>CM021104.1:237800256-238188514 GCA_007115665.2 Sequoiadendron giganteum | reverse complement strand
TACTCCCCCTAAGTAGCAATCACCACAACATCAATCCAGAATATGAAATAGCAATGAATTCATGGACTGATGCAAATACCTACATCTTAGTTCTGATTAGGAGGGGAAATTACTCCTAAATTGCCTCTGAGGTACTCAAAATCATCCATAGGCAACGTATTTGTAAAGATATCTACAATTTTCTCTTTCATAGGTATGTACTCCAGCCTGACATCTTTGTCACTTTGTCTCTCAAGAAGTGATATTTGATGGATATATGTTTTATCTTTGAATGCAATATTGGATTCTTAGAAATGTTAATGGTGCTTGAATTGTCATAGAATATAGTATTGAGTTCTTCATATTGAATTTTGACATCTCTCAACATTGGCTTCATCCATTATACTTGGGTACAAGTGTTTGCAACAGCAATGTACTCTACCTTAACAGTGGATAATGAAATTGAGTTTTTCTTTTTGCTTAACCAAGATACCAGCTTCTTACCTAAGAATAATGATCCACCACTGGTACTCTTCCTATCATCTACATCTCCTTCCCAATCAGCATCAATACAAGCATTTAGAGTAAGATCATCATTCTTAGGATACCAAAGACCAAGATCGATAGATAAAGATAAACATCCAACACACACCTCGTCTCCTCAGTGGATGATATCATCATCATAATTCTCCGACGTCTTCTCTCTCTCACTAAATTTCCAGCTATGCAAATGAGGAATAGTAATTCTAAAATTAATATTTATACCTACCCTCCTTTTCCCCTTTTTAAAATAGAGGGTATTTTTCTCCCTTTATTTAACTTTTTTCTCCTCCAATTAATCCACCAACTTCCCAAGGCTGCCATTTGTGCCCTGTGTGTCCATTTGACTCCATTCAAAAGCCAATATTCATGGTTTTTTGAGCTATATCCAATGGTACCTATCATTTATTCATATTGAGAATTCATTTGGGGCCCCTTTTCCTTCCCCTACCGCCCTCTCGAGGGGCCATACCCTACCATATTTGTACATACTTCCTTCTTGGTCATACTCCCATGAGATTCGGGTATTTCCCTTCACTCCCCTCCATTTGGGAAGCTCACATAACCTCTCTCATGTTGGGGCATATTTTTTATAGTTTCTTCCTCTATAGAGTCATTTGCATTTTATTTTTCTTCAAAACACTGTTATTCTAACAATATTTTGAATAAGGGCAAAATGTAGACATCCAAATTTGACAACTCACACATGGTCAAAATCTTATTATTTATTCATCTAATTCATCTATATTAATTAAATGAAATATTTAATTAGTATTATCCCCTTTATCTAAGGTTCCCAAAAGTATTTAATTAAATATTGTATCCTTTACCATTTCCTCTCTAAATTAAATAAATGCATCAATTTATTTAATTTAGTCAATTATCCTCCTCAATTTTAAATTCATTATTTCTCTCTCCTTGTCCCATCCTCCATAACCTTTCCACTAATTTGGATTAATCTAATTAATCCTTTATTAGGATGTGCATATCCTTAATCAAGATTAATGTCACATCCTCCATATTTAGCCACTTGCCTCTAATCTTAATTAATTTCTCTAATCACCTATTTGCACAACCTTAACCTTAATCACTTACCTTTTCTAGCATGTCCTTAAGTCAAACTTTCATGGTACTTACCTTATTATGTTTGACCTCTTCCCCATGTGAATTAAAAACTCACACTTATTCCCCCCATGAATTTCTCTTCCACATGACCTCTCATAGGTCATGTCAAGTACATGGAACAAGGACCTCCTTTAGGAGGACCTTGTCTTATCCGTGGGTTTCTTCCAAGCTTGTGAATTTAAAATTCACTTTTATTTCTCCAATGCCCTTTCAAATCCCCATGGTGACAATATTGGACTTTCTAAAAGTCCTCACTTGTCAATTTTAGCCCCACTTGGGGATAATGAATTCCTTTTTGTGGAAATTCTCTCCAATCCCAAGGTACTTGCAAGTACCTTGGGACCACATGGAATTTTGCATGTCACCTTGTACTGTCTCCATATCACCCTCCACATGGCAAGATGTGAGGGCTTGTGAGTCCTCAAATCACCATAACCCTTCATCTTTTCCATGGTGGATCAATCTTAGCCATCCATTTTTATTTAAATGGAGTGCCTTGGCCTCAAGTTAGACGTTAAAATTTTGAAGTATTTTGAATCCATTATTGTAGCATTCAAGCCATTATTGTAGAATTCAAGCCACTCAAGCCATTTTTCATTCTCACCTACCATCTTCCATTATTCAACCGCCTCCATTATTACAAGCTTATCATCAAGGAGCATACATCAAGAGAATCTTCAAGGGCCAACCACTTCAACAAGCTAAGCAAGCAAAAAGTATTATGGTTACTTTTGTTTGTTTAGTTTCAACTAGGCCTAATCATTGAGGTGTTGTTGTGTTTTCTTTGTCTTTCATTTGCTTTGTTTTGCATTCTAGACTAGGGGATTTTCATTGCACACAGTTGTTATATGTTAGGAATCTCTTACTAATGCTTTGGCTATTATGATTCTTATAATGTAATAATATCTATGTTTCAAGTGTGCAAGTGAATTATCAGTGGAAATTTGGGGTCACATAGCAATTCTAACTATGTTCTTCCACCTTCAACATATATTAATTCATTTGGAGTAATTAAGATCATATGGTATGTGTGTAATGTAGTGATGTGAATATGTTTCTATGTAAAGTCTATTGTGTCTTTCGATATAATTTTTTTGTGAGAAAGTTTTATTTCTATTATTCTTTTGTGAGTTGTTTTTATAGTGTTTCTTTTTAGGAGTATTATGTGGATTTTAAGTGGATTAATCATATTTTTATAATAAAAAATCAACCTTAGGTGTTAGGTATAGGGGTGAGGGGTATGTTAAACCTAAAAAATACCTTTTAAATATTTTATGCACCTTAAACTTCCCATTTCAAAATGGTGGTGAAAATGGGGAAGTTACTTTTTTGTTGGGGTAGATAGGGAGAGGAAATTTCCCCCTTTTATATTTATGTTATTTTCTTGATTCGAGAGAGGTATTTTTTCCCTTTTAGAGTTCTTAAGAATTCTTAAGGAATTTATTTTGTTAGAGAAAAATTTCTAGGTTGTAGAGGAAAGGAAGAAGGGTACAGAGGAAGGATTGTAAGGAGAACACGGCTTAAACTTGGGTCTTCATAAAATCTACCACTTTTGGATAGAATTTCAAGGTAGGATACAAAAATCTTATTTAGATTAAATGTAATGTTTGAGAAAATATTTCATATTGGATTGTTTTATTTTTGTGTGATTAATGTGGAAAATGGTGAATATTTTTGTGAAATTATGTTATATTTTTTGGGGTAGAAATTATTTCATAGGTTGTAATTAATCTTGTAATTGATTCATGTGTGGATTAGACCTCCTCTCATGAGTGATAGGTCCTTTGTGTTATGGGGTTTGAGTGGGTGTGTCTCCCATTTTTGGGATTTTATGTATCAATACCCACAATGACAATGTTTGGATGTTAGTATCCTTATATATGTATAATAAAGAGGAATAAAGAAAATTTGAATAGAATATTGTGTATAAAATGATGTTGGAGTGATTGGAATATGTGTGTTAAATATTATCTTGTTTAGTGATGTTATGTTAAAAAAAATGGTTGTGTTATTGTTTAGTAGTGTAAAAGTGGGCATGAAAATTAAAATCTTTCATTTTCAAAATGGTTTTACTTGTTTAATTAAAAATTATTAAAACATTCTTAGATGTATCTCTTAGCATTTCACATGTAAAAAGTTAAAATTTGAAAACCCTATGCATAAAACCCAAGGTAATTACTATAATCCCTTATCACCAAGTCAAATGATCAAAATAGAAAAATAAGCGAAGTACCGGTTTCAAGGAGTAACTTAATAATCATAGTTTTTTCCCATATTTGTTGTTATCTTTGACACAAATCTAGGGAATATTAATATGGATGAGTTCCATATGATAATTGCATTTAACCTTCTAGTCCTTAAGCTCAAATATAGGGCCAAAATTGGACTGCATATAGGTGTAGGATTCCCCATGTCTCTAGAATCTCTAAAGATCATCCTAGAATGCATTCATTTTTATGATGCAAACATAAGGTTATTAATCCATGAGGGGATAGTATTTATATAATTTATTCTAGAGTTTTTTCCAAAAAATTCAACATACCTATCCACCCACAATGCATCCTTTCAAAATGAAATGTTTTCAAATGAATACCAGGAGAGTGAAGAAAAATGTAAAAGGTATATACATGTTGGTTGGATGTTAGAAGATAAAAATTTGAAGTCTGTTGATGGTGTTTTCTGCACAGCAACAACTCAGATAGAATATAATATCCTATCTCTCTTGAAAGGTAGATCTCTATGGAAAAGAGATAACCCAAAGGTCTCTAATGTCAGGTCTTGACAATGCAATAAAACAACTCAGAGATAATGTGAAAATGTTGGTAATCACAAAGGGACCTTACTATGAGCAAAGTTGGATTTCAAACTTATCAGATATTAGCAATAGATTGATACTCTCACACTTGATACAAATCAGATAATAAAGAAATAGCAAAAGATAAAGGTTTCCAGAGATAATCTTAAAACTACTTGTAATACTAAGCTTGAAAATACCAAAGGAAAAGATGCTTAAAATGGACCAATCTCTCATAAACTATCTTCTACTTAACCCAAATGAATCTACAACTCCACAAAAATAGTGCAATCTTCTAAGGTATTGAAAGATTTTCAAATCATGAACATTCACTCAGTCAACCTTACAGCAATTGAGACGAATAACTTTCACAATTGAACTAAGCACACATATAAGCCCAAGCTAACATTGCAAAGCAGCTATCAATTAGCTAACTACAAAAACTATGGAATAGAGATCACTACAACATTCCAAACATGAAACCCTAAGCATTATCGAAACATCTACCCATAAGTAATAAGCAATTTGAAAGATAGAATAACCAAAACCATGCCATATGAGATTCCAAAAGATAGGTACCAAACACAATATGTCTCTTATATTATGTCATCCAAGATAGCAACAATCCAAGTTGTTATGTTACAACATTTGCTTTGAAAATAAACCTTCACCTACTCGGATACAACTATTCTCCTAATCTACCTATCCTTCTATCTTTATTCTCTAAATTTTCTATCTATTGTTCAAATGAGGCAACATGCCCACTTTATAGAGAATTTACAAGATAGGTCGGCCCAAATTAATTTTACAACAAAACATAACCTAAAATAGGTCGGCCCAAAAAAATAATTCGATCATATGAAATGTGCCATAGCACGAATTTCATCCACAACCGCCAAAGTGTCAAAAGGTCGGCCCAATACATGTAAATTAATGGGGAAGCACAAATATCAATGTAAATCTATATAATAACTCCCCATCTTTGTCTTTAGTTTTATCTTCTTCATCTTGTATGGCTAGCAAGACCCTTTCCAGCTTAGCAACCGGTGGCACAGGAAAAACCCTAATCCTTCTCTCAAGAATTTTGATGTCTTCTTTTGCTTGTTCAACTGTACCATCCCAATCAGCCTTGTTGGTCAAATATTTGTCAATGACAGCAATGTAAGTTGCAGCATCATCCAACTAATGTTCAGTAATTGGTCCTTCACTGACTGGAGAATATACATCTCTCCACCATTCTCTAAGTTGCTCCAAACTGAGATGCATCGGAGCAAACCTTTTCCTTCCAATCATGACTTTTGGGAACATCCACTATTGGGTCCTCTTCCTACCATACAACAACCTTTATTGGTCAGGGAGCCCTAACCGGTATCTCTTCTTCCTTTTGGGGAGACTTATCCATTTGTTCCATTGCAGGAGAATCCGCATGTGCCACAAAGGGAGATTGAATCACCTTTTCTATCTTTGCCTATGCATTGAAGAGGTCTCCCTCTTGAAACTCTTCCCCATCCAGCTCCTTAGGATCTTCACCTTGTTTTTGCTCTCCCCTTACACTACCAGCATCTTGGGGAATGGAGGAGCTCACCTGCTCAACAATAGGGATAGTTATTGAAACATCCTCCTTGGCGATGGTATCCGTTGGGGAAGGAGTCCTAGATCTCCTCATATAAACTTGTGTCTTTTCCCCAGAGCTTTCCACTTGTACCCTTGGTGGCTCAACCTTCTTGTCAACCTTAGGAGATTCCTCCAACTTGTGTGATGTCCTTGTAGTCCTTCTCTTTTTCATCAATGCATGGACACTCTCCACCTCTTCCTCCTCTTCCTGATTCTTTTCAACTTCTTTTCTAGAGGCATGTTTCCTCTTCTTAGCAAGAGGATTTCTCTGCTTTCCTAGCTCTATAGCTTTCTCAGCCTGAACATCCCTTACCTAAATTCTAAAAGGAGAGGCCACCTTCTCCTTGCCCTTTTGGTCTAGTTCAACAGAAGCTTCAGAAGTAGAATGAGACTCTAAGTCTCCCATCAGGTCATAGGTGCATGGAACACCTTCGCTCTCTAGATCTAGCATCTTGTGTTTCAACCACATCTTAGTGAATCTAATTACTGGGGCCATGACCTAATCCATGTCAGTCTTCTCTTCTTCCAACCAGTCAACTTCTCCAACTAGTTTACCCTTCACTACTTCATAGACATGGCATTGAATCACATTTCCATCCTCCTTAATTTGATCTAGGATGGCCCTCACATTATATAGCCTCACCAAGTCTACTGGTAGTCTGGAAAACTTCTTTTCCCTTACCTCAAACTCATCAGCAAGGTTCGCCCAATAATCCTCAATATGAGGCTTCTGGCTATAATCCCTGTTGCCCTTCTTTTGAGCTTCACCAGTTATATCAAATTTTGTTGTCTGGGTGTGGAAGGAAAGGCCAAAAGTACTCATCTCTTCCTCTGCAGCATGGGCGGACTGAATGGAGGCCCAAACTTCACCCACTCCAACCTTCAGAGGGAAATCATTCCCAAAACCGGTCTTGTGCACTTCTCCCTTTACAATATTCTCAAAATCATAGATTTTCCTAACAACTTCTAACAAAATGATGTGATCTATAGGATACCTTGGCAATCTGTAGGGAGCCTTCTGAAAACCATCAATTTGATCTAAGAAAAGGTGGTGAACTAGATAAACCATGCTCCATATCTTCCCACCAATTCCTTTGCCTTGTCGGAGATTCTCACATGCTCTACACCCTAGAGAAATCTGGTGATATACATAGTCAAGGCATCGTTTGATCTCCTGTAACTTCCACCAGTTAGGTGCAACTGTGGATATACCTCATAGATAGCATATTGCCCAAAGATACCTCTAGTGCTCAACCCCTTATATGGATGAAGTCTCGCTAACGAATACACTAGATAGGAAGTCATAGTAAAAGTCTTGGTTTGCAAGACATTGCATAATTTCCCATGGATTGTAGCACTAATAGCAGCTACCCAATGATAATCAAATCCTTGCTCCATTCTAGCAATTACGTAGAACATCCAGGTCTCAAAGACCCCTACACTTTTCAATCCTACCGACCTGCTAAGAAGGGTGATAGCATTATAATATTCTCTCTTGAACTTAAGCCTGAACATTTGCTTAGGAAACTTAGAGAAGTGAGATTTGGGCTTCTCCAACCAAGAGTTAATCACCTGTTGGGACTTAACCGTGTCTTCATCATAATATTTCTTAGCCCCATCCTTGTCAAAGCCTATCACATGGGATCTCTCAGGCATGTCAAAGGTTGCAGCAATGGAGACTGTACTGAATCATGCAAGAACCCTACCTTGAGGGCAAATAATCCTTTGTGTATCCCTATCATAATTCCTGGCACATTCTAGCACCAATTCATAACACTGTACCGTAGGAGGGAAACCTGCCACATGAGCTAATCCAGATCATACCATCCCTACTGTCAACAGAGGAGGATTCGGTGCCGTCATCTTTTCCTTGAACTCTCCATAATCCCACATGCCAACATTCGTATCCGTTATCCAAGACCAAATTTAGGTCAACTTGCTATCAGGAATTCTACTCATCATATCTAGCTTAACCTCTTCATCCAAAATAGCAGAGGCCTCTGCACCAAGGTTAGTTGCCTTTCCCTTGCCTCGACCAACAACATTCTATCCTGATCCTACCTGCAAACACATAAAGATAACATAGGATTAGATTCATCAAAAGCAAATAAGTGCTAAAGACCATTATCTCAAAGTTCAGGATTCAAGCCCCCTCACAGATTCTGCACTGGGAAGGATTTCGGGAAAATCCAGGCCAGGTGGATTCCAGCGAACCAAACAAACTAAATCCCAAAATATCTCTTAAATCATCAACTCGACCAAGGAAAAGCATTAAGAATACTTAGCATAAGTTATTTAAGTTAATCTAATGTATTATCAAGAAACCCACAATCCACAATCATCAAATTCAATTATTTCCCTTAAACACCCGGAAGAATCCACTAGAGATGGATTGTGGCAAGATTAGCAACATTACGACAGACTCGGGGAAAATGCAGGGGCATGGAATATCGCGAGAATTCGGATGGAACGGATTTTGGTGAAACCAAAGGTATGACAATATCTAAGCTTGAAATCGGAAAAATGACCCAACCATGGACTTCAGGAGAATCTGGATGGAACGGATTTTGGTGAAATCAAAGGAAATATGGATTAAAGTGGTAAACGAAGGAGAGATAAGAAATTCGGGAAAATCCGGGGAAAGTGGAATTCTGCGAAAACCTCGAAAACCTGAACCTATCTACATCCTCAGTACTCTATCATATCAATTCAAATCATTCCAGATCTAAGCCAGAAATCTGAAACCAACCCAACCTAGGAACTTAATAAATAAAATGTGAACTAATGACCCACTTCTTAGCAATTTCGAAGACAAATGGCCATGCCCTAGGTTGGGAACCCTAAATGTCCGCCATGAAAGCATAGACGATTCAGCAATTTACCAAAATGGAAAACTCAAAGTCACAGCGAACCAAAGCCCAAACAAGAACCAATACTAGACCAAGCATAACATTTGATCAATCAAAAACTAACTGGTGCAATAGATTAAAACCTTTCAAAATGCACAATGATGATGCGCACCCACAAAGACCAGAAATCTACGAATGACTCTTCAAGCAAAATGGTGAGAAGCAAATTGAAACCAATAGAGAACAGGTTGCCTATACATACCATGGAAGCGCAAGGGTTGTGATGAAGGAAATTAATAAATAACCACTTGATGCAAGTTGGATACCACCCACACAATCCAAAAGCAAACACATAGCTCAAATAACCTCGAGGATCAAAATATCCAGCAAAACACCAAAAACTTCAAGCACACAAGTTCAAATGATAGCAAATGCACAACTCAAAATGATCAATTACTTCTCAAAACATCAATATATCAAAGCCTCTTGCCCTCATACAAATGCCATTAATGCATCCGACAAGATAGCCGCAGCCACAAAGAATTTTGGGGATTCAACTCTGAGAAGGATTTCGGGGAAATCTGGAATGTGCGGATTTTCCCAAAAATAGTGCAAAAGGTCCATTTCGGACAAACAGAGGAAACCGGGAGAATCCGGCCCAAGCAGATTTTCTCGAAAATTGTGAAAAACCCGAGATAAAGTCAAAACTTCAAATTTTCAACATAGCTCAAAAGGATGCCACTTCAATTAGAAAAATACGACATTCAAAGCACAAACTCAAGCAAGCAACACCCTTAGAAAGAGGGACCAAAACACCAAAAAGCAAAAAAGAGGGTCCCCACATTCAGTGGGGCGTGTGTGCAAAAAATTGCACAACAAATGGCAACTCCGCTAGGGAAATACTCCAGAGTATTTCAAAGATAAACCAGAATCAGGAACTCAGAACCTTTGGTTTCAATCCTTCCATCAAGACTCCTAAGAACAAAGTTTTAGAAACCACAAGTAAGAAGACCTTTTCCGATACCAGGGTCCAAGTGTGCATATTATGCATTTATTTCCATCCTATAAGTGCAATGAGAACAAGAGTAAACCCGACCAAGCTACATAAGAATTCATACTTCAAAAGTGACCTAGATAGAACCTCACTACCAGTCAAGTGTCCATAGCCCCAGTGAGGTTATCACTATGACCCTCCCAAGCATAGCTCTACTGCCAGCCAAACGTCTATAGCCCCGGTAGAGATACTTGGATATTCTTGATAAGGTGAATTTTTTTTTTTTGAATTTTCAACATGTATTAGTTTCTTTTCTTCTTTTTTTGTAGATTTTCCTACTACCTTTGTAAGTAATGAAACTCACTCTCAGGGATGAGGGACATAGTGGCACTGAACCAGAATATAAGATTTTTCACTAGGCCAAATTACTCAGGTACCCAATGCAACTCCAGAAAATTAATTTAGTGTGAAAATGTGAGACCCAGATATATTCCAGAGCATATCCAAAACAAGTGACTCTAATTCCAAGTACAAGGAACCTTAGATAAAAGAAAAAACACCACCTAATTCTGAAAAATTGATTAGAGTTTATAAAAAAGAAATGCTCAAAACAAGACCAAATAGGGTAACCCAGGTGTACAGGCACAACAGCCCCAAAAGAACTTAGGGACCCAAAAGCAAAACAAAACAGAAAGGAAAATGAACCAAAGGAAGCCTAATCTACCAAAGCAAAGCAGAAACAAAGCAAACAAAAGAAAATCTACTCTAAATATATACAAGATGAACTGCAAGCAGTTCAAGGTTGGAAATAATGCTTCAGATAGTACCCATTGACAGATAGCAAGATATCCTCACCAGTGAGGGTTTTCAAACGAAAAGCATTGTCTCCCAAAATTTTTGAAATTTGGTAAGGACCAAACCAAAGTTTATCAAATTAACCATGTTCTCCCTTACGATCATGGGCTTTATCCCAATAAAGAACTAAGTTGAAAATCCTAAAAGCCTTTACCTTAGCTCTCCTATCAAACCATCTTTTCACTACACCCTGATGTTTAACAAAGTTCTCTAGGGCTTCATCTCTTTTTTCTTTCAAATGCAATAGTTCAGCCAAACGGGCTTCACGCTTGTATTCTTCGTTATAGTACTCATTAATGAATTGTAGCGTAGAGATTTTCAACTGAATAGGAAACACTATTTCCAAACCATACACCAAGTGATAAGGGGAGGTTCCTATGGATTCCTTCTATCTAGTACGGTTAGCCCAAAGCGCAAATCGGAGCTGGGTGTGCCAATCCTTAGGATTTTGTTCTAACAGCCTACGGATTACTATCAAAAGGTTCTTGTTGGAGGACTCAGCCAAACCATTACCCTATGGGTAATAATTGGATGAAAACTTAATTACAATTCCATGATCATATGCCCAATTAGAAAATTTCAATGATGCAAATGTAGGACTATTATCAAAAACCAAAGACAGTGGGCAACCAAAACGATTAATAATTCCTGATTCAAGAAAATCAATTACCACATCGGACGTACATTGTTTGCAAGCAATAGCCTCAGTCCACCTAGTAAAATAATTAGTTATGGTAAGAATATACCTATGGCCCATGGAAGATGAAGGATTAATTGGACCTATGAAGTCCATACCCCACTGAGCAAATGGCTTTACCTCAATAACAAGTTGGAGTGGAAGAGCTGCATGTATTTCCTTACTTGTTGTGGTCTGACAGATATGACAAGTTCTCACATGTTGGTGTACGTCTTTGAACAAATTGGGATAGTAATAACCTGCCCTCAAGATCTGATGTGCTATGGATGATGTAGAACCATGGCCTGTGCCATATTTCTCATGAAATTCAATCATTACTCTAGCAGCTTCATCCTTCCCTAAACACCTTGAGTAGACCCCTTCATGATAAAACTCCCACTCCTCAAGCACAGGGCTCATCTCTGGACTGTGTTAAGATGATTAGGACATTGTTGATTCAGCAAATAGAACCTAATTTCATCATACCAATCCCCCAGAGAGACCTCTTGAAGGTAATAATGTTGGGCTGTGAGATCAAGACCTATCTCAGCCATCATCTTCGTAAGTCCTTGTCCTCTCACCAATTTCATCGGCTGGATTTCTATATCATATTCCTACAGCATTGTCACCCACTTAGCCCTTCGTTCACCTAACTCATTCTGCAACAACAACTTTACTACAGGATCGGGCACTATGGCAAAAAATTTATTCCTCAAAATATAATGTCTGAACTTCTTTATTGTTCGGACCAAAGCATAGGCTTATTTCTCCACATTGTGATATTTCAATTCTAAATCTTTCAAAGGCGCGCTCATGAAGGCTATAGGGTGCTCATCCCCTTGATCAGACTTTTGAGTTAACATTGCAACACAAGAATGATCAGAACCAAATGAATATATGTAAAAATGCTTGGAATAATCCAGACTTACTAACACAGGGGCTTCAACAATGGCCCTTTTGATTTCTGCAAATGCTTCCTTAGCTTCCGAACTCCATTCTATCTTTGCATCTTGTTTTAACATAGCATTCAATGGTTTGACTATCTCTGCAAACCTTGTGATAAATTTTCTAACAAAATTAATCTTACCAAAGAATGACTTCATCTCTTTCTTACTTGCAGGAGGCTGGATCCTCAAGATAGCCTAAATTCTTTCAGGGTCAATAGCAATACCCTGTTCGGAGAGAACATGTCTTAATAACTTGCCTTTGGTGACTCCAAAAATGCACTTTCTCAGATTGAGTGAAACACCAAACTCTCTACATCTCTAAAATACCTTACCCAAGTCGGCTATATGATCACTTCGTTTCTTGGAAAAAAATGTTAAATCATCCATGTAAATAATGATGCACTTACCAATTATATCTTTAAAAGCAATGTCCATGGCTCTCTAAAATGTAGCTCCAGCATTGATCAGCCCAAATGGCATTCTTCTATAAGGAAATGTTCCCCATTTGGTAGTAAAGGCAGTCTTGTGTCTATCTTCATATTGCACCATGACTTGATTGTATCCAGAATATCCATCCAAAAAGGACATCATCTGTGATCCATTGACAATCTGAAGCACTTCATCCAGTGAAGGGACTGGATAATTATCCTTTTCTGATGCTCTATTCAAATTCCTAAAAACAACACACAACCTGATTTCTCCATTCTTTCTCCGTACTAGAACCAAATTCACCACCCAAGTAGAGTGTCTTACTAGAAATATAATACGTGCTGAAAGTAGTTTTTGCACCTCCTTCTGAATAATGGGTTCTAACAGGGCATTGATTGGCCTCTATCTCTGTCGGAAAGGCTTGACATCTGATCTTAGGGGAATAGTGTGTGTGATGATCGAAGTATCATATGTTTTCAAATCTTCATAGCTCCAACCTATTACATCATGATATGCATGTAGGGTATCAATAATCCCTTTCCTTTCTACTGGAGTACACACCTTGCCAATAAGAACGTTCTTCAAATCATTCGGTGCTCCCATATTATATGCTTCACACTGGCTGCTAATGGATTCTCTTTTAGTACGTTGTTCTTGATCTCTTATTTAATCCAATTCAAAAATTCATTCAAGTTGCACCATACCCATGGGGATGGTATTAGTCTTTAGATTAATTATTCCTCCAAAATCAATTTCTGCTTCCTGAGGCTCTATCTCATCGATGACTTGGGAAGCAAATACATCACAGCTCATAATAAAGTCTAGAATATGCTTGTCATCCTCAAATACCTGAAAGTTGGTAATGTTGTCAGGCACTGAAGGGACTGGGGTGAGCTCAACCATAAATTTCTTCAATCCTAAAAGTGACAAGGGTTGTAAAGTGCTGGCAACTTGAGCTAAAGAATCCGCAACCTGATTTTTGTTCTGAGGGATCAATTGGATGTTGAAGGAATCAAACCCCTCAATGAGATCCCATACTCTATGTCTTTAGTTGGTCATTCTTCTATCTCGACATGAATACTGTTTCCTTACTTGTTTGACCACTAATTCAGAATCTCCAAATACTTGCAATATCTTGACTTTCTTTCTTGATGCCATTAACAAACCATGGATCAAGGCCTCATATTCATCAACATTATTAGTGCATTGAAACTGGAGTCCATTAGCAGCAAAATAGTTCTTTCCTTTGGAACTGATCAATTCAAATCCCACTCCAACACCCTATTTAGATTTGGACCCATCAAACCTTAGTGTCCAATAGCCATCAGGCTCTTTCGTCTTCAACTTATCATGTCCCCTACCAAAGATAAGAAGTTCTTTAGAGAACCCTGAGCTTTCATTTTTATCTCTATTTGATTCCTCCTGTATATTGAGTCCAGTAGGTGAAGTTGGATTAATGTATTTTTGTATCTGCCTGACAGCATTCTGACACAAGTCACATTCTAACTCAGAGTGGGAAGCATCATGTACTCTACACCAATTTGGAAGCAATAATTCTTCAAACATCATGCTTCCTTTTAATTGCATTTGATCTTCCATACATTTTTGGATGAACTCTTGGAAGTTATCCAACAAACCAAGCTGCCTGTTATCTTCCTCATTTATTTCATTTTTTGGTTCAATCAAAGTTTTAGGACTGCTACTCTCCATAATGTGTTTACTTACAGAATCCTAGAACATAAAAACTTCTTCATCCTCCGTTATTGATGCAGCCAACACATAATTTCCCATGCCCACTTCAGACACTAATACCTCATTTGAGATATTCTAGTATTCTGTGATTACATATTTCATCCTAGGTTCTCTTTCAATTCTGATTTGATTTGGAACTCCTTTCCATGGTAACCACATATGGGAATGATCTGTAGAGGTGTATCCATTTAAAACTTTAGTGAAATCCCTTCCTAAGATCAACCCATAAGTATCAGGGATGTCAGCAACTTGAATATTTATCACTTGTTGCACCCTAGGATTTGATGCCAGTTGTGTAGGGATCATATTCAATTCTCCAACCACACTTACTTCCGTTTTATCCAATTGAGTAACCTTCTTTTGAGAAGCTATAGGAGTAATACCTAGTGCTTTGCAAACAGCAAAAGACATAACATTTGTAGAGGCTCCTGAATCTAGAAGACAATTATCTAAGTTTCTTCCAAAGATACAAATAGAAATTAGGAAAGGAGGAGTTTCCAACTTACCTTGAAATAAGTTCAAATGAGTATCAACTTGTGCAACTTGACCCTTATCTTTATCTCCCTTCTTTTCCAAAGATAGGATTTGACTTCTGGGTGTCTGAGAATTAGAAGACCTAGTAGTGGCTTCACTCGTGGCTTCCCTTGGTGATGTTGTACTTGAACTAAATGATCCTAATATAGCATTTCTAATTGGAGGAACTCTTAACAATTCAAAAACTGCAAGACTTACCTTTACTTTCTTGAATTCCTCAGTTACATATTCACCCAATTGCTCCACATTGAGGTCAACCTAAAATTCCTTGTGACTACTGGTTTGCTGGTCCTTAGAGATTTAAGTATTGTTCCCTTTTGACAGGTATTGTGTTGGTACCAGAGGATATGATGGATTGTTACTAGCTTGTGGATCTGGTGGAGTACTAAAATTGTTAGGAGGGATGGAGGTGGTGAAAGGACCTCTAGCCTGTGGACCCCTATTGGGTCTATTTCTCAAATCATAGTTTCTTGTTGGTTGTTGAAACATTTAAACTTCCTCAATACGAACTTCCTCCTCATTGTCATTTTCATTGTCATTTTCATTGTCCTCACTGAACAACTGAGAAATCTCATCTTCATTTAACACCTACTCAGCCTCATCCATGGCATCACTGGATACTTCTTCCGGTTTGTTTTCCTCACTTTTTGGGAATGGAGCATGATTAAGTACCAGTACTAGAGAGTCATAAGGATTCGAAGGCACAATTTCCTGACTAGTGGCATTATTTTCTACTTCATACTGAAAGATAGAAGCTGTAGTCTAGAATTCCACACAGTCTAACTTAGAGTGTTGGCTTCTTTTATGGAGTCTACACCATCCAGACAATGCTGATTCTGCCAAGTACACACCATTTGGAGGCTTCTCTTGAGTGGAAGGCTGCTCTAGGGGAGAAGGAATCCCTCCAATGTTAGGTCCAGTATTCCAAGATCTATTCTACCTAGGTTGTTGCCCCCTATCAAACCCTTGTCCACCTTGTTGGTTTCTATCAAAATTCTGACCAGAACCCTATCTTCTATCAAAATTCTAACCAGAGCCTTGTCCTCTGTCATAATTTTGATTCCTATCAAAGTATTGACCTCTTTCAATTTTTTTGTTTTCCCTGCCATAGCTAGACTGTATATTTTTCTTGATAGCTTGAAGCTGGCTATTTTGATTTCTTAAATAAGTTACCTTTGTATTCAACCTCTTCACTTGTTCAAAAAATTAATCCAACCTCTCCTTATCCAAATTGCTAGGTGGTGCTGGATTACCTCCCAAAGGATGTCTAGGTACATTTCCAGAACCAACAGCTTGATTCAAAACTTTTGAATTCTGCAAATATGGAGGGAAAACCACTTGTTGTTGTTGGAAGGGTTGATTGGCTCTCTATTGGGGATAAGAAGTTGTAGGTTGAGCTTGATTCATAGGTGGGCCTGGATGAGGAACTAGAGGTAGTGACGGCACAAGATTCATTATTGGAGCATGACTAGTCAAGGCTTGATTAAGGGCTTGGATTTGTCCAGGGTGAGCCATAGGTCCCAAAGATGGCAAAGGTCTTGATAGATGTTGCCTTAATTTTGTGCTGAATTTTACTGTCTCTGCATATGCAGTGAGCAAAGTGTTTGGAGGATTAGTCCTTTGTTTCAAGAAGGTAGCTGTGAGGCTATCCAGGGCTTAAGGTATTTCTCTAAAGCAGTATCTTCATGTCCAGCATAAGGGGCCTAGAGTCTAGTATATGCTCGATGGAACCTATCATTGAATGATCCTATGAGCTCATTAATCTCCCTTTTTACCCTAGTAAAATGTAAGTATAGCTCATTAGCACTGAAGGGAATTTTGAACTTTTGCAAGAATGCAGCTTCTAATTCAGCCCAATTACGGATGGAAGCAGCAGGCAGGTGATTATACCAATAAAAGGCTTCTTCTCCTAGAGAATAAGGGAATAGCCTACATGCAACATCCTCATGATTAATCCCTCTATCCCTCAGACAAGTTTGAAAAATCCGAATATGTTCTTCTGCTGTTCTGTTTAGATCATGAGTATGAAACTTAGAGCAAAAATGCTCAGGATTTTTTGGCATAACATTGTAATTATTGAAGCTCAATGGGGATGGATTAGTGGCGACAAAAGCCATTGGTGGAGGTAAGGGTGGTAATGGTTGATTTATGACTGGTTGTGGTTGTGGAATCCCTTCAGAATTAGATGATGGCGATGATGGGAGTGGATGAACTGATGAAGATTCTTCCCCTCTTCTGGTCCTCCTTGACCTAGTAGGGGCTTGTAATTCTTGGAATTCTTCCTCTCCTGGAGTGGATCTAGTTCTTCTAATAAGTCTCTCAGCAGAGATGGTGTTTTAAGAAATGCTCCAGCTTGCTTATTCAAAGGCCCTCCTTCTAGCGCCAATCTGTTGATGGTGTTTTCTGCACAGCAACAACTCAGACAGAATATAATATCCTATCTCTCTTGAAAGGTAAATCTCTATGGAAAAAAGATAACCCCAAGGCCTCTAATGTCAGGTCTTGACAATGCAATAAAACAACTCAGAGATAATGTGAAAATGTTGGTAATCACAAAGGTACCTTACTACGAGTAGAGCTGTATTTCAAACTTATCAGATATAAGCAACAGATTGATACTCTCACACTTGATACAAATCAGATAATAAAGAAATATCAAAAGATAAAGGCTTCCAGAGATAATCTTAAAACTACTTGTAATACTAAGCTTGAAAATTCCAAAGGACAAGATGCTTAAAATGGACCAATCTCTCATAAACTATCTTCTGCTTAACCCAGATGAATCTGCAACTCCACAGAAATAGTGCAATCTTCTCAAGTATTGAAAGATTTTCAAATCATGAACATTCACTCAGTCAACCTTACAGCAATTGAGATGAATAACTTTCACAATTGAACTAAGCACACAAATAAGCCTAGGATAACTTTGCAAAGTAGCTAACAATTAGCTAACTACAAAAAGTATGGACTAGAGATCGCTACAACATTCCAAACATGAAACCCTAAGAATTATCAAAACATCTAACCATAAATAATAAGCAATTTGAAAGATAGAATAACCAAAACCATGCCAGATGAGATTCCAAAAGATAGATACCAAACACAATATCTCTCTTATATTATGTCATCCAAGATAGCAACAATCCAAGTTGTTTTGTTACAACATTTGCTTTGAAAATAAACCTTAGCCTGCTCGGATACAACTATTCTCCTGATCTACCTATCCTTCTATCTTTATTCTCTAAATTTTTTGTCTACTGTTCAAATGAGGCAACATGCCCACTTTATAGAGAATTTACAAGATAGGTCAGCCCAAATTAATTTTACAATAAAACATAACCTAAAATAGGTCGGCCCAAAAGAATAATTCGATCATATGAAATGTGCCATAGCACCAATTTCATCCACAACCGCCAAAAGGTCAAAAGGTCGGCCCAATACATGTAAATTAATGGGGAAGCACAAATACCAATGTAACTCTATATAATCAGTCCCCATCTCTGTTTTTAGTTTTATCTTCTTCATCTTGTATGGCCAGCAAGACCCTTTCCAGCTCAACAACTGGTGGCATAGGCAAAACCCTAATCCTTCTCTCAAGAATTTTGATGTCTTCTTTTGCTTGTTCAACTGTACCATCCCAATCGACCTTGTTGGTCAAATATCTATCAATGACAACAATGTAAGTTTCCGCATCATCCAACTGATGTTCAAAATCGGTCCTTCACTGACTAGAGAATATACATCTCTCCACCATTCTCTAAGTTGCTTCAAACTGAGATGCTTCAGAGCAAACCTTTTCCTTCCAGTCATGACTTCAAAGAATGAAATGCATTTCCCATGAACATTAGTTAGAGCATCCTCAATTAGCTTTGCTTGCTTATGGATCTTCTTCAAGGCCTTCTGCCTCATTTGCAAAATTTCGAACCACTCCCAAGGTTCAGAAACCCTAGGAAAAGGAAGAATCTTGCATTTAACCAGTCTATCCTTAGTAAACCCCATGATAGTTGTCACCTTCTACAACAAGAGGTTAGTATCCACATTATTTTACACCAATGCAATCTTTAACTGATCAATCAACCTCATTGCATCTCCCAAAGTGGATAATATGCCCTTAATGGCCTCGTCTCCTTTATCCTAAACACCTTTCAACCAGGTAGCCATAGCATGTGAAGTAGCTTTCATCCTCTCCAACTCAGAAATTGTCTCCTGGGGAATGAATCCTATAGCAAAAGAAGAGGAGCTAATGGCTTGCAAGGGTTTCATTAAATCTTGCAAGTATTTCCTCAAAGTTTCATTCTCTTTTTCTAGCTCATGTCTAGTCTGCACTGCCCTCTTTAATCTCCCCACAATAACTGCACTAGAACCCTCATACTCCTCAATATCTTGTTCCACAATAGCCCATCCCAAATCAACAGTTTGCACATCATAATCTTGAGTAGTTATATTATCCCTTTCTTTATTTGGAGCAGGGGTAGCAATATGGGCCACCCGATTGCCTGATCCATCTCTTTCAATCTTAGAGATAACCCTTGCTTTCTGTTTACCCCTCTACTTCTCTACATTCACCATGAGGGCACCCCAATTAGGAGGAGCATCCTCAATTATTAAGATTTTACTCTTCAGTTCCTTTTCGAGCCAATCAAGAATAGTGAACTTAGTGGGCACAGTGTTGTGCTTACCTTGCTCCTTTTCCTAATGATCATTAGTAACATCTTCTTCAACATTTGGATTTTTGGGAACATACATTGTTGGGTCCTCTTCCTGCCATACATGTTCTTCTACAACAACCTTTATTGGTGAGGGAGCCCTAACCGGTATCTCTTCTTCCTTTTGGGGAGACTTATCCATTTGTTCCATTACAGGAGAATCCGCATGTGCCACCAAGGGAGTTTGAATCACCTTGTCTATCTCTGCCTCTGCATTGAAGAGGTCTCCCTCTTGAACCTCTTCCCAATCCAGCTCCTTAGGATCTTCATCTTGTTTTTTCTCCCCCCTTACACTACCAGCATCTTGGGGAATGGAGGAGCTCACCTGCTCAACAATAGGGATAGTTACCGAAACATCCTCCTTGGCCACGGTATCCCTTGGGGAAGGAGTCCTGAATCTCTTCATATAAACTTGTGTCTTTTCCCTGGAGCTTTCCACTTCTACCCTTGGTGGCTCAACCTTCTTGTCGACCTTAGGAGCTTCCTCCAACTTGTGTGATGTCCTTGTAGTTCTCTTTTTCATCAATGCATGGACACTCTCCACCTCTTCCTCCTCTTCCTGATTCTTTTCAACTTCTTTTCTAGAGGCATGTTTCCTCTTCTTAGCAACAGGCTTTCTCTGCTTTCCCAGCTCTGCAGCTTTCTCAGCCTTAACATCCCTTACCTGAATTCTAAAAGGAGAGGCCACCTTCTCCTTTCCCTTTTGGTCTGGTTCAATAGAAGCTTCAGAAGCAAAATGAGACTCTAAGTCTCCCATCAGGTCATAGGTGCATGGAATAACTTCGCACTCTAGCTCTAGCATCTTGTGTTTCAACCACATCTTAGTGAATCTAATTACTGGGGCCATGACCTAATCCAAGTCAGTCTTCTCTTCTTCCAACCAGTCAACTTCTCCAACTGGTTTACCCTTCACTACTTCGTAGACATGGCCTTGAATCACATTTCAATCCTCCTTAATTTGATCTGGAATGGCCCTCACATGATACAACCTCACCAAGTGTACTGGTAGTCTGGAAAACTTCTTTTCCCTTACCTCAAACTCATTGACAAGGGTCACCCAATAATCCTCAATATGAGGCTTATGGCTATAATCCCTGTTGGCCTTCTTTTGAGCTTCACCAGTTATATCAAATTTTGTTCTCTGGGTGTGGAAGGAAAGGCCAAAAGTACTCATCTCTTCCTCGACAGCATGGGAAGATTGAATGGAGGCACAAACTTCACACACTCCAACCTTCAGAGGGAAATCATTCCCAAAACTAGTCTTATGCATTTCTCCCTTTACAATATTGTCAAAATCACAGATTTTTCCTAGCAACTTCTAACAAAATGATGTGATCTATAGGATACCATGGAAATCTATAGGGAGCCTTCTAAAAACCATCAATTCTGATGTAAGAAAAGGTGGTGAACTAGATAAACCATGCTCCATATCTTCCGACCATTCCTTTGCCTTGTCGGAGATTCTCACATGCTATGCACCCTGGAGCAATCTGGTGATATACATAGTGAAGGCATCGTTTGATCTCTTGTAACTTCCACTAGCTAGGTGCAACTATGGATATACCTCATAGATAGCATCTTGCCCAAAGATACCTCTAGTGCTCAACCCCTTATATGGATGAAGTCTCGCTAATGAATACACTAGATAGGAAGTCATAGTAAAAGTCTTGGTTTGCAAGACATTGCATAACTGCTCATGGGTTGCAGCACTGATAGCACCTGCCCAATGATAATCAAATCCCTGCTCCATTCTAGCAATTACATGGAACATCCAGGTTTCAAAGACCCCTGCACTTTTCAATCCTACCAACCTGTTGAGAAGGGTGATAGCGTTATAATATTCTCTCTTGAACTTAAGCCTGAACATTTTCTTAGGCAACTTAGAGAAGTGAGATTTGGGCTTCTCCAACCAAGATTTAATCACCTGTTGGGACTTAACCATGTCTTCATCATAATATTTCTTAGCCCCATCCTTGTCAAAGCCTATCACATGGGATCTCTCAGGCATGTCAAAGGTTGCAGCAATGGAGACTCGACTGAATCCTACAAGAACCCTACCTTAAGGGCCAATAATCCTCTGTGTACCCCTATCATAATTCCTAGCACATTCTAGCAACAATTCATAACACTTTACCGCAAGAGGGAAACTTGCCACATGAGCTAATCCAGATCGTACCATCCCTACTGCCAATAGAGGAGGATTCAGTGCCGTCATCTCTTCCTTGAACTCTTCATAATCCCACATGCCAATGTTCATATCTATTATCCCTGACCAAATTGAGGTCAACTTGCTATCAGGAATTCTACTCTTCATATCTAGCTTAACCTTCTCTGCATCCGAAACAGCAGAAGCCTCTACACCAAGGTCAGTTGCCTTTCCCTTGCCTTGACCAGCAACATTTTGTCCTGATCCTGCCTGCAAAGACATAAAGATAACATAGGATTAGATTCATCAAAAGCAAATAAGTGCCAAAGACCATTATCTCAAAGTCTGGGATTCAGCCCCCCTCGCGGATTCTGCGCTGGGAAGGATTTCAAGAAAATCCAGGCCTGGCGGATTCCAGCGAACCAAACAAACTAAATCCCAAAATATCTCTTAAATCATCAGCTCAGCCAAGGAAAAGAATTAAGAATACTTAGCATTAGTTCTTTAAGTTAATCAAATGTATTACCAAGAAACCCACAATCCGCAATCATCAAATTCAATCATTTCCCTTAAACACCCGAAAGGATCCGCCAGAGATGGATTTTGGCAAGATTAGGAACATTATGACAGACTTGGGGAAAATGAGGGGGCATGGAATATTAGGAGAATCTGGATGGAACGGATTTTGGTGAAACCAAAGGTATGACAATATCTAAGATTGAAATCGGAAAAACGACCCGACCGCGGACTTTAGGATAATCTGAATGGAACGGATTTTGGCGAAATCAAAGGAAATCTGGATTAAAGTGGTAAATGAAGGAGAGATAAGAAATTTGGGGAAATCCGGGGAAAGCAAAATTCCGCGAAGACCTCAAAAACCTGAACCTGTCTACATCCTTAGTACTCTATCATATCAATTCAAATCATTCTGGATCCAAGCCAGAAATCCAAAACCAACCCAACCTAGGACCTTAATGAATAAAATGTGAACGAATGACCCACTTCTCAGCAATTTCAAAGACAAACGGCCATGCCCTAGGTTGGGAACCCTAAATGTCTTCCATGAAAGCACAAACGATTCAGCAATTTACCAAAACGGAAAACTCAAAGTCACAGTGAACCAAAGCCCAAACAAGAACCAACACCAGACCAAGCATAACATTTGATCAATCAAAAACTAATTGGTGCAATAGATTAAAACCTCCCAAAATGCACAATGATGACGCGCACCCAGAAAGACCAGAAAACTATGAATGACTCTTGAAGCAAAATGGTGAGAGGAAAATTGAAACCAATAGAGAACAGGGTGCATATACATACCATGGAAGCGCAAGGGTTGTGATGAAGGAAATTAATAAATAACCACTTGATGCAAACTGGATACCACCCACGCACTACAAAAGAAAACACACAGCTCAAATAACCTCGAGGATCAAAATATCTAGCAAAACACCAAAAACTTCAATCACGCAAGTTCAAATAATAGCAAATGCACAACTCAAAATGATCAATTACTTCTCAAAACATCAATATATCAAAGCCTCTTTCCCTCATACAAATGCCATTAATGCATCCGACAAGACAGTCGTAGCCACAAAGAATTTCGGGGATTCGACTCTGAAAAGGATTTCGGGGATTCAACCTTAAGAAGGATTTTGGGGAAATCCGGAATGTGAGGATTTTCCCGAAAATAGTGCAAAAGGTCCATTTCGGACAAATAGAGGAAACTGGGAGAATCCGGCCCAGGTAGATTTTCCCGAAAATAGTGAAAAACCCGAGATAAAGTCAAAACTTCAAATTTTCAAAATAGCTCAAAAGGATGCCACTTCAATTGGAAAAATAGGACATTCAAAGCACAAAATCGAGCAAGCAACACCCTCAGAAAGAGGGTCCCCACATTCAGTGGGGCGTGTGTGCAAAAAAATGCACAACAAAGTCCATCTCAAACCTTCCTAAGACCTTGAATAGGAGTGAATTCAAATATTAAATAAGTGACATAATCACTTTCTTGAATAGGGTAGTTACAGTTCCTACCTTAGGCACTTTTGATTCATGGATGTTTAAATTATTAATATTGTGAAGAATGGGATTAAAATTACTCATCTGGATTAAGCTATTAGTGATTTTATTCATGAAGAATGGTGAAATGGAGGAGAATTTTTTTTTTTACATGACTTCCTATGTTTTATATCCATGTTCTATCATGGTATATTTTTTTGGATTAACAAGGATTAGTGCACTAGGTAATGGACCAAAACATAATTTAGTATACAAATACTATCCACAATTGGAATTAAAGAAATCAATCAAACACTTTTCAAGGTTCAATGATTCATTTTCCATGTGGTTAGTAAGAACCATAAAGGGAGATAAATCAAATAGGATATTTGTAGATACATAGGGAATAATTAATCTACATGCAATTTGGTTTATCTATTTTCCTAAAATTTACCTATAGCAGAATTGAAGGATTCACCAAGGCCTCTTTCATGTTATCTAGGTATCCAAAAAATTAGTCTATTTTGTTGGAAATGTCTAAGAAAGTAATAGAGCTCATGAGGCCTTTGAAATATTGCACCAAGGAAGAAGTATCAAATTCCCAATCAACATAGGTTGGTACAAGTGTGATACACTTACAAGTTTAAAGGATTCAAAGAAGGAACTACAAATTTTGGGGCTAAAACCATTTGATTTGAAAAGATCATAAAATGACCCATACCACATAAAGGAAAAGTATATCAATAAGAAGAATAACCATGATCCTCATATAAAGGATTATTGGTCTAATTACTAAAATGACCATGAGGGTAGAAAGAGGTCATTATCAAAGGTACACATTTAAATAAATTAATATCCTTGGTACCCATAATGTACCCCCCACAAATCAAGGATGGTGATAAAAATGTTCTACATCTTAGTTATGAGAGTTTTTTTTTTTACTAGAATCTCTTAGATCCTAATTGGTCTCAGCTTTAGATATCCTCAATCAATGAAATTTATATTGGAGGTGAGTAATGTATGGTTGGACTATTATTTCTCTACTTTAAAACTAAAGGGATAGTCATCACATATCTAATAGATAATAACAAGAAAGGAAAGAGGAAAAATAGGGATGGTGTTGACTTTGATGACTACTTAGTGAATAAAAGGGGACTATAAGAATCTGAGGTAGTTGAAGAAGATAAATTAGAACAAGAATATGAAAATAAACCAACATAATCCATTCACATAAATTTCACTGGGTCAACAAAATTTATTTCATCTAGTACAATAGTACCAAAGTTAGAGTTTTTTTCTTCCAATTGTGCAACAAGAACTCCAAGGATCATTGTATACTATTTAGAAATGAGAATTAAAAGATAAGGGTAACGTTGTATTGGAGGCTCCTACTCCAATATATATTAAAGAACATTTCATCTCATCATCTTTGCAGCCTATAAAATAGGAACACAAAATTGGGACAAGGGAAGGGTTAATTAGTGAAAACCTCATGGAGTTAGAAGAGCATAATTTCCAAATCTCATTAAAGGTGTGTCAAACCATAGAGGTAAAATATGAGATGTAGGAAGTTCAAAAGGACAAAAAACAAAGAAAAAATATAGATTCCCAAGTTTCCTCTCCTTGAGGTTATTGTTTGATGGATGATGAAGGAAATTAATATATAGACATTGGGTCAATTTTCTGAATTTAGTCATCTAATTAAATATTGTTCCCTTCTATGCCCACTTTTACACTACTAAAAAATAACATAACAAAAATAATTACCATAACAACATGAAACACAAAATAAAATTTAACCAACATACTCCCATCTCTCCAACATAACTTTATACACAATATTCCATTCACATTTACCTTATTGCTCCTTATTACACACATAAAAGGATACTCCCATCTAAAAATAGTCATTATGGGTAATCACACCCATTCAAACCCCATCACATGGAGGACCTAACTCTCATGAGAGGAGGTATACTCCACACAAGACCCAGTTAGAAGATAGAACCTATGAAATAATTTATACCCCCATAGAATATAACATAATTTCACAAAAAGATTCACCACTTTCCACATTAATCACACCAAAAAAAAATGCTCAAATATTAAACATTTTCTCAAACATTAGAAAATTTAAACAAGATGGTTGGATCCTACCTTGAAACACTATCCCAACTTGGTATATTTATGAATACCCTTCAATACTTTCTCTCCTTTCAATCCTTCCTCTCTACCCTTCTTCATTTCCTCTCCAACCTAGAAATTTTTCTCTACCATAATAAATTCCAAAAGAAAAAACAAGAACTCCAAAAGAGAGAAATCCCTCTCTCAAGTCAAGAAAATAACATAAATATAAAATGAGGAAAACTTCCTATCCCAAACTACCCCAAAAATCAAATAAATTCCCCATTTTTGTCACCATATTGGAATGGGAAGTTTAAGGTGCATAAAATTATTTAAAAAGGTCTTTTAAAGGTTTAACATACCCTTCACCTATATACCTAACACCTAAGGATAAATTTTGATTATAAAAACTTTATTAATCCACTTAAAATCCACATAATACTCTAAAAAAGAAACACTATAAAAACAACTCACAAAAGAAAAAAATAAATCATAAATAGATTACATCATAATACACAATAGACTTTATATATTAACATATTTAAATAACTATATTGCACACATACAAAATGATCTTAGTTCCTCCAAATGTATTAATACTGGTTTCATGTGGAAGAATACAGTTGGAATTGTTATATGACCCCAAATTTCCATTAGTAATTCACTTGTACAATTGATACATAGATATTAGTATATTATAATAAATAATAATAGAAAATTAATTAATAACCAAATCCTAATATATACTAACAATAATATTTTAAATCAATTATCACTTTTGAAAATCCACACCTACAATAGTTAATCACTAAATCACATAGAAAATAAATAAATTTATAAACCTTCACAAGTGAACATTTAATCCATAAATCATATCTCGATAATCATATATTTGAATATTCACATAAAGGAAATAATTTGACATCACAGTGTAACTACAACTAGAATTAGTAAAAATAAAATCCATCATCTAACATTTCAATAATAACCAAAAAAATCCATATAATCATAACAATATCAACTATGTCTATGAAAACAAAACCATCATCCATAGTACTCTTGTAACAATATTCAAACATAGGAAATCATGAAACCATCATGAAAGAGTCATAATAACATCAAATTAATATAGATTCAAGTAGGATTATAGAAGGAGGGGTCTCACATCCTCCTTCCTAGGATTGGAATTCCTCCTAGGAGTCCTTAAAAAGGTTAGGGTATAATGTACTTGTATGAATGCATCCTCCAATTTAGAAGCTACCTTGTCATATCTATCCCATTAGGCCTTAAACTGGTCCAAATCATGCTCAAAAATTAATATGTGGATTAGATCCTAGGGAAATTGTCCTCCCTCCTTCACCTGTAAATCAACACAATCTAAAACATGAGAGGCGTCATGGATATATTTCATGAACATTGAAACATGAAAAATTTCATGAATGTGTGACAAGATAGGTGGTAGTGCTTTGTGATAGGCTATGCAACTAATTCTCTCCAAATATCAAAAGGGCCTATGAAATTTAGTGCTAGCTTAGATCCTTTCATATAGCAAATAGAGATCTTATGTGGCCACAATTTAAGGAAGACTCTATCACCCATAGAAAAAAATATGATTGGTCCTCTTGGAATCTGTATACTTCTTTTGCCAATCTTTTTCCTCCTACAAATACTGCCTAATCAAGACCACCTACCACTCCATCTCTTGCAACTCAAAGATTTCCTACAAGGTCTACCATATAATGCTTGATAAGGATCCATGCCTAGAGAATTATGATGACTGTTATGATACAAAAACTCAACCAAGTAAAGTTACTCCTCCCACCTACATTGATGGTCCATCACATACATCTAAAGAATATCTATTAGGTGTACAAGAAAACTAAGAGAGGGGATGAATCAATTTTACATTAAATCATAAAAACCCTCATTAACATTTAGATATTTATTAGTCCTTAAACCCCTAACAACCGTTAAACCCTTATCATGCATTAGCAGAATGTAAACATTAGAAATAGTAATGCAAAACACATAAGAAAACCAAATTTATTTGAAAAACATAAGAAGGAAAAAACCATGGTGAGGATTAGCTCACAATATAAATTAATAGCAACACCAAATACAACAAGCTCACTATCGGAGGGTTCATTCCTAAAGGACTCACTATCTAGAAAAAGAAGATAGAAGAAGTGGTGGGTCACTACCAATTTGAACTATTAATAATGCATCTCTCTTATGCCAAAGGTACAATTCCAAATAAGCACAAACAACTCATCAATAGGCTAAAATGGAGATACCTTATACTCATTGCATTTGGTAGTCATAGGCATTAAATATCACTCATATCACCACACTTGATCAATTTCACATCTTTCACATCACACACCTCCTATTCTTAATGTGCACAACAACTCACCTTGTATTTATACCATCCTCAACCTTGAAAACATTCCTCAACATCAGCTATGCACCTCAAACATGAAATAACAAAATAGGATGACAACAAATACTTCCAAGGTATAAAGAAGTGAAGGAATACCACACCAAAACTTAACTAGGACCAAAATTTAAACCAAAATGATTCTCAACACTTCTATAAACAAAAATCATCCACCACAATTAGTGCTAGCATGCCAGGTCATCCAAACCTACACTAACACTAACAAGAAACTCCAAACACACCTCTCGAGTTCTAGAAACATATCATGAACCACACAACATCATTCTGAAACATCTCAAAATATTCTGCACAACTACTACAACCACTTGAAACTGAAAAACACCTTCATTTTGTGCAACAAGACACACTAGAACAAACATCTATCACACCAAACACTCTTGTGGAGCACTACAAAAACTATAACTTCAAGGGAAGGTAGATATAATAAATATAAGCGTGTTCCCAAATTCACAAGACAATAACCTTCACTATGGATAAACGTGAAGAAATCTCATTTCTCCCATACACCCTTTTTACTAGACATACATAATGCCAAACATATCTTCCAGTGCAGAATGATCTAGAACCTTAAAAGTGGGTTATAACACATCTGAACACCTTTGATCATCACATCCAATCTACATGGGAATATCTTCAATAATGAATAAATATCTATATTAGAACATTGAACGCCATTCTATCACACATAACTCTCTCTTATTCAAATTTTCTCAAAAGCACTTGGAAACAAAAAGAACCAACTTCATCAACAACATTACTCATCAGATACATCAATGAAAACACCACAACATAGTGTAATACTCTCTAGTATCAGGGTAAAAGCATAAACCTATGTCACACTTTATAAAGGAATCAACCAACAACAAAACAAATTATGAACTTCGACCACATAAAAGTGGTCTTTATGTTTTAAATTTCAAAATGGTGTAAACTAATGAAATGTAGAACTTTTGATGAAGTTTATTCCTATAATTTTTCAAAAAAATTTAAAAAAATCATTATGTTTTTATCAATTTAAGCATGGATTTTAGAATGCTGAAATTTTGAGAAAATCGTGACTTCATGGGCCGTCAAGAAACAAATTGAAAAAAAAATGATTTCTCCCTATTTTTTTTTCTCCAAATAGGTAGCTTCAATATCTTGTGCATGGAAAAAAAATCAAATTTTGATGTATATTTTTCTTATAATAATGTTTTAAAGTCAAATTGTCAAAATTTTATAGTTTTTTTGCATCGTTAATTATTTTAAAAAAAAAAATTATACCCTTTTGAAGAAGACTCTCTCCTCTTCTCCTCCAAATAATTTTTAAAAAAATATAATATGTTTTAATATTTTTTTAATTTCTTATCAGCCTCTTTTTTTAATTTTAACAACCTAATTGCATTATTTAAAAAATATATATTAAAATTAATCATATTTGGATTCACCACTCTCAGCTCTACAAAATTCTAAAAAAATTTGAGATGGTTGCCAACTAGACATTTTTGACTGAAAGGGTTTCGTTTGAAACCCTTTCGATAGAAACCCCACACATAAAATAAGCCAATTTCAAAATTGCAAAGGGAAAATATTTTTTTTGGTTTTGGCTGAAACCTTGTGTGTCATGTATATGCCACATGGTTTCAGATGAAACCTTTTTGGATGAAAATTTTCCAACTTAAAATAGTTCACTTGCAACTATTTAATTGGTTGAAAGTGTGACACAGGTTTGTGCTTTTACCCATCATCAATCTTCCCAAACACAAGTCAAACCAACAAGCTCTAGAACAATAGTGAAGTAAGATATCAATAAAAAGACCAATATAATGTGTTGCCACCAACACCAGCAACTCCAAAAATCATCAACACCATAAACATTCCAACACTCTCTTTGTACAAGGGGTTGACATCAATGACAACACCCAAGAAACTCATAAACAACTCAAACTTCCAACAATCTCCCCCTTTGTCATTGATGGCAACATTGTTTCTAAAAAACCATATAAAAAAAAAGAATACAAAAAAAATCTCTACAACAAGTAGTAATCTCCTAATTGGGGCAACCATTTATTCTTCATATTCCCATTCCCTTGCTCCTGAACACTCTCTCTTGCAATACTTTTCTGAACTATGGTTTTTCAACCATTTTAACTTTCTCCCCCTTTGACATGTCAATGGAAAAGAGCTATAGACTCATCCAAAAACTCTTACTCTCCCCCTTTGACAATATTCAAAGGGAAAAAATTACATCTCTCACACATCATCATGAGGAAACTACACACTCTCCTTATAGACTTCTTCTACTTAAATACCAACTCTCTTTCCCACTTTGTTCCTTTTATTTTTAGAAAATAATTCTCCATACACTACAACCAGTAGCCACTACTACCTACTCCCCCTGAGAGGTAGCCTTCAAATTTATGGAACAAAATAATAAATCTTAAATTACTCCACTATACTGATGCACACTCTTATACATCTAGTTTAAAGAAGAAGGGGCAATAACCTCTAACTTTTTTCAGAGATACTCAAAAGTATCTTTAGGAAGTACCTTTGTGAAAATATCTGTAATTTGATCCTTTGTAGGCATATACTCTAGATTTACCTCATTTTATGCAACCTTCTCTCTCAAGAAGTGATATCAGATTTAGGTATGCTTTGTCCTTGAATGCATCACCATATTTTTTTTATATTGATTACACTTTTATTCTCATATACAATAGAAATAGGTTCATCATATGATATTTTTATATCCTTCAATTTTTTCTTCATCCACAACACCTATGTGTAGCAATATGTTGTTTCAATGTGCTCTACCTCTATAGTAGATAATAACACTAAATCTTTCATCTTACTCAACCATCAAACTAATCTATTTCCAATAAAGAAAAAACTTCCACTTCTACTTATTTTGTCATCCATAAATACTACCCAATCTACATTAGGATATGATTTTAAGGATACATCAATATCCTTTGGGTACCATAGACCATAGTTTGGAGTGTCCTACAAATATTTAAATATCCTTTTTATTTCTACCACATGTGATTCTCTAGGATCTTCTTGAAATTTGGTCACAAGATAAACTACATGCATGATATCCAATCTTGTAGAAATTAGATATAGTAGTCCATCAATCATTGATTTGTACTTACTCTAATAAATCTTAGGAGATTCATCATTCTTTCTCAACTTGCAACCAATAACCATAGGATAACATAATGATTTAGATCCTTTCATTCAAAACTTCTTCAACATTTCCTTGGCATACTTTGACTATGAAGTGAATATCCCTTTTTTTATTTGATTGATTTGTATCCCAAGGAAGAAATTCATTTCCCCAAACATAGACATCTCAAACTCTTTCGCATTTCTTCTACAAATCTCTTACACATACTTGTTGGAAAAATAAGGACAAACAATTAAGAGGGGGGGTGAATCAGTTGTTAAAAAATTTAAACTTATTTAACCTTTATCAACCTTTAATCTCAGATTTGATAATTAACGGTGAAAGCATGAATCAAAAAAATATTAGAATCACACAACACCAAGATTTTTTCTTGGAAACCCTATTATGGGAAAAACCACGGTGGAGGTTAATCCATCATTTATACCCTATTAAAAGTATAAATAAAAATGAATAAGGAATGCACATGCATTCAAGAACAATTCCTAGAGCTGAGTGCTTAGATGGGAAGGCTCACTTCCTTACATAAAATAATCAAATTAAATCCATCTGATGAGGTTGAACTAAGAAATTATCTTCTACAAAAGCCTGATGATAGTTCGAGTTAGGCACATAAACACTTCTTCACACTTTTCTCAATCTCCTTCACACTTTTCTCTGAAATCAAATGATCTAATTTTTATTCAAAAATTTCACATATACACTTCATGCTCATATATCACAAATGAATAAAAAAATCTCTCTTATATATCTACTACATGGAATTACATCGACAAATTTTTTGGCCAAAGATAAAAGAATAAATTTAAAATTGTCGGCCCAATTCATGAACAAATCTTAATGCATACCAACCATAGTTGGTCACAACATAATGAATACCTAAATCAACATCCTCAAACATTCCAAACATTAAAATATTAACCCACAAGGATACACAACATGCTACAACCACCATGTTGGCCAAGAACATGAAAACTTGAACACACAAAGGAAAAATCCTTGATCACGAGCACACTGATCAATGCGAACATACAAAAATGATAGAGAATGATCTACAACCATCATTGAACATCACAGGAGCATACACAACAACTTAATTTACCATAATTTCATTATCTTCTTCTAGAATCACCTTCAACAATAACAAAATAATTGTAGGAACTCAAAAACTCATAACTCGCACAAATCTTGATGTGCACCTTTGAAACTTCTGGAGAATATACTAGATAGGCTTAGAAAGAAACCCTTTAATGCACAACTTCTGATTACCAAATTACATATCTTTCCACCATTTTGATCATCACAACTTCATAGACTACCTACAATATAATTATTATAATTTTCTCAATATCCTCAACATATCCAACCTTCATAATCATCAATGCTTATATTTTTGACATAAATGACAACCACATATCAACAACACAACCACGAAATCCAACAATCTCCCCCTTCGGCATTGATGGAAACACATGATGTAAAAAATACCATCAACACAACTAAAATCTTCTCAAACTATTTTACTCGTCAATATTCTCCTTTAGTTATAATTCCTCTTCTCCCCCTTTCTTCTACAAAGGTTTTTCACATTAATCTTATCACCCTTTGACATCAATGGAAAAGGTACACAAGCTCTAAACCACATATCTGAATCATCTGACTACTCCCCCTGAGTAGTAGCCACCACAACATCAATCTAAAACAAGATATGAATGAGTGCACGGATTGATGCAAAGACTTGCATCTTAGTTTAGATTAGGAGGGGAAATCACCCCTAACTTGCCTCTAAGATACTCAAATTATCCTTATGCAACAGTTTAGTGAAGATATTTGCAATTTTTTCCTTAGTGGGCACATACTCTAGTCTGACTTCTTTATCACTTATTTTGTCTCTCCAAAAGTGATACTTGATAGATATATGTTTTGTCTTTGAATGTAACATCAAATTCTTGGAAATGTTAATGGCACTTGAGTTATCACAAAATATGGAAATAGGCTCATTATACTCAATTCTAATATCTCTCAACATTTTCTTCATCCATATTACTTGAGTGCATTTTTTTGCACCAACAATATATTTTGCCTCATGAATAGGTAAGGAAATGGAATTATTCTTTTTACTTAGCCAAGAAACCAACTTGTTCCCAAAAAATAATGCCCCACTACTTATAATTTTCTTTTCATCCACATCTCCTACCCAATATGCATCTGTAAAGGCATTCAAAGTTAGATCATCTTTAGGATACCAAAGACCAAAATCAACTGTCCCTTTCAAGTATCTAAAAATTCTCTTTATTGCAGTCACATTTGATTCCTTTAGATCATCTTGATATCTAGCAACCATACATACAACATTCATAATGTTTGGTCTTGTCTGAGTGAAATAGAGAAATCCACCAATCATTGACTTGTACCTTGTTTGATTAGCCTTAGGAGAATCATCATTTTGTGTTAACTTGAATCCAGTTACCCTGGGTGTACATACAGGTTTTGTGTCTTTTGTGCCAAAAAATTTTAGTAACTCTCTTACATATTTGGATTGAGATATAAATATTCCATCATCTAATTGAGTAATTTGCAATCCTAAAAATAAGTCCAAATCTCCAATCATTGACATCTCAAACTCATTTTTCATTTCATCAACAAATTTCATGCATAAGTCATCATCACCCTCAAAAATAATATCATCAACAAAGACTTCAATAATCAACTCTTTATTTGATCCACCTTGAAATACAAATTCTTGTTAGTAGTATGTTTATTGAATCCAAGCTTCAATACGTATTTACCTAGTCTAGCATACTAGGCTCTAGGGGCTTTTTTGATTCCATACAGTTCTTTCTTCAATCGGAAAACCATGTCAATTTCATCAGTTAGCGGAAATCCATCTGGTTGCTCAACATAAATTTATTCTTCTAATTCACCATTTAGAAATGGTGACTTCACATCCATTTGATAGACTTTGTAGTTCTTGAGAGTATCATAAGCAAGAAATAATCTTACAATTTCAATTCTAGCAACAGGGGAAAACGTTTCTTCAAAATCAATACCTTCCATCTATGAGTACCCTTTACATAATAGTCTTGCTTTATTTTTGACCAGTTCACCTTGTCCATTCAGCTTATTCCAAAAGACCCATTTGGTTCCAATCACATTTTTATCTTGAGGTATGGGAACAAGAATCCATATATCATTTTTCTCTATTTGCATTAGTTCTTCCTTGATTTCTTCCATCCAATATTCATATTTACATGCTTCATTTTGGAAATCAGACAATACTCTTTTGCAATTCTTCTTCTAGGTTGTACACCTTTTTTCTTATTGCCTATAATCTAATTTTCATAATGATTTAGCTTTACATACCTTTAGACTTTGGGATTCTCTCTAACTTCTGGTTCTTTTGTTCTCTCTTCTGCACTTCCACTAGGTTTTCCTTCATGATTCTCTTGATTCACTAGAATAGTTTGAACTTGATCATGTGTCTAAGTAGTCTTTCCATTATCTATAGTATCATGTTGGTCATTTGAATCGTATCCACAATATTTGGATGATCTGTTAGTATCCTCATCAACTCTGGCATTTTCACTTTCAATCATTTTTTTCAATCTTCTATTGTATCACCGGTAGGCTTTGATCTTAGTAGAGTAACCCAGAAAGATTCTTTCATCACTTCTAGCATCAAACTAGCCAATATCTTCATCTCTCTTGATATAACATCTAATTCCAAATATTTTTAAATATTTAATAGTATGATAATAACCAAAGCATACCTCAAAAGGAGTCTTACAATAATTACCATTAACATTTACCTAGTTTATAGTATATACGGAAATGCTTACAACTTCTCTCCAATAGATATGAGGAACATTACCTTCCAACATCATAGTTCTGACAGCATCTAGGATTGTTTTGTTCTTTTTCTCAACAAATTGGTTATGTTGAGGAGTCTGGGGAGTAGATAAATTTATTTTGATTCCATGCTCTTCACAAAATGAATTAAACTCTCAGGAAGTGAACTCACCACCTCTATCTGATCTTAAGCATTTAACCTTCAAACCTGTCTCATTCTCTGTCATAGCCTTGAAACATTTGAGCTTTTCTAGTGCTTCATGTTTTTCTCTCAAGAAAGCAACCCATATCATCCTAGAATAATCATCAATAAGAAACATAAAGTACCTTTCTCCTTGTAGACTTTTGATTCTGGATGGACCACATAGATCAGTATGAACCAACTCTTATACTCCATTAGAATGATGTTGTTTTCTTGGAAAATAAATTATTGTCTTCTTTTCCATCTGGCATTCCTTGCATATTGTGTTAGTAGGATTCACAAACTTAGGTAGATCTTTGAATTCTTAAGTGAAGCTTACATTGAAAACGTTATCAAAATTCACATGACATGGCCTCCTATGCCATAACCAACTTACATCAACTTGATAAATTAAACAACTTTCACTAGCGGCACTTAGGTGAAATTTTTTACCTCTTGTCTTTGTACTTGAAGCAATTACATTTCTAGAACTTCCCAATATCCTACACTTTCCATATTTGAACTAAAGATTGTATCCCTTGTCAACCATCTGTCCAACACTCAAAAAATTATGCTTCAATCCTTCAACATAAAGGACATCATCAGTATTATATTTACCGCCAAGAGAAATAGTGCCTCTACCACAAATCACACTAACATTTTTATCTCCAAATCTTACAACACAACCGTCATACTTTTCCAAGATTATGAACTTGCATTTGCCACTAGTCATATGATGTGAGCATCTATTGTCAATCACCTACTCATCCTTTTCATCAATTCTGGCTATAAGAGGTTTCTCAATATTTTGATTGTTAGTAGATTTAGTGGACACCAAACCATTTTCCTTGATAGAAATGAATACCCATCCATATTCATTTCTAGTTTCTTTACCAGATTCATCTTTAGTAACACCTTCTTCAGCATAATAACATTTATTTTTAAATCTAGACTTGTTAGGTTTGTACTTAGAAACTCTTTTAGGACACCTTGATGCAAAATGACCTATCTTACTACAAGAGGAATATTTAATAGGCAGCTTTCCTTTATACTTACCTTGTCCTTTGGCTTCTCTTTTCACAATCAATGATTCCATCTCTTCTAGCTCTCTTTCTTCATCTTCAGTTTCATCTCATCTCTTTTATGAATGTCTTTCTAGAATTTTCTCTTGAGTCATATCTCTATTGTGTTTTTTAGATATAGTAGCTTTCAATGCAAATTCTATTTTAGGAGTAGACTCACCAAATTCACTCAACTCAAAGGCAACAAGTTTACCAATCAACATGTCTCTTGTCACATTTGTTACTTTCTTGAGTTCTTCAATAGCATTATATTTTGTTTGGTAAGAAGTAGGCCCTGATTTGAGCACTTTAGCCACAATTTCATCTTCTTCAAAAATTTCACCGACACATCTAATACCTATCATTATTTCATTTACCTTCTGCATGAAAGCAAAAATGTTTTCATCTTCACTCATCCTCATGTTTTCCCATATTCCTTTCAGACTTTGCAACTTAGAAACTTTCACTTGAGCATCTCTTTCATACAATGTTTCTAGCTTCTTCCAGATCTCATGTGTTGTTTTCAGACCTATCACATTTATCATATTTGAATCTATCAAAGAACTCAGCAATGATTCTATAGCCCTGATATTAGTTTCAGCTTGTTTCATCTCATCAAGAGTAGAGGGACCATTTTGAGGAATAGTATATGTGTTATTTGTAATCTTCCAGAAGGGTTCACCAATGCACTTCAAATGACACTCCATTCTGACCTTCCACAAAGAGTAATTTGTACCATCGAATCTAGGACTATCCTTCTTGTATGATGCCATATCGGATCACCTCAAACTATTAAACTTCTTCAGAGGAACCTACTCTGATACCAATTTTTGGAAAAACAGGGACAAACAACTAAGAGGGGGGGTGAATCATTTGTTAAAGAATTTAAGCTTATTTAACCTTTATCAACCTTTAATCTTAGATATGATAATTAACAGTGAAAGAATGAATCAAAAATACATCAAAAACACACAACACCAAGATTTTTGTGTGGAAACCATATTAGGGGAAAAACCATGATGGAGGTTAATCCATTATTTATACCCTATTAAGAGTATAAAGAAAAATGAATAAGGAATGCACATGCATTCAAGCACATTGCCTAGAGATCACTACTCAAAAGGGAAGGCTTGGTGCCTTACATAAAATAATCAAATTAAATCCATCTAATGAGGTTGAATTAATAAATTAGCTTATACAAAAGCCTATGACAGTTTCAATCAAGCACATAAACACTTCTTCACACTTTGCTCAATCTCCTTCACACATTTCTCTGAAATCGAATGATTTGATCTTTATTCGCACATTCTTCATATACAATTCATGCTCATATATCAAAAATGAAGAAAACAATCTCTCTTATTTATCCGCCGCTTGGAATTACATCATCAACTCTGTCGACCAAAGATAAAAGAATAAATTATAAATTGTTGGCCCAATTCATGAACAAATCTCAATGTGTACCAACCGTAGTCAGTCACAACATAATGGAGGCATAAATAGACATCCTCTAAAATGCCAAACATTAAAATATTAATCCACAAGGATCCGCAACACGTTACAACCACCATGTCAGCCATGAACATGAAAACTTAAACACACAAAGGAAAAATCCTTGATCATGATCACACCAATCAACACAGAGCTACAACAATGATAGAATATGATCTGGAGCCATCACTGAACATCATAGGAGCATACACAACAACTTAATTTACTATAATTTCATTCTCTTCTTCTAGAAACACCTGCTATAGTAACAGAATAACTGTAGGAACTCAAAAACTCATAACTCGCACAAATCTTGATGCGCGCCTATGAAACTTTCAGAGAAAATACTAGATAGGCTACAAAACAAACCATTTAGTGTGTGACTTCTTATTACTAAATTACAGATCTCTCTACCATTCTGATCATCATAGCTTCATAGACTAACTACAACATATTTATTATAAATTTCTCAATATCCTCGACATATACAACCTTCATAATCATCAATTCTAATAGTGTTGACATCAATGACAACCACAACATCAAACAATACATTGATTTGATCTAAATATTATATCATCAACATACACTACCAAAATTGCGATTTGTTCTCTATCAACCTTTATTGAATCCTTATTGTAACAATTACTTATCCAATCTTGCATACCAAGGTCTGGAAGCTTTCTTGATTCCATACAATGCCTTCTTCGATCTACACACCATATTAGGATTTTCTAATAACTAAAAGCCTTTCAGTTATTCAATGTATACTCTTCTTCTAATTCAAAATTTAAGAATGCGGGCTTTACATCTATCTGATAAACCCTGATTTTTGTTTTAAAGAAGTGGGATTCGCTACTCACAAGTTCTCTTCACTCGGAGAGCCTTAGGGGGTGCACTTACCTAAACTAATGAGCTCTTGGCCAAAGGATGTCAGTGCAGAATTCAAATGAAAGTGTGGCATGCTAGCATCCCTAAGGTGCATTGGCATCTCATAGAGACCATAGAGAAAGAATGTCACAAAAAATGGCAAGGTGAATTCTTCTACTCTAATTGATGAGAACTTCTAGAAAGTGATAGAGTAACATAATGTGATCAAGCTTGAAATATACTAAAATAGAAGTGATAAAGACAAGGAGAGGAAGGGAAAGGAAATTCTTACAACCATGTGAATGATGAAGCCTCTAGCTCATTAAAATATTCAGTACATTCACATAAGATAGAGAGAGAGAGAGAGAGAGAGAGAGAGAAAGTGTTGGGGCTGTATAGGGGTTTGCCTCAGTCAAAACCCATTTTGGTGTTCCCGCCTCCATAGACAGCCAAGATAGATAAAGAGAAAAGTAGGAAATGAAGTAAAGAGAACTAAAGCACTACAAAAAATTTTTATGATACTTAACCAAATAATAGAGGAGAGGAGATAAATCTTACCACCTCCACCCAAAGTACCTAAGGATAGTGGAGGAGAGAAATGAGAAAGATCCAAAATGAATCAAGAAGAGGTCAATTTGAAGAAGGAGATGAAGGAAATGGCCATATTCGGTCAGTTGGCCAAAGAAAGAATTATAAATTGACCCCCAATGGGAACTGTAATGCCTCTATAGGCTCCAAGTATGGGAATTTGTTAGGAACTTAAGCACACTGCATAGATTTCCACACACTGTGTGGATGTCTCTGACATTTATTCCTTTGTCGATGCTCAAATAGGCGCGAAATTAAGCCTCCTCCTATGGTTTTCTAAAGTGCAAAGGGGTAAAAGGGGAACTTGCATTAGGGGTGAAAATTTTCTCCTATACATTTTTCCCCCACTTTAGTGAGCACGAACACTAGTGAGTGCTTCGATAAAATAGATCAAATAAGTAGTAGGGTTAGAGAAGTATACCTAAACCATCAAGGAGGCAGACCGTGATCTAGTGAACCCGAGAGTGCAGGGTCAAAAGAGGACTTCATGGTTCTACAGAACTATGAAGCTGAAGAAATATAATATACTCAGGATGAAGAAGATGTTGATCTTCAATCTGGTATATACAATTGATAAGAGAAAGAGAGAAATGAATGCAAGAGTGATAAAATAAATCCCCGCTCGAGGAGTAAAACCCATATCATGAATTAAAAGTGATAAAAGGAAACCTTGATCAAGGAGGAAAACTTGTACCACAGAGTAAAAGTGATAAATGCAATCCATTCTCAAGGAGGAAGACCCGTATCACCAATTAAAACTGATAAAATAAATCCCTACTCAAGGAGGAATTTTTGTATCACTGAGTAAAAATGTGAAGGAGCTCTATAGGTTCTCAGTCTTGTAGAGCAAGTAAGCAGACAGTCATGCAGACCATCATCAATTTGCAATACTTTCAAAGGGGTCTCTCGAGAACCCTTCAAAAGAAAGAGGGGTCCACTCAATGAACACATTGTTTGAAAAGAAAGGTCTTGCCAAGCTACCTCGAAGCTAGACACCAAGATAGGAAACAGGTCTAGTCAGGCTAACCCCGAGCTAGATGTAAAGATGTGAAATAGGTCTAGTCAGGCTGCCCCCAAGCTAGATGCCATAGAATGCATTTGAGATAAAAACTTTCAAAGAGGTCCCTCGGGAATCTTTCAAAAGGAAAGGGGGTATGCTTAAGGGACACTTCATTCAAATGACATAGAGAGAGAGAGGAGGTCCTTAAGAAGTAAGCACATATCCAAAACAAGTTATCACTACCCCCAACATATAGGGGAGGAGAACATTGCAAGATACCCTAGAGAAGGATAGAGGTAAACCTCAATATCACTTGTTATTTGAAATAAGAGATAAGAGCATCATCAAATAAATGAGTGGTGGCACTTGAATCATAGAGTTATATTTTTTCATTCAAGTCCTTACATTCACTAGTGGAATGGCTAGGCACTTGATAGTATGCATAGAAAGAATGTTCTCCTTTCTCATATTTATGAAACTTCTTACGTGTAGGAGGAGGAAGGGTAATTAAGAGGGATTTAAGAAACCACAACAAAATACACTCTTTCTCAAACAAAGGATGAGGAGCAGGAAGCAATCCTTTTGCTTGTGGAGAAAAACTTGACTTCTTGCAAGAAGAAGATACAATGATAAAAGACAAAGGAGGATATATCAATCTATGAGAACGAGGTTGAGTGGACTTCATGTCATCATTCAACCTTGGTTTCTATTCATATTATTCCTTTGAGAAACCAAGCCCCAAGTTATGCTCATGAGGCGTAAATTGTATAGGGACCTATATGTCTTGTTCATTACGCCCACAACCTTTATGTTCATAGCCATATTTAGATACAAGCTTAAATACAAGGCCATATCGTGTTTGCAAATCATGAGAAGAAGGAGGATAGAGAGCATTATTCCAGCAAGGAGGAACATACTCTTCGACGGGATCATCATCATCCTTCTTGATAGGACTGTAAACATTATCTTCCTTAGCAGAAGCATAATCATCTTCCTCGGAAGGAGGATCAACACTAAGAACATTACAGTTCACATTCACATTATCCCACAATACAGAGGAATAACCATCTTCAATAGCGAGTGTGAATGATGTTGTGGAAAGGTCTAAGCAGATCAAGTCAACTTTATATTCCTGAACGAATGAATCTATAAATTCTAAGGGACCCCAATCATCACCAAGACATGCATTCCTTTGAGAAGAGGTAGAAGGAGAATACTTAGTATTTCTTTCTTCAAAAGGATATTCTTTATGGAAATCTATCTCAAGAGTATCCTTTGTAGTAGGTACTATTGGGGTAAACATAAAAACATTGAAATATATTGAAGGGATAAGAGTAGGCACAAAAAAAATCTAACCAACAGTTGTCACAAGTGCATAGCATCAAGGTCATCCTTAACTATGACTACTTTTTCATTGCAAATGAACTTAATAGATCTATGCAAGGTAGACGGGGCTGCACCCATCGCATGAATCCATGGTCTACCAAGAAGAAGGTTATATGGTAACTTCTCTAGAATAACATACATAAGGATAGGTATAGTAACAAGTCCCAACCTCAAAGGCAAGACTGTCATGCCTAGGGCTTGTCGACTGACATTATCGAACCCATGAAAGTCAATAGAAGAAGCTTTAATAGAAGATGTATCAATATTAATCTTAGGTAATAGATCAATGCTACATACATTGAGCACTAAACCGGCATCAACGAGAGTATGTCTAATGCCAATCTTATTAATATTGGCTATAATAATTTGAGGATTTTCTTGCTTTTGTACTTTCGGAGGTTGAAATTCCTTGTGGATAGAATATGATATTCACCGAATCCACATGAATATGAGTTATCAACACATCAACATCTACCGGCCTAGTGGAAGAAGGCAAGAGGATCTTTTGCAAGGCTTCTTGAAGCATACCTTGGTAAATTGGAGAAGACTGAAGAAAGTCCCATAGTGAGATCTTAGCTGGAGTAACTTGAGGTTGCTCAACAAGATCATAATCACTAGGTGCTTTAGTCATAGGTTCAGGTGCTTGAATAAGGCTTAGTTGTTTATTTATTCTAGTATCATAGGCATGGACTACCGCTCTATAATAGGGAGCCTTAGGAAGATCAAGAGAGTAGCTATCAAATGGAACACTATCATAGAACAAACCCTTTTAGGAGAAGGACTAGCTAGAGTCACTTAAATGACTGATCTCTTAGACCGTTGAGGGGTAGCAAAGACATAGATTACATTTACAGAGTCATCACAACTAGTAGAACAATTATTCATAGACATATTCTCAACATCTATCCAAACAGGATCAAACGTGGAAAGAGATTAATCATACACTAATGCATCATCTCTAGAGGAGAGTGCGTTAGAATAGATAAGAAATTCATCATTCACAAATGCAATGTCCCTAGGAGAGAGTGCATTGGAATGAGTAGGAGATTCATAATTCACCAATGCATCATCTCGAAAAGAGAGTGCATTGGAACAAATAGAAGGTAGAGTAATGTTAAGAAAGGTATCCATGATTTCATCTTCTTGCAGCAAGATATCCTCTCAAGCGAGAGGACTCTCATGAGAAAGATCAAAGATGTCGAGTGAAATGTGTAAAACCAAGTCACCATCACATGGATGAAATGGAATATCAATAAATTTTTGAACAAAACTAGATACATAACTAATAAAAGAAGATATTAAACTCATTATTATTTTTTTGATATTTTCTATGTTTTAGTAATTTGCACTTTTTGGAGGTCTTCGGAGCAAAATTTAAGGTCGAAACTTGCTTCAGTCCTTATAATTCGACTACGCAAATGGTTCTAAAATCCTAGCATCGAGTCAAAAGTTATGACCCCACCAAGTAGGGGTAAATAAATTCCTAGTTTTCGAAAAAGACATATTCATGTCGAGTTCACCAAAATGTAGAGAAGGGGGATTCACTACTCACAAGTTCTCTTCACTCAGAGAGATTCATAGGGAAAATTTCCCTAAACTACCTCAAAGAACAATGGTGAGAGTTATATAATCTGAAAGAGCATGTCATGAATATTCTCAAGACAAACTGACAAGCTCTCAGCCAAAGGACGTCAACGCAAAATATAGACGATAGCCTAGCGCGCTAGCATCCCTGAGGAACATTAGCGTCTCATACACACCAAACAATGAGAATGTCACATAAAATGGCAAGGTGAATGCTTCTACACTAATTGTTGATAATTTCTACAAAGTGATAGAGTAACATAATGTGATAGAGCTTGAAATAGACTTAATTAGAAGTGATAAAGACAAGGAGAGGAAGGGAAAGGAGATGCTTACAACCATGTGAATGATGAAGCCTCCAGCTCATGAATTTCTTCAATACCTACACACAAGAGAGAGAGAGAGAGAAAGTGTTGGGGCTGTATAGGGGTTTTCCTTAGTCAAACCCCCATTTTGGTGTTCCCACCTCCACGGATAGCCAAGATAGATAGAGAGAAAATTAGGAAATGAAGTAAAGAGCACTAAAGCACTACAAAAAAGTGTTATGATACTGATCCAAATAATAGAGGAGAGGAGTGAAATATTACCACCTCCACCCAAAGCGCTCAAGGCTAGTGGGGGAGAAAAATGAGAGGAACTCAAGCCTCTGGTACTGTGGTGTTTCATTCCACACTTTCTCTACTGAATTGATGGAGTGTTGATGTTGTTGCTATGGAGTGTAAAATTTTTGGAGATTTAAGAGATGGAGAAGAGTTAAGAGAGGGCTCTGAGAGAGCTAGAGAGAAGGATTCAAAATTAATCAAGAAGAGGTGAATTTGAAGAAGGAGATGAAGGAAACGACCATATTCAAGTCGATCGGTCAAAGAGGGTGTTCCAAATCGACCCCCAATGGGAATTGTAATGCCTTTGTAGGCTCCAAGCCTAGGAATCTATTAGGGACTTAAGCACACTGTGTGGACATCTGCGCACTACATGAACATCTTCGTAGTGCGCAAGCGTCTTCGATAGTTATTCCTCTATCAATGCTCAAACATGCACCTAGCATGATGTGAACAACGGTCTTATGTGGAATAATCCTCCACCTTTGGTTTTCTAAAGTGAAAAGGGCTAAAAGAGGAACTTACATTAGGGGTTAAAATTCATTCCTATACATTTGTATGAGTTGCAAAGGCCAAAAACATTCTAATAGCCTCCATTCTTTCCACTAGAGAAAATTTCTCCTCAAAATCTATTCCTTCCACTCTTGAGTAGCCCTTACATACAAGTTTAGCCTTATTTCTAACAACTTCTCCATTCTCATTCAAATTGTTTTGGAGTACCCATTTAGTTCCTACTACTATTTTGTTTGTTGGTCTTGCGACTAATTCCTAAGTGTGATTATTCTTAATATACATCAATTCTTCTTCCATAGCTTTGGTCCAATTCGCATCCTTACATTCTTCAATCACTGTCTCAAGTTCTACTTTGGAAAGTAGACACAAACTAACCTATTATGTCATATCAGCTTTTCTTCATGTCAATACACCTCTACTCTTATTACCAATAATCTGATCTTTAAAATGATCCTTTGGCACATACTTAGGAGTCTTAGGAGTCATTTCTAGAGCTTCTTCCTCTTCAAACTACATCTCCTTTTCCTTTTTTTCTTATTTTTATTCTTCTTTGAAAGAGGATTCATCAAATTCATACCCTTCTATCGGTATCGAGATTTTAAGTGGTTCTTCATGTACTTTGACCCTTGCACTTTGAATTATCTTCTTTAGCCTCTTGTAGCACCAATAAGCCAAGTGCTTCTTGTAGAAAATTCAAGGAAGATTCCTTCTTGTGAACTTGCATCAAACATTCCCAAGTTTTATTCTTCTCTTTTGATATAATATTTTATTCTAAACACTCTAAAATATTTGACAATAGCAGCTCTTCCATACCATAGTTCATAGGGAATCTTTGAACTATTTAATCTTTCTTGTACTCTATTGATTATATATACTACATTGTGAATAAATTCTCTTGAATAGACATCTAGTAGATTTGATTGCTTCATCATTGTCCTTACTGCATTTTGAACTATTATTTATTTCAACAACTCCACTTCACTAAGAAATTTTAGAGGTTGGCAAATGCCTCTTTTTTCCATGATCTTCACAAAAAAATTTAAACTCATTGGAGGTGAATACTCCACCTCTATTAGACTTTAAGCACTTTATTTTCATATATGTTTCATTCTCAACCATAGCTTTAAATTCTCTAAACTTGTCTAGAGATTTTGATTTTTCCCTAAGAAAAGCTACCCAAGTCACTCTAGAGTAATCATCAATTAACAACATGAAATTCCTATCACCTTGAATTTTTTTTGTCTTTCTAGGTTCACATAGGTCTATATGCACCAATTCCAAAGGTTGTGCAGTAGAATATTTCTTTGATATTGAACCTCTTTCTTGTTTGCATCCCAACCTTACATTCCTTGCAAACTATGTTGATAGGCTTTGTAATTCTTGGTAGATCTCTCACAACTTGATTAGATTTGATCCTAACTAGGCTATCAAAATTCATGTGACACATCTTCTAGACAATAACAAAATATCATTTATTTGAGTCATAAAACACTCACAATTAGTTCCTTTGATTTGATAAGAATTCCCATATTTCCTTGATCTTGTACCAACCAGAGTTTTGGATCATCCTTTTTTGATTTCACAACCATCATGAAATACAAGATTATATCTTTTTTTTTCACAGTTTTCCTACACTCAAAAGATTATGCTGGAGACCCTTGGCATAAATAACATCATCTATATTATGCTTTCCGTCAAAACTAATTGAACCTTTTCCATATATCTTAGTAGATGTATCATCACGAAACATAACAAGCCCACATTAAAACTTCTCAAGTTTGAAAAATTACTCTTATCACTTGTCAATGATTTGAGGATCCATTGTTAATTATCCAATTATTTTTATCCTCTCTAGCATGAAAAGTTGTCACAATTGTTCCTTTGATTTTGTGAACTCTTTCTAGAGAAATTTCCTTCATACATCTTTCAGATTCAATAGAATTATTTCTAATATTCAGAGCCATGTACAAGCATTAATCATTTTCATCATCTGGGTAATCAGATTCATCATCATATATGCTAGCATCTTCTTTAAAATAATTTATTTTGATAGATTTACCTTTTATATCGTTATGGTTATAATTTAAAACTTTGGTTGGACATCTTGAAGCATAATGACTTATCTTTCAATAATTGAAACATTTTAAAGGAAACATACCTCTGTAATTTCAAGTTCCCATTTTCAATCTCCTAACAAACTTTTCTTTTGTCTCATAAATATCATCTAGATATGATCCATCATCCTTCTCTATTTTTCTATCTTTAAAATCAGTCTCTCTTCTTGAATCATTTTGACCAAACTCTCTCAAATCAAAAGTAGTTAAAGCACCTATAAGATGGGAAAAATCAAATAGCATAGATAAAGTGACATCCAACACAAATCTAAGTGAAAATCTCAATCTAAACAAGAGAATACAAACAATGCATGAGTAAAATGAAAGCATCAAACTAAATAATCCCCATGCTTGAAGTTTCTTCAATTATCTTGTCTCTCCTATTTCTCCTTTTTGCAATATTTTCCCATAGGTTTGTTGCTTCACATGTGTAAATACCTGCAAAATAGTAAGGAATTAATCTGGAGATAATGGTTGTTAAATCAAAAATGGAGGATAAAGGTTTCTTTTATAGAAAACCAGTCGAACAGACAAACGAAATTGATCTTCTAGAAAGATTCTAAGATCAATGGATGAGGATTCATGAGAGGGAGGTTATGAAATGGATGGCCAAGATCTATGGTTGAAAAATGTTGCAACCAGAATATGCCATGCATGGAAAAGATATGATGTTGATGGCTATGATGCCCGATGGCTATGATAGACATGCAGGACATGCAAGCTATGACATGAAATAATGACAGAGGATCTTTGACCAAAATGGAGGGATAAATAATTTATTCAAAAAGGAGGAGAAGGACAAGTGGCAAATAAATTATTTATTTGGAGGAAATGAAAAAGGAGATTTAATTAAAGGAAGAGATAGAAATTAAATATGGATAATTGATTTGGATCAATTATTTAAAAGAGAAAAATGACATAATTAAATAATTTCGTCAATTATTTAATTATAGAAGAATAAAAAGCCAAATAATAATTATTATCTAACTATAGATAGGTGATGAAAGATAAATAATTAAATAAATAATGATGTATTTAACAATTGAAGAAAGGGGGTATTAGTGACACAATTAATTAATTTTAATTGATCAGGATAGAATAGAGATTAGAAAGTGAATAAATTAAAAAATTAATAAAGGAATATGATCAAGAATAATTAAATAATTAAAATTATTAAATTATTAGAGGATGATGACTAAGGAAAAATGTTGCTCACGGACTTAAGAAATTTTTCAATGTCTACATTTTTCCCCTCTTTGACATAATGCAGTTCATTGTGTTGTGTCAAAGAAATTTAATTCTGAAATATACCTTAGTGTAAAGAGAAAGGGCAAGGATGACCACGAGGGTTGTGGTATGCCCCCTTGAGAGGAAAGGAAAGTTCAAAGAACATGAATGTTATCTCGAAATGGAAGATATGACTAGAGGATGAAGGATAGAAGAAATGTTAGCATGAAGGAGATGGATGTTAGCATGGAAAAGATAAGGGAGATGAGATGTTAGCCTGAACAAGGGAAAGGAGATAGATAGGAAATGATAAGGGAACCAACTTTCATACTTACATTTTTATATTTATCATCATTGGGCATCAAAATTTCACAAATGAACCACGAGCACCATGGTATGACATAAACCAAGGTGTACAAGGTGACCATTTGGGAGAGACAAATAGTGAAAAAGACAAGGAATGCCCTAGCTCATACTAGGGATCCAATTGCCCCAGTCTTTTTGCCAAGACACACCATAGGCAACAAAAAAAGAAAAGAGGCCATGATCCATCATCGTCCCTTTAAATCCATTGATAGGACATACTCGAGGAGACCAGTAACATGACCCAAAACCAATTGAAAATATAAGAAAATCCAAACCAATAGAGTGTTTTCCAAGATAGTGTTTGCCAGTGATAATGATGATTGTTTGATTGGTTGATTAGGTTGACCAAGATGACCGATTTGATTGATAGGTTGATAAGGAATGATAAAGTGATTTGATTGACCATGCCTAGCCTTAGGAAGGACACATCTTGATGAAGGAAAGATTGATTGACCAAGTTGATGATAAATTTGATTGACAAAGATGACAAATTGATTCATTCAATAGACTGACAAAGATTGATTAACAAACTAACAAAAGAGGACAAACTGATTCAATCGATAGATTGAAAAAGATTGATTAACAAACTGGAAAAAGAGGACAAATTGATTTGATCGATAGGTTGAAAAATATTGATCATTTTTTTGACAAAGATTGATGAATATACAAAGTGATGTGAGGATACCCAACCATAGGAAGGACACATCATGTTTGAGGTACAGGACACATCTGATAAATTTGACCAAGTGACAAGTGTTGACAAGACACCTAACTACAAGAAAGACACATCCAGCTTAAGGTGAATGACAAGGTTGAGAAATTCTAATCCCAAGAATGATGCATCCTGATAAAAGACAAGAGATAAGACCGAATGAGACAAGCCACACAATGCTCCATTCCAACCAAATGACCAGGTTGATGGATAATAAGATAATTGATTGATGAAAGATTTCATTCATTTGTTTTTTTTACTTTGATTCATGATTGCTTTTGGACCAATGACTTAAATCGATGAAACCTAAAGTAAGTGACCTAAGGGGCCTCGGGGGCTCATTGAAAAATGGCCTTTCCTACATAGCAGTGCACATAGACCTCATAGTTCAACACGACTTGAGTTTGTCTTAGTTGACAAAATATTGAGTCATGATTTTATTTGGACAACCTAAAGGAACTGACCTAATTTCTTGGGGGATCATTTAAGATGAGCCTTGCCTACGCAACAATTGTGTAGAGGCAATGTAGTTCGACCACTCTAACAAAATCGATTCAAACCCAGACTTAGATTCAAACTCTATTGTTTTTGTTTGGAGTTTTCAGTTTTTCTGATGTTTTTGGATTTTGAGGATTTTATAATTTTTATGGATTTTGAAATATTTGGATTTTATTTTTTTGGATTTTGAAATGTTTTTTTTGTTTGGATTTTGAAATGTTTTGATTTTTTTCGAATTTTGAAATGTTTTGATTTTTTTGGATTTTGAAATGTTTTGATTTTTTTTTATTTTGAAATTTTGTGAAGGGCTGGTACCATGTATTATCTCCCATGAATATGTAAGTCAAGAAATTGTCCCCAGTTATGTATAAGACCAGTTTAATATGTACGAGGGGAAGCAATGAATGTGATGGGTGGATATGAAAGTGAAGGATGCTAAATGTTTGTGGTTTTCAGGCCATGGGAAGGATGACAAGGATTTATTATGGATGAATGATACTTTAGTATGGATGATAACTATATTGATCATGACAAATGCATGTGAAAAATACCCACAATCAACCTGACATGCATGCACAAGGATCTAAGGACAAACATGATCTTGCCCCTAGTCAAGCTAAAAACCAATTGATAGGTGATGATGATGATGACAACGTTGTTTTATATGGGAAGGACACATCCTAAAACAACATGAGGATTGGGAAATACATATCTCATGGATGATAATATAACTAAAGGATCAAGGTTTCCAACAAGGTTGGGAACAATGCTAATGAATGTTTTGGATGACACACTAGAGTGCATAGAAAGATTGTATGGATTAGGTTTGTTTCATTTGTAATGACTAACCTTAGGAATATATAGGATTATGGAGGGAACTTGGATAAGAATATTAGAATTCTTAAACCAATGAAAAGGGTATGTGAGTGGTTGGTATTGATGATTGATGATTTATTGGTATTCAACTTGACTACGAAGAAGATCAAGGTAAAGTGAATACATGGTCATGGATTTGGATTAGTATGGATAAGGAAAACTTAGTGAGGACCATAATAAACCTATGACCTTTGGATGACAATGCAAGGTTCCAATGCAAAATGGCTATGAAACTATGCTATTTTTATTTTGTGATTTTCAAGGATATAAGGATGGAAAGTGCTAATGTACCTAAGACCAAGATTAAGGAATGGTGGAATGATAATGACCCTATGAACAAAGGATATGATATATGCAAGGATGATGATGACCAAAGGATATGTGTTTTATTTTTATTATTGGGATAATATAGGGATGTGGAGTGATAATACAAGGATAATAATGACCTTATGACCAAAGGATATGACATGCAAATGAAGCTAAATACTAAATGATGCAACATGGTATGGGACTAAGCTATGTTTTTTTTATTATTATTTTTGGATTATAAGGATATGAGGATGCAAGATGATTATGCAAGGATAATTTTGACTTTGAGACCAAAGGATGAAGCTAAATGAAGCTAAATGAAACTAATGGATGAAAATAATATCAAAGGTGGACTAATTAATGATGAATAATAATGACAAGGAGACTAAATGAAGCTAAATTAATGATCAAGGGTAGTGATGCAAATAAGGCTAAGGTGAAATGAAACTATGTTTATGTGTTTTTGAGATATAAGGATGCAAAGTGAAAGTGCAATTTAAGTCCAAGACTAATGATTGATAGAATGATAATGAAGCTATGGTCAAAGGTTATGATATGAATGATAATACTAAGGATGTGAATTTTAAAATTTGAGACAAAGGATGGAAACCAAGCTAATGTAGGTCCAAGATAAAAAACCCAAATGTCATTGAACTTTGTGATGACCAAGATGATGGATTTGACAAGGTGAGTCTAAACTAGGACACAAGTTTGAGACTCAAATTTGATAAAGGTGATAATGAAAAAGGTTGATAAAAATGAAGGATTAAGGTCAATGACAAAATGGATAAGCAACCAAGAATTATCCAAAAGCTTAATGGTCTTCCTAAGTTTGCAATTTGAAAGGTATTTGCAATCTAAGGTTTAGGATAAACTATACAAGGCAAGGGTGACCTAAGGTGCAATCTAAAATGTAATGCAATCCTAAATGAGGATGATGGAATGGACTGGTAAAGGTCTACATGTCTCTGGTTTGGAAATCAAGATCACATTCAAGATGAGTTGGATCAGTTTTGGACATTGATTTTTGAAACTTTGGTGATCAATCTATTGTGGTTATTTTTCAAGAAGTTGTGGTTCACAAAGAGTTATTTTGCAAATTTGATGTTTTGGACTGGTTTTGAGTGAATTTTTTACTAATTTTGATGAGATTTGTCTTGGCAAACACAACAGACAGTATCAAGAACTTTGTTTGAGGATTGGTTTGATGTAAAATTGTTTGATTTTTTAAAGAAGACAATCACAATCCTAAGGTTGGAAAGGGCAATATCCGTTGAATTTCCACTTGGATTAACCAACCACACTTATTCTTAGCAGATGACTTAGAATCTTGGCTGCACTAGCTCCCCCAACCTGAAACTCACTTCTCGAGTCAACCAAGCCTCAAGTTCTCATGAATATCTCATGATGAACTATTTATATCTACTAAGAACCGTGAGTATGTGGGATGACTTTAGAGGTTCAACCTCGTGCACTAGCAAATAGAAGGATTTTGGCTGCTACAAACAAAAGGTATCTAGTAAGGGCATCTGGTTCAAGGGGTACTATGATAAAATCCCTTAGGAGGTCTCCCTGCCCTTAGAATAAGAGGTTACATATCATAAAGATACTAGGGGAGATCTATCACGTACCACATCCCATTGATTGCAAACTTCCCTTGTAATCATAAATTTATTAGCTTTTCAAACAAACTTGAATTCAACCCGATACCGCTTAGGGTCATCCCTTGGGGTGAGTGTTTTTTCCCGCCAAGGTAGGCCCTTCTAACAGGTGAACACAAAAATGGATGGGTTTGGCTTTCTGATTATCAAGTTTGCACAAGGTGAGAGCATAATACCTACCACCCTCAAACACTAATACATGTTGTTCATTTACCCTCTAGTTTAATCTATGTGAGAAAGACAACTACAATTTTTAAACCTTTGTTTATGATTTGAAGACACTTGGATTCATTTTATGCCAATGACGTTTGATGCAAGTCAATTTCAAATCCCATGAGTGAAAATATGTAAATTGTTGTTCATTTTAAACCCATGAATGAAATATGCAATTTGTTGTTCATTTTAAGTCCATGAATGAAATATGCAATTTGTTGTAAATTTTAACCTTCATGAATGAAAATGCATATTCATTTTAACCTTTTATGAGTGTGAATTAATTTTTTTGTAGTTGTTGAAAGTAAATAAAATTTATTATTCCTAAAGAAATGAAAAACTCGATTTTTGTTTCTAAAGAAACAGTTTTTAGACTCCTTCCAAGTTGTGCCACATGCTGAAAATAAGAGATTAGTAATGCAAAAGAAAAGTTTAATGACAACAACAAATTAAAACAATGATAACTTTCTCAAAACTTAACAAAATTTTCAATCGTTTGAATCCATGGAATACTAAAACTCAAATCTTCAAAATTAAGAAAATATTTTTCCAAGATTTTGCACAAAAAAATTGTTATAGGAAAAAGAAAATGTGGGTTTTAAGAGACAAATTGAAAAACATAACAAATACTAAAATGAGCATAATTTTCTCAAATCTTAACGAAATTTTAAACCGTTTGAAGTTTCAGAAAGCTAAAATTAAAGCCTACAAGACCTAAATAATCATTTCTTAAGATTTTGTGCGCCCATTTTTCTATGCTAAAAAAAAATGATGGGATTTTGTATGAATTTTTGGCTGTAACGTGTAAAAAAACAAACAAGAAAACAAACAAATTTTTCTACAAAATTGTAAAATTCACCTCGGGTTCACCAACGTAAGATGGGTTAAAATAAAATAGCATAGACAAAGTGACAACCAACACTTCTAAGCTAAAATTTCAATCTAAACAAAAGAGTACAAACAATGCATGGGTAAAATGAAAGCATCAAACTAAATACTCCCCATGCTTGAAGTTTCTTAACTTCTCTTGTCTCTCTTATTTCTCCTTTTTGCAATCTTTGCCCTCGGATTTGTTGCTTCACATGTGCAAATACCTGAAAAATAGTAAGAAATAAAGTTGGAGATAATGGTTGTTAAATAAAAAATAGAGGATAAATGTTGGTTTTATAGACAACCATTTGAAAAGACGAACAAGATTGATTTTCTAGAAATATTATAAGATCAATGGATGAGGATTCATGAGAGGGAGGTTACGAAATGGATGGCCAAGATCAAGTTTCTAGAAATATATCAAGATCTATGGTTGAAAATTGATGCAACCAAAATATGTCATGCATGGAAAAGATATGATGCGGACAACTATAATGCTTGAAGACTATGAAAAAAATGCAAGACATGCATGCTATGACATGAAATAATGATAGGGGTTCTTTGACCAAAATGGAGGGATAAATAATTTATTCGAAAAAGGAGGAGAAGGACAAGTGGCAAAAAAATAATTTATTTTAAATTATTTATTTGGAGGAAATGAAAAAGGGGATTTAATTAAATTCATAAATTTAATTAAAGGAGGAGATAGAAATTAAATATGGATAATTGATTTGGATCAATTATTTAACAGAGAAAAATGACACATAATTAAATAATTTTGTCGATTATTTCATTATAGAAGAATAAAAGGCCAAAATATTATTACTATCTGACTATAGATAGGTGATGAGAGATAAATAACTAAATAAATAATGATTTATTTAATTATTGAAGAAAGGGGGTATTAGTGACACAATTAATTTATTTTAATTAATTAGGATAGAATAGAGATTAGAAAGTGAATAAATTAAATAATTAAAAAATTATTTAATTAATAAAGGAATATGATCAGGAATAATTAATTAATTAAAATTATTTAATTATTAGTGGATGATGCTAAGGAAAAAATTTGCTCACAAACTTAGGACATTTTTTAGTGTCTAAAGCACCAAACAACTGATCTCTAGAATAATGATCTAAACTTTGAGCCTCTTCAATTTAAAAAACTTTATGACTATAAGATTTAGGAAGAGTTCTTAATACCTTCTTTACCACCTCATCTTCTAGTAGATTTATACTAAGGCCATTGATGGGATTGACAACTTTATCCACTCTATGCATGTAGCTTGCAATATATTCATCCTCTGACATCCTTAAGGTTTCAAAATTTGTCTAAATTTTTTGGATCTGTTCTTTCTTGACTTTACCATTTCCTTCATAGACACTTTCCAACTTCTTCCAGATTTCTTTAGCAAATTTGTAACTTATAACCTTCACAAGTTTTGAATCAACAAGACCACTCAAGAAGGCATTCCTTACTTTTCCATTATTCTCATAAGCCTTGATCTCATCATTATTTATGGTCCTTTACTAGGAATGATATATCCATCTTCAATTGAATTTCAAATTCCAAACCTTAGGGAAACAAGGAAACCTTCCATACTAATTTTCTAGAATGCATAATTTGTCCCATCAAACAAGCGAGCCTCCTTCATGTGCACCATCTAGATCCACCTCAAGAAATTAATATTCTTCAAAGGAACCAAGCTCTGATACCAATTGTTAGGTGCACAAAACAATTGGGAGATTGGGTGAATTAGTTGTACATTAAATCATAGAAAACCTCATTAACATTCATATTTATATTAGCCATTAAACCCTTATCATGCATTAGCAGAATGTAAACATGAGAAATAGTAATGAAAAATGCATAATAACTCTAGATTTATGTGGAAAACCTAAAAAGGGAAAAACCATAGTGAGGATTATCTCACAATATAAATTAATAGAAAAACCAATTACAATAGGCTCACTACCAGAGGGCTCACTGCCCAAAAGAAAGAAGGACTCATTGCCAAATGACTCACTATCCAAATAAATAAGATAGAAGAAGGGGTGGATCACTACCAATTTGAACCGTTAACATTCCATCTCTCTTATTTCAAAGGTACAGTTCCACTAAAGCGCAAACAACTCATTCAGTATACTAAAATGTAGACACCTTCTACTCACTGCATCTGGGAGTCATAGGCGTTAAAGCTCACACTCAAATAACCACACTTGATCACTTTCACATATTTTGTATCACACACCTTATATTCTTGATCAACACAAATCACCTTGTATTTATGCCATCCTCAACCTTAAAAACATTCTCCAAGGTCAGGTATGCATATCACATGTGGAATTAAAAAATAGTTCGACACCAAACACTTCCAATGTATAAATAAGTTAAGGCAGACCAAACCACAACTTAACTAGGACTCAAATTTACACCAAAATACTTCTCAACACTTCCACAAATAATAATCCACTATAATTAGTGCTACCATGCCAAGTCATCCAAACCTACACTAGCACTAACAAGTGACTCCAAACACACCTCTCTAGTTTAAGAAACATCTCATATACCACATGACATCATTCCAAAATATCTCATAATATTCCACATCATCAAATTATTTTGCACAAATACTGCAACCACCTAAAACTCAAGAACACCTTCATTTTTTCCAACCAAACACACTACCACATACATCCAACACACCAAACACTCTTACAGAGCACTACAACACCTGTAACATCAAGGGAAGGTATATAGAGTACATATAAGCATGTTCCTAGATCTGTAAGACAATAACCTTCACTATAGAGAAATGTGAAGCAATCTCATTTCTCCTAGATGCACTGTTTTACCAAACAAACATTATATCAAATAAATCTTCCACTGAAAAAGTATCCAAAACCTAAAGCCTTGGTTATAATACCTCTAAAAACATTTGATCACTACATCCAAACCACATGGGCATATCTTCAACAATGAATAAATGTAGAGAAGAACATTGAAAATCACTCTGTCACACTAAATTCTCTCCTATTAAAATTTTCTCAAAAGAACTTGGAAACCAAGTGAACTAGCTTCATCAAAAAAAATTATTACTAGATACATCAATGAAAACAACAAAACATAGTGCAATAATATTCAACATGAGAAATCTCTCCAACACAAGTCAGACCAACAACCTCTACAACTATACTGAAGTAAGATATCAATGACAACACCAGTACAACATGTTGACACCAACACCAATAACTCCAGGCATCATCAACACCATCAACATTCCAACACTCTCTTCACACAAGGTGTTGGAACAAATGAAAACACCCCAGAAACTCACAAACAACTCAAGGTTCCAACAATATCCTCCAAAACTTGATTCACTTTCTTGGTCTACCCATTAGTTTCTAGCGGAGAAGAAGTACTAATATAAATTTGAATACCCAAGCCTATTGCAATTTTTTTTAAAAATAATGAGGTAAACATTGGGTCTCTATCAAAATAATCCTAGGAGGAACCTCATACAACCTAACAATATCATCAAGGAACACTTGAGCCACTTATATAGCACCATGTAAGTAATCCTAATAGGAGAGAAGTGAGAAAATTTAGTTATTTTGTCAATAGTCACCATGATATCATCATGAAATCTAACAAACAAAGGTAACCCAATAATAAAATCCATGGAAATGATGTTCCATTTCCACTCTAATATCTCATGGGGATATAGTAACCCTATAAAATAATGGTGCTCTTCCTTAACCATTTGACATTTGAGACACCTAGATACAAACTCTATTGTATCATGATGCATACCTAATCAATGATATAATTGTTAAATATCTATATGCATCTTTTTTTCCCTTATATGTGCAACATAAGGTTTCTTATGAGCCTTATATAATTTCAAAGTACAAATATACTCAGCTAAAGGCACATAAATATGTCCTCTATGATTTTATAAGCCATCTACTTCCAGAGTATACCTTGAACACTTTCCTTTTAAGGGCCCTTTGAGAGTGAGATTTTTGATGAACCTTACAAAGTCACTCATCCTATGGAAATTTATAGAGTATACAAGATCTCAAGTTTTAACTCAAGGTAATACACATCATCTCATGTCATTTTCTACTCAAATCATTGGCAACTGCATTCTCCTTACCCTTGATATAATGTACATCAAAATCATACACACATAAAAAGTCCATCAATTATCTCTAACATACATTCAAGTTAGGCTAATTAAATATGTACTAAAGGCTACAATGATAAAAATAAAACTTAAAATGATCCCCAAGTGGAAATACATCTATCTTGTAAGAGCTTGAACTACAATTGCTAGCTCCAAATCATGAGGAGGATAATTAAGCTCATGGGTCTTAATTTTTTATGACTCATATGTGATCACTCAATCCTCCTACATAAGTACTACTTCAATACTATCCCAATATGCATCAATGCACACTATAAAAACCAAATTCAGATATAGGATTGTTAAAATAGGAGCACTAGTGAGACACTACTTGAGAGTTTGAAATGCCCTCTCACACTACTTAGTCCAAATAAAATTCTTCCATTTTTGTTGAAGAGAAGTGATAGGATGTGGAATCCTAGAGAAACCCTCCATAAATCTACAATAATAACTAGCTAGATCCATAAAAAATTGAACCTCTAAAAAATTAATTGGTTTAGGCCAACCCACTATAGCCCTAACCTTCTATGGACTCATTGAGATAGTATTGATTGAAATGACATACCCCAAAAATTGAATATTAGGCTCAAAGATAGAACACTTAGCTAAACTGGAATATAATTTGTGTCTCCTCAAATGCTGCAATATTTTTTGCAAATACTCCTCATGGTCCTCCTCAGTCCAAGAATAAATCAAAATATAATCTAAAAATTATTAGTACAAACCAATTAAGAAAGGTATGAAATACCCTATTTATTAGATACTACAAAAGAATGTTTCTGTCCAAAGGGCACTAATGTGAACTCATAATGTCCATAGTGGATCTTGGAGGTTGTCTTATGAATATCAACCTCAAAAATTTGCAATTGGTTATATTCAAACTTCAAATAAATTATATATAACACCTTATCTCCCTTAATCTAATCAAATATATTACAAATCCTAGGGAGAGGATAATTAATCTTAACTGTTAGCTTATTCAACTATTTATAATTTGCATAAAGATGAAGGGATCCTTCAATCTTCTTAATGAAGAACACTATTGTTCCCCAAGGTAAGACACTAGGACAAATATGAACCTTCTCTAAAATCTCCACCACCTGAACCTTGAGCTCATTGAGCTCCTAAGTAGTAATTATGTAAAGTGTCCTTGAAATTGGTTGAGCTCCTAGAACGAAGTTTATTTGAAAATAGACCTATCGCTTTGGAGGCATACCTAATAACTATAAATGAAAAATATTTGAAACTCCCTAAGAATAGGGTTGTCCTCTAAAGATAACTCTACCAAATCCTCTATATAACCCTTCAACTTATCACCAATGGTGATGGAAAGTATCTAACAACCCTTCCACATGAGTTGCTTAAGTTGCATAGTGGATATCATATGAAGGGAGATGTAAATCTAAATCCCTTTAATTTCTAATGTCATATCCAAATCATCAAGGCACTTGATTCTCTTACAATGACAATGAATCTTAGCTTGATTAGTTTCAAACCAATCCATACCCAAAACTACATATGAGCCCAGTGGTGTGACTCAAAGATCTACTAAAGTCATAACGGAACTAACACCCCTTAATAATTGAATTGACTGTCACTTTATCCTTATAAAATAATTCAACCTCCTATTCATCATCTTGCTAAGATTCCACTAGCTTTCTCCACTCCACTAAGGAGGTGGAATGAAAGAATCAGTGGCTCTTGAATTAATTAAAATACTAGGAGAAACACCATGAACAATACATGCCACAACAATGATATTATATTGATGATAAACTTGGTAGTTATAAACTACTATGAAAACTCAGTGATATTTACCCACATATCCCATAGTTTTCTCAGAAGTGCCTACATTTTGACCACCTCCAAAACCCTGAGGTAACTCACATACCAAATGTATAGTACCACCACAAATATAACATGGTCCATGAGCCTACACCTAAACTGAAGGGGCCCTGCTACACTAAAAAACTCCAATCCTATTAGAGCCGATGTGGCCCCCTATAAGAGACTCCTATAAATTCGATGTACATATACCTTAACCCCATGGTATTTGATCCTTGTGGGGACCTTGCATCTACCATGGGAGTGAAATCAAAATATTGTGTCTCAATTTTGGTAAAAATGAACTTTTTTAGGCTAGGAGGACATTTTTAGTGAGCACCTTCGAACGAAGAAAAATCCTAGCTCAAAGGACCTTTGAGCTAAGGTATGCGACTAAACACCTTCACTTGAATGCTAACCTTCATTAGAAGGTGTTTGGCATAAAATAATGTTTTTATACTATAAAATGACTTTTTATGTTGTAGCCTTCACTCGAAGGAAACTTTGAGCAAAGGTAGCACCTTCAAACGAAGGTACCTTCATTTGAAGTTCCTTCAAACAAAGGGGTTAAGTATGATAGGTTTGGCTTTTGCTTTAGAATTTCAACTGAAAAATTAGTTTCAACCTCGGGTTGGACCTTTAGATGAACTGAACTTGACAAGATATTTTTCAATATTGTAGCCCTCAAAACGAGCTTTCCAGTTTGTATAGTTTTGATATGTTTTTATTTTATCACCTATTTAATTTTCAAATTTTACTAAACATATTTTTTCTCCTAACATTGAGCTCTTTACTCTATAGAGGTGGAAAAATGGTAAACCATTGTTAAAAAATCAAAAAATACCCTTGACCTAGGTATAGATGTCCTTATTTTACCAAAAAAAAAGGATTTTGATATATACACAACAAGTTATGTTGGATGAAACACACATATGTCCAAATTATAGGTACAGTGACTTTAGAAATTAATTAAAAAAATGTAACAAAAAATTATTAAAAGTATCCTTGCCCTAGATATTGGTGTTGAGAATCTATGTTTCAAAAATTAGAATTTTATCCTTTATAGAATAAAAGTTATGTTGGATGACACAAACATTGCTTTCTGGAAATTTTGTTTTCTATTTAAAACTAGTTATTAAAGGAGATGTTGAAAGATTCATGATTTATTTCAGAAAAAATTGACAATATATGGAAATAAAAAATTGACAATATATATTTTGAATCCACACAAAAAATTCCACAAATCACTAGTTTGCATCATCTTCAAATTATTAATAGTTTATCTAATATAGGTCTGAGAAGATGAATATTCAGTTTAAAATGTTAATATAAATGTCCATCTTGGCCAAAAAGTGAAACATATTTTTGTGATTTCACCCATGGTCTAGTATGACTACCCTATGGTCCCTACTACTTCCTAGACATTTTTCACTAATGTTGTTGATGCTAAGGCCTCTGAGGTCCTATAAGAGACTTAGATCTCCCTTTTAAGGGATAAGGTAGTCTAATAAATCCCTTCTCTAGTTGTCCCTAATTTTTGTTTCAAACACACTCTCATACCTCATGGGACATCCCGTGTACCTCTTTTTCAATATAAGCCTTTTCAACTACCACTCAAAGACTATATGGGTTAGCCATGCACATCGATCCTAAAATTATTGGGATTGAAACCCCTAAAAAAATGATTGACAATCAATTTCTCATCCTAAATGTAGTTCACATATTGTAGAAACTCCAAAAAAATTCTCATATTGAGAAACTATGAGTCCCCTCTACTATAGATTATGGAACTCGTGAATACATATTTGATGAAAATATTCAAAAATATATCACTCCCTGATATTCTCTAGAAACGTATCCCAAAAAAAAAAATCCAAGACCAAATTATGCTTTTTCTCCTCCTATATCCACCAAGTAGATGCAGTCCCTGTCAACAACTATGAAATGCGCCTTTAGATTGCTCTTGGGTAAAAGTACAAACCTGTGTCATACATTTATGAAGGAATCAATCAGTAAAAAAAAAAAATTAACTTTGATTGCATAAAGTGGTCTTTATGTTTTGAATTTCAAAATGATGTAAAGTAATGAAATGTAGAAATATTGATGAAGTTTACTCTTGTAATTTTTAAATTTATATTTTAAAATTGTTTTAATATTTTTTTATAATTTAAGAAAAAGTGACATTGAATTGACATCAAGAAAACAATAAAAAACAAATTTATTTTCCCTTGAATTTTTTTACCAAATATATAACTTCAATATCTAGTGCATGGAAAAAAAATTTTTAAAAATCATGTATATTTTCATTGTAATAATGTGTTAAATTCAAACATACTAGAGTTTACTTGTTTTCATTTGATGTCAACTATTGTCTTATTTTTAATATTATAAAAAAGAAAATTATACCCTTTTGGAGAGGATTCTCTCCTCTAGTGCACCATATATTTTTCATTTTTTTAATATGTTTTAGTATTTTTTTATTTCTAGTCAGCCTCATTTTTTATTATAGCAACCTTCTTGCATTATTTCATTAAAAAAAATATTAAAACTAATCAAAATGTCAAAAAAAATAAAATCAAATTTTGACTCCGAGCTCTACAAAAGAGTTTTTTATTTTTTTGCAGAAACATTCTAACTAAATAAATATCATGTTCAAGTGCAAATTTAAAAACAAAATTGAAAAAAGATGAGGTGGCTGTCAACAAGGATGCCACCGAGATAGTTTTGAGTGAAAGGGTTTTAACCAAAACCCTTTTAGTCAAAAACATACATGCAAATTGAATCACATTTTAAATTGATAGATTGAAAAAAATTGCTTTGTTGTTTCAAGTGAAAGGGTTTCACCTGAAACTCTATGTGTCACATATAGGCCACCTAGTTTCAAGTGAAATTGTTTCACCCGAAACTATTTAGAGAACAATTATTTTTCTCAAAACTATTTAGTTGGTTGAAAGTGTGACAAAGTCTTGTATTTTTACCCTCTCATAGGTATGCAGTCCATAACACCTCTCAAGACTAAAAAGCCATGATTCCACCTCAACTCTATTAGTAGATCTTGGAAACATAGGTGGCTTAATTTGCAACAACTCTTTGATCTAATCTCTCATTTTCCATTGATCTCTCAATGATAACCCCATCTTAGGTCGAGGTTTCTTATGACAAGTGGTTGTGGAATATGAACTAACTCATTTTCTACCTCCTTTATAGACACTTGTCAAATGCAAGAAGGGTTCTTTCCATGCTCATGTTGAGTGGATGCATGCTCCTCATCAATGTGAGGAACTTGATCCTCATGATGTGCTCTCATAACTAGCTAGCAACAATATGTCCTCAATGAGCCACACTAAGTTTTGTAGTGCATGCAATATTTGGGGCCCTAAATCTAATTAAGGTTGATGATGACTACCCTCTTAATGGTGGGACTTGGAAGGTGCCTCATGAGAGCGTGCTCCACTTGACGTGTTAGCACAAGTGAGCACTCTCCTTGACCTATACAACATCTAAGAATTTGTAAGAAAAATAAAATTGATTAATACTCTAACAACAAAAACCCTAAGTTCCTATTGTTGAAACCTTTCTTTGATACCAAATGCCATGCTCACTTCTACACTACTCAATATTAACACAACCAGATTTTTTAACATAAAAACACAAAAAAAGACAAGATTTAATGGATCACCTATGTGCACCTAATGGTAACATGTTTATATTGTCATCATAGCCACACCAGACAAAATGTGAGAATTAGCGATAATACAAATTTGGGTGTGAGATAACCCTTCTTCACACCCTCACTATGGTGGTCACCTATTAGGCTTAGGTTTTTAAGAAAGACACATTGAAGGGGAATACATTACTTTGTATAAATCCCAAGCTTTAATTGTTGGAAAAATGTTAATTCAACCATAAAGTCTATCTAATGAAAGAAAAGAAAATTTATATTAATTTAATTGGTAATAATTTGAGAATTTAAAATTTTCAAGAAATTAAATAATTAAATCACTAAATATGTTTAACCATAATTATGGATTATTAAATTTTTCCCTAAATATATAAAGCAATGAAATTATTTATACATTTTATAATTTTTAATTATTGATACTTAAATAATTATCAAAAGTTTGAATAATTAAATTTCCTTAGAGAAACAAATAGCTCGAATAACTAAATAAATTATTATAAGTAATCATTTTTAGTTTAATAAAAGCTATAAATTAATTGCACCATTTTAGTCTAAAAATTAATTTATTTCCTTTAAAATTTCCCTATTATATATTGTTAATATAATTTAGTTTTTACCATGTCACATTTAAGTTGTGACTCCTACATTTTCTTAAGTCACTCCAAATTTTAAATTTTGAGACTCCTAATATTTTTTAACCTCAAATTTAATAATTTGAATTACTTAAGAAAGGAGAAAACAATTTTAATTTTACTATTAATTTAATCTTGATCCTAGACTTCTTGGCAATTAACTATAAAACCCTCACTAACTAAATAAATTTACTTCAAATAATTCTTGCATTTCTCTTTTGGTGATATGGGATTGGCAATCAATTAAATTGAAGTTGGTTGTTCTTCATGTTTATTTTTTCAAGTTTTTTTTTCCAAGTTTTTTACCATCAATCCTTTACCCCTTATTTTTTCCTTCCAAATACCTATAAAAAATGGGGGTTGTGTTTTTCAGTCTTTAGCTAAGTTTTAAAACTATATCGAATCCCGACTCGTTTTTTGAACCTATGTGTTTTCCCGATGACCATCACTTTAAACTTTCTAAGTCCACTTGTGGGACCTAGAGGTTGTGAAGGTGTATTGTTATTGAAAATTAAAATGGAAAAAAAATGAAAGTTGAAAGAACCTTGAAGAGTTTTAAAACCTTTGTCAATTCTGATAGGGTTTATAAAACTCATTTCTTTTTGATAAAATTATTAATCAAGTTGGTAGAAAGACTAACAGATAAATGAAAGTAATAAGTTCATTCTTTTTAGGTGGCACATAAATAGGTTTCTTGAATCCTATTGGACTCCAACATTATTCTAGAACTCATTCAAGGGAATTTATCAGTTCATTTTGGGCTGAAATATTTTCATTACTGAGGATGAAATCGCATGAAAATAAAATTTCTTACAAGAAAACACAGTTTTTCATACATTTTCCTCATGAGCATATAGTTAAAGTGCAAAAGTTTGAATAAAACAAGATAAATATCTCCATGATATAGAATAATTTAAAAGACAAATATATATATATTTACTTATATGTATCAAAGAAAAATTGTATTACATTGCCAAAATTGGGTGATTTCATAATAGAGGTCTTTAAACATAGAGGGTAAACATGATGATTTGGATGGCCTTGATCACCTCTTGCATTCGATCAATCTGTGCAAGAGAGAAGAGGTTCTCATTGTACTCCACATAGTGAGTGAATGTCTCCATTTTGTTGCTTTTAAGGCCAACATACATTAGAGTAACAACTTGGTCAACCCTTTCATTTCGCAATACGTAGGAGATATAGATAGCGTCACCAATCAGGCCAATGTGGGTGAATAGAAAGCCCTCTTAGGGCATCGTCGACACTCTACATGTACTATGGATGAACTGGACGCTCAATAGCCCACAAATCCCATCCAAATAGACTAGAAGTGCGTACAATATTATAGAAGAAATACTCAAGCAAGGTGGTACTATGAACATGCACTTATGCTAGGAAGTGCTCACCAATCATGTTGTGGATGAATTCTTCCTCTAAATCACTATAGATGAGGAAGAATTCCTTTAGCTAGTCTTGCACCAGCCTATGAACAACACTACACTTGATGTCTTCAACTAATATGGGGTCACTATCCATAACTATCTCACTCGGCATGCTTCAAGATGTGACTAACATTATGCATAATGAATAGGGATGGGTAGGATCTATAGAGTGGAAAGAGAAAATTACTGGAGCTTGTTTAAATAAATTAATGTTGAAGTAAACACCAATGGATTAAACATGATTAATTCAAGTAAGGTGATGTGATGTAGATCTTATAAATTGGATTCAAATAGTCCTAGGCATTTAAAGAGTTGCATGGAATGATCTAGGTGGCATACCAACAGTCATAGAGAAGTTAAGGTGGTGATTATTTTGCATGAAGTAAGGCTGCATGGTTTTCTTATATCAAATGATGATTCATCCTCCTATCCTTTCAATCAAAAAATGGGATGTAATTATAACCATCCCCAAAAACAAAAATTTAATGAAGGGGATTGTCATAATTTGATAGAATTAATCAATTTCCAGTCAACCTTATTTGACCGAGTACTGGTTAATAGCCAAGAAGTCATTCCAAGAAACCTTAACTATTACATATGAAAATGTTTAAATATTTTTTATTTTGACATCGCAAGGGTCTAACATTTTGATCCCCCTTTCACTTTGATACATGAGTGAGAATCGATCTGAATAAAGGATCAAATTTTGCAATTTGAATTCTTTTTATATGAATGGTTATTGTCTTTGTGTAGTGATAGTGAATTATAAGTTAATGTTTGTGAAATATTCTTTGATCTTTGATAGGCATTTGAACATTCCTTTCCTTTGAGAATGCATTGTTTTGTGGCATTTGATTCATGTTATTTATAGTAAACATTTGGAACTGTATTGAGTCGAGTTAGAAAACATTAGTAGTTTGATCTTTAAGTCACAATATTGACTATTTTCCAGTACTTTCATTTTAATATTAGTTGATTTAAGAATTTCTTTTCACACTTATCTCATTGCTATGAAAAAGTGTTAGTTTTCCTTTTTCTATTTTTTGGTAAAAAACATAGCCCAAGTTTAAATATCTAAAAAATACAAAAAATATATCAGAAGAGAGATTCTTACGTCAACTAAAATTCAAAGGAATATTATCAACATAATGATAATCTCTCCAACTTGTGTGGACTGATTCATCCTTCTTGGTTGTTATAGAGTCATTTTATTAAAAATATTGTAAAGGAAAGATCTATTCACCAATAAAGGTCAAAATGGTTATAATATTTCTCTCCAATTTATTTTCATTATTGTTGGTTTGAATGTGTGGGTATGAGCAGGATCATGATGCGCCAAAAAGAGGCAATATGATGGGTATGTGGCTGACGACTTTTTTTTAACTCAAAATTGATGAAACGAAAAGGGTTTTTAAAGGAAATTCTCAGCTTTCCACCAATATAAATTATTCTTTACTTTAAATTTAATAAATTATTATTATTCATTTTCTATTGAATTATGACTAAAGTCTCGATTTTTAGGCTGATTGAAAAACACCTATAGATTTCAAATGGTATCATATTTTTTGAATCCAAAACATGTGTCACATTCTATTCTTTGCATACTATAATATTAAAAAATTAAAAAATGGTTTTCATGAAGTTTTGACCAAGTTAAGGTGGTCAGACTTACAAGTCTTTATATTTTTCAAAAGTTGTTATAAAAAATTTATAATTAATTATTTACTTGGAAACAAATAACAAAAAAATATGCATCACATTGGGACATGAGTCCTATACTTATATCTAAAATATTATAAAAAAATATTATCATTTTAATGTGGTTAGATTGGTAAGACAGACACCTACTTCTTATTTTTTCCCTGAAATTTAAGTACTAGTATATTGAAATTTCAAATTTTCACCAAATAGAGTTTTTTTTTTAAAACAAACCTAGTAATTTAGAAGATAAATTCAGTTTGATACAAATTATATTCTTACATATTTTTGAAATAATATAGATAACTTATTCAATTTTTTATGTCAAGTTGCCTAACTTTGAGTTTTTTAAATTTTTTGCCACTTAAGGGCCTATTTTTTCCATGATGATCCTCCACATACACATGTATGAATTTGTATATACATCCATGAAATTTATTAAAAGCTTGAGAGCTTTCAAGCACAACAACCTAGGAATGGATTGAATCTTCACGGGTAAATGATTCAAACAAGTGAGGATAATTGCCCAATAAAGGTTGTTAGAGTAATACGTTATTACACTTAATTAATTATATCATATTGGTTAATTAATTAAGTCACTTATTGCTTTACTTACTTAAGCTGAACTTAGGCACATTAATAATTCATTAATTATTAAGTGTGCACACTAGGGTTTCCTTTTATATCAACATTAGGGTTGCATACATTGCTTTTATAAAGAAAATCATATCATTGTAATCTTTGAATTCCTGAATATATCAATTTGCACATCTTCATGCAAAGCTCTGCTTTTTTATTGTTTTTCTCTTCTGTGGAAGGCCTTTTGGTTTGCATGTCTGATCTTGGTTTCTAACATGGTATCAGAGCCTTGAAATGCAACCCCTTCTCGAATTTTGGAGAAAATCATTGCAGAGTTCATTTGGGGTTCCTCAAGGATTTCATGCCTTGAGCTCATCTATGCGGAATTTTGGATCAGATTGGGCTTCATCATTGGATTCAAAGCACTGGAAAAAGTCAGGATTGACTTTTATTTTTCAGATTTTGGTCATCATTTTCCAGATCTGTGAAGGTATCAGGTATGGTGTTTTTTTGCGAGCTCTAGAGGTAGCTAATTTTTCAGAGCATCTTGGAACAAAACAGACACCGCCATCGCGTTCGCAACACCCTAAAACCCTATGATCGCCCTTCGTTCTATCAATTTTGGCGAAGTTGGTTTCTGAGGCAAAAATTAATTGCCAGGGAGGCCGTATGGCCTCCCTAGCACTCATTTTGAAGCACATTTCTTACAAAAATTTCAAAAAAAAATTTAAAAAATTGAAATTTTTGTACAGGAATCTCCACTGCTAGTTCAAATGGCGAGCGCCACCATCATGCCACCCAACGGCCGTTAAGAGTGGTGGCCACTTGCGGTGCCCCTCCACTCTACCACCTACCTCCTCAGCCCCCACAGGCGCTCTTAGCACACCGAGGTCCTATGGGGGACCGGGAGCCCCGTGCCCGGTCCCTGACCAATTCCAGCCCCAACTACGATCATATGGCAACTAGGGGCCCAATTTTTTTTTTGAAGGGGGATGATTTTTTGTGGTGACGGCCATATGGCTGTCAATTTTATGCTCATAAAGAGCTAATGTTAGAGTCCGTAAGACACTCTTTCTCCCCTCCTACCCTAGTTTTCCCTAAAGGAGTAGTTTTTTTCTTTTTGGCATAACTTGGGCATACGATATCAAAATTGGGCAAACGAGATATCACCGAAAAGTTGGTTCTGAGTACTTTCCTATGGTGTAGTTTTTTTTTCAGTATTTTTATGTCTAGCTGCATTTATTTCTTTTTGAAGTCAGATTTTTATTTTATGCTTCCGAGCTCATAATTTTTTGCCACGATCTTCGATTTTTGCTATCTTTGCGGCATTGGAAAGGTATTGAGGAGCTCTATGTCGCTATCTGTGCATTTTTTTTGTATTTGTCCCAGGTTTATCATTTTTCCAGATTTTTCTCAATGGGTGTTTTGAAGATTACTTGGATGTTTTGGTAGTTGGGAGAGTGCAACTTGCGTCTTTGCACTTCATTTCAGTATCAGATTCATTTCAATAAATGATTCTTGCTTCAAAGATTTCAGGGTTGTTCTTGTTTGGAGTTTTTGAGTGCTCTGAGGCATTGAGTCTATTGTTTCTTTTTCCATGATTCCTTGATTCAATTAGTGACTCTCATTCGATTTCAGTAGTAGACAAAAGTATCTTTCCTTGCTTGCCAGATTTTGGTTCCAGTGTTACTCTACAGTGTTCTTCCAGTGCTTCTTTGTAGCATGTCATCTCATTGTAGGGGTGTTTTGTCCCATTGGGTTTTCCTTCTCTACCTCATTCTTGCATTTGTAAATGGGTACCTGATCATGCCTAGTTGTCGAGACCCATATTTGCTTTCATGCATCTTTTTCTAGTGTTTTAGCTTCTTCCTAAGTTCATCTTAAGGGGGGGTGTTACAGTAATGGATTGAATCTTGAAGGGTAAATGATTCAAACGAGTGAGGATAATTTCCCAACAAAGGCTATTAGAGTAATAAGTTATTACACTTAATTAATTATATCATACTGGTTAATTAATTAGGTCACTTATTCCTTTCATTACTTAAGCTAAACTTAGGCACATTAATAATTGATTAATTATTAAGTGTGCACACTAGGGTTGCATACATTGTTTTTATAAAGAAAATCATATCATTGTAATCTTTGAATTCCTGAATATATCAATTTGCACATCTTCATGCAAAGCTCTGCTTTTTTATTGTTTTTGTCTTTTGTGGAAGGCCTTTTGGTTTGCATGTCTGATCTTGGTTTCTAACAAAGGATCCCAACCCATGACCTCAAAAACCCATTGGAGGTTTGAGCCTTGGTGGAAAGAACCAAAATACCATTATTTAAACATCACATTATGCCATTAAGGACTTTGTGTTAGTATACATATAATTATACTTTTCAAACATTTGAAATATAACTTAATTTTTTATAAAAAAAATCCTTAAATATTTAATGATTTTTTAAAATGTTTAGTGAGAGTCAAATTCTAAAACATTATAAAAAACAAATTCAAAAGATTTAATTTCTTTATTTAATAACATTGCAATTTGGACCACAATATGAAAGTTCTAATAATTTTCGTGACATTACTTCAATCTATATCTCAAATTATGAGTACAATAGACTACTTTTTATATATGATTATATTTTATTAAGTATGTATGTACTTTTAAAATTAAATTACAGATTTTTCATTCATTTAATTTATTTTCCTTCTCTTTTTTTCCGATGTTTGTGGGTTAGTGCAAGATCATGGGGGCCAAACTAGGCCCCTAAGTGGTAATGAAAATTCAAAAAAACAAAGTTAAGCAACTTGACATAAAAGATTAAATAGGTTATTAACATAATTTTAAAAATATGTAAACATAGAATTTATAGAAAATTGAATCCAGTTTCTAAGCTACTAGTCCTTTTTTGAAAAAAAAATCTATTTAGTGAAAATTTGAAATTTTAATGCAATGGTACTAAATTTTAAGAAAAAAAATAAAAAGCGAATGTTTGTCCAACCACCCTAATGGGAATTTTTTTTTTTTTTTTAATCTTTCAATATAAGTAGAGGACACATGCCCAGATGTGACATATTTTTTGTGATTTTTTGGCAAGTAAATATTTAGTTATGAATTTTCTAGTAGGATTTTTTTTAAATATTAAAAACCATTTGTCTGACCACCCTAACTTGGTCAAAAAATTATGAAATTTAATTATTTTCTAAACTATAATTTGTGAAGCATAGTGTGTGACATCTTTCAGATTCAAAAAATGTTTAACCGTTTAAAAGTTATAGCTATTTTTCAATCATCCTACTAGTCAAGACTTTACACATAGTGCATATAGAAAATCAATAATAATTTCTTATTAAAATCAAAATAAAGCATATCTTATATTAGTACAATGTGGTTAATTTTTTGAACAAACCCTTTTCATTTCATCAAAATTGGATGAAAAAAGTTGTTAGCATGAGTGGTGAAGTTTGAAAAACTTTTTCAACCCTTGTAAACACATTGGGGATGTTGAATTTTCAAGTTGGTCACCCACAAGCCAAATACCGATGTAATACCAAAGAAAAATGAATATTTGTTAATATCAGATATCTGATAGAAATGGATATCAAATTTTTAAGCACAAAATCAAATATCCAATACAAAAATGGATATTCATTTATTAAACACATAAATATTAATATATAAAAATCATTATATAATAACATTTCAGATGTTATAATATTAATATTTATATATATTTTATAATAGTATATATAATATATTAATATATTTAATATAATATATAATATTATTTATTCATATAATATATTAATATTTTTATTGTTGGATGTGTGTAATAGTTATTGTGTTTATTGTCTTTTTCTCCAAACAAAAAAATATTTAGGTGGCAAATAACCATAGTGGAGGTGCACTTACTTTTGTGCAACTTTTGGATAGTGAATAAACATGGGAGCATCTTAATATATTAATGTACATAATATTTATATTAATATATTATATATAGTAATTTATTATTTATATATATTAATAAATTAATTATCAATAATATATATTTGTTATGTAAAAATAACAAATATTTGTTATGCAGAGCTCAAACCAAACCCGTCATATTAATAAGATTTGCAAAGAAGGAAATGGGTACCCGTATTGTAAATAATGGATATCTCTTATGTGGACCTAAAAAAACTTGCAAGATCTTTAAAATTTTGATGGGTCTTTGTTGTAAACAACGGATATAAGATTATTAGTAATGGATATCCGATTTTTAGAAATGGATATTCATTATTTAAACTCAAGAAATCTATTATGTATTAAATGTTGTATATTATAACTTATAACTTATATATTATACTATATATTATATGATATATTATTTATAAGATATTATTATTAATTTTTCTAATATATATTATATATTATATATTATATTGATATATATTAATTAATTTTTATGTATATTATATTTTATACTCTTATACTAATATATTATAGGGTATAGGGATGGGGGTTGAGTGTTGAGCGATAGTGTTGAGGGATGAGGGTATAAGGTATAGGGTGAAGAACCTTGATAATGTATGGTTTAGCATTTTAGTGTTGAGGGACAATGATCATTGTTTAGTGTATAAGGTCAAGGTATAGGATATAGGGATTATGGTTGACAGTGTAGGATATAGTATTTAAGGTGTCATGTAGAGGGAACTAAGGGTTGAGGGTATATGGTATAGGGTTGAGTATTTAGGGTTTACAGTTGAGGGGAAATTTTAAGGATTGAGTGTATAAGATTATGTGTTTAGGGTATAGGTACTAGGGTTTCTGATAATTGGTATATGATTTATGATATGGTTTTTTGGTATAAGGCATAAAGTTAAAGGTTTAGGGTGTAGTTCCTAGGGTTTAAGTATAGGGTTGAGGATTGATGGATTAGGGCTTAAGTATAGGGTTGAGGATTTAGGGATTAAGGTATATTGATTGGTAGGGTGGGAGGGACAAAGAGGGAAGGAGGGAGAGAGGGACTGGTAGGGTGGGAGGAATAGAGAGAGAAGGAGATAGATTTTGGTAAGGTGAGAGTGAGAGAGAGAAAGAGATAGGGACTAGTAGGGTGGGAGAGAGAGAGAAGGAGATAGGGATTGATAGGGTGGGAGGAAGAGAGAGAGGAGATAGGGATTGGTTGGGTATAGGGTGTAGGGATGGAGGTTGAGGGTTGAGGGGTAGTTTTTAGGGATGATGATATAAGGTTAAGTGTATCTAGGGTATAGGGACTAAGGGTATAAGGCATATTTTTAAGGGTTAAGAAGGTATGATTTATAGATTAAATATAGTGTGGAGGGACAATGTTTAGAGTTTAATGTATAAGTTCAAGGGTATAGGATATAGGGATGAGGGTTGAAAGTGTAGGATTTAGTGTTTAAGGTATAAGGTTGAGTTTTAAGGGTGTAGGGTTTAAGTATAGGGTTGAGGATTGATGGTTTAGGGTTTAAATTTGGGGGGTAATGTTTAGGGTTGAGTGTATAATATTACGTGTTCAGGGTATATGTATTAGGGTTTATGATATAGTGTATATGTTTTACGATATGGATTTTTTGTATAAGGCATATGGTTAAGGGTTTAGAGTGTAGTGTTTATGGTTTAAGTATATAGTGGAGGGTTGAGGAACAAAGTTGAAGGTTTAGGGTATAAGGTTGAGGGTATTTGGTATAGGTATAAGAGTTGAGGGTGTAGGTTTTGAGGTTTAAGGTATAATTATGGGTTAAGTACAAGGTTTATGCTCTAAGGTCAAGGGTATAGGGTATATGAATGAGGGTTGAGGGTGTAGGGTTTTGGGATTAAGGTATATGGTTGAGTGTTGAGGGTTAAGGTATTAGGGCTTAAGTATAGGGTTCATGGATGAGGGATGAAGGTCTATGGATTGGCAGGTGGGAGAGAGAGAGATGGAAGGAGGGAGATAGGGATTGGTAGGGTGGGAGGAATAGAGAGAAAGGAGGGAGAGATTGGTTGTGTGGGAGGGAGAGAGATAGAGAGAGAAGGATATAGGGATTGGTAGGGGGGAGGGAGAGATAGAAGGAGGTAGGGATTGGTAGAGTGGGAGGGAGAGAGAGAGAAGGATATAGAGATTGGTAAGGTGGGAGGGAGAGAGAGAAGGAATAGGGATTAGTATGGTGGGAGGGAGGGAGAGAGGGAGAGTAGGAGGAGATAGTGATTGGTAGGAAAAAGGGTATAGGGATGGGGGTTGAGGGTGTAGGGTTTAAGGTTTAAGGTATAGGGTTGAGGGTTGAGGGTTGATGGATAGTGTTCAAGGATGAGGATATAAGGATAATTGTATCTAGGGTATAGGGATTGAGGGTATAAGTCATAGAGTGAAGGGTTGAGAATGTATAGTTTATCATTCTAGTATTGAGGGACAATGTTTAGGGTTTATTGTATAAGGGTGAGGATTGAGGTTGTAGATTTTATGGCTTAAGTTTTAGTGTTTAAGGTATAAGGTTGAGGGTTGATGGTGTAGGGTTTAAGTATAGGGTTGAGGGTATAGGGTATAAGGTTAAGGATTTAGGGTTTACAATTGAGGGGTAATTTTTAGGGTTGAGTGTATAATATTACGTGTTTAGGGTATAGGTATTAGGGTTCATGATATTGCGTATAGGGTTTACAGTATGGGTTTTTGGTATAAGGCATCAAGTTAAGGTTTTAGAGTGCAGGGTTTAGGGTTTAAGTATATGGTTGAGGATTGAGGTTTAAGGGTTGAGAGATACTGTTAAAATTTTTGGGTATCAGGTCGAAGGTACTTGGTATAGGAATAAGGGTAGAGTGTGTAGGTTTTGGGGTTTAATGTATAGGGTTGAGGGTTGACGTATTACGGCTTAATTATAGGGTTGATGGTAAAATTTTCAAGGATTAGGATTTAAGGATGAGGGTATATAGTATATGGATGAGGGTTGAGGGTATAGGGTTTATATATTAAGTTTAAGTTATATGGTTGAGTGTTGAGGTTGAGGGATTAGGACTTAAGCATAGGGTAGAGGCTTTAGAGATTAAGATATATGGATTGGTAGGGTGGGAGGGAGACAAAGGGAAGGGGGGAGATAGGGAATGGTAGGGTGGGAGGAATAGAGAGAAAGAAGGAGATAAATATTTGTAGCAAGGATAACTTTAAGAACCCCCCCCCCTCAGCAAAGGTGTACAATACTAGCGAATCTTTCCTTTTATTTGAAAAAACATATTAATTTTCCTAGCGAATCTTATGCACAGTATTAAAATATTTGTAAAATCCCGGTGAATCTTCATGAATAATTTTTAAAAATAATAATCACAATGGTGAATCCTAGTGAATAATCACTAAAAATATTAATTACAATGGCAAATCTCTCTAAAAATTTGCATAGTTGATCGATGCAGTTGCCCCATATATATATGTATATTTTAATATTGAAGTAGGGGCCCAGGGGTGGCAACCATTGGTGGGGTCAAGGGGAAGTGCCCCTTATGGGAGTCACAATTGAAAATGCATTGGAATACACACAGATGAAGTGCTTTTAACAAATCTCACTTGAAAAGTAAGACAAAATTAAACATGAAAATTTTACCATCGATTAGCTTTTAAATCAAACGACTGCAAGTTCATTTCATGAGTGAATATCGGTGTGAGTGAACATCATCGGTGGGACACTTAGGGATGTCCCATTGATATAACGATGATGATGTATGTCATGAACTATTGGCAACAATGAATGGTGGAGATCAAATAGAGCTTTGATCGGATGTCTTTCTAGGAGCTTCACATGAATATTGTAGATTCCCTTCATGATTCTCTAGAATTACACAAATGGTGTACATGTGCCTTCATGGACCCCAAGAGGAGTATGGAATCCTTATCGGCGTGAGTGAACATCATCTTTGGGACACTTAGGGATATCTCGTCAATACAACGATGATGACATATGTCATGAACTATTGGAAATAGTGAACGTTGGAGATCAAACATAGCTTTAATCAGATATCTTTCCGAGAGCTTGGCACAAATATAATAGATTCCATTCTTGATTCTCCAGAATTACACAATATTACTGACGAATATTATTAATATTTTAAAATTTTACTGTATAAACTACTATAGAATCAGTGTCAATGATGCATCGTTTACATGGTGAATTAATTGAGATGAAATTATTTTATTGTAAAAACTTGACAATTCAATCTTCATTTTAGCTTGTACTATTCACCATTGTTGGAGCTCTCGATTTCTATTATTTCCCAATTGGCAAAGATTATCCACTAAATTTTTCCCTGATTGGTAGGATGGGTGGGAGAGAGAGGAGATAGGGACTTGTAGGTTATAGGGTATGAGGATGGGGGTTAAGGGTGTAGGGTTTAGGGTTTAGGGTTTAAGGTATAGGGTATAGGGTTGAAGGATTAGGGCATAAGTATAAAATTGATAAAACAATTTTCAAGGTTTAGGGATCTTAATATATGGTTGAAGGATTGGGGCTTAAGTATAGGGTTGATGGTTTAGGGATTAAGGTAAATAGAATTGTAAGGTGTAAGGGACAAAGAGAAGGAGATAGGGATTGAAAGGGTAGGAAGGAGAGAGAGAATTAGATCAATATTGATAAGGTGGGATGAGGAGAGAGAGAGAGACTGAAATAGGGATTTTTAGGGTATAGGGTATAGGGATGGGGATTGAGAGTGTAGGGTTTAGGTTTTAAGGTATAGGGTTGAGGGTTGAGGGATTGAGTTTTAAGTATATGGTTAATGGTATAATTTTAAATATTTAGGCTTTAAGGATGAGGTTTAATGATATATGGATGAGGGTTGAGGTTGCAAGGTTTAGGGATTAAGGGATATGGTTTAGTGTCGATGGTTGACGGATTAGGGCTTATGTATAGGGTTGAGGGTTTAGGGATTAAGGTATATTGCTTGGTAGGGTAGGAGGGAGGGAGAGAAGGAGATAGGGACTGGTAGGGTGGGAGGGGGAAAGAGAGATAAGGAGATAGGGATTGGTAGGGTATAGGGTATAGGGATGGGGGTTGAAGGTTTAGGGTTCAGGGTTCAGGGATAGTATTCAGGGATGAGGGTATAAATTTAAGTGTATCTAGGTTATAGGGATTGAGGGTATAAGGTATAGGGTAAAGGGTTGAGAAGGTATGGTTTAGTGTTTAAGTATAATGTTGAGGGACAATATTTAAGGTTTAGGGTATAAGGTTGAGGGTATTTGGTATAGGGATAAGGGTTGAGGGTTGAGGGTTTTTGGTATAGGGATAAGGGTTTGGGGTGTAGGGTTTGGGGTTTAGGGTATAGAGTTGATGGTTGAGGGATTAGGGCTTAAGTATAGGGTTGATGGTAAAGTGTTTAAGGTTTAGTCTTTATGGATGAGGGTTGAGGGTGTATATTTTAGTGATCAGGGTATATGGTTGAGTGTTAAGGGTTGATGGATTAGGGATTAAGTATAGGGTTGAGGGTTTAGGGATTAAGGTATATGGATTGGTAGGGTTGGAGAGAGAGAGAGGGAAGGAGGGAGATAGGGAGTGGTATGGTGGGAGGAATGGAGAGAGAGAAGGATATAGGGTTTGGTAGGGTGGGAGGGAGAGAGAGAGAGAGGAGATAGGAACTAGTAGGGTATGGGGTATAGGGATGGGGGTTGAGGGTTGAGGGATAGTTTTCAAAGATGAGGGTATAAATTTGAGTGTATCTAGGGTATAGGGATTGGGGGTATAAGGCACAAGGTGAAGGGTTGAGAATGTATGGTTTAGTATTTAAGTATAGTGTTGAGGTACAAATTTACATGTTTAGGGTATAAGTTTGAGGGTATTTGGTATAGGGATAAGGGTTGATGGTGTTTTGTATAGGGATAAGGGTTTGGGGTGTAGGGTTTGGGTTTTAAGGTATAGGGTTAGTGGTTGAGGGATTAGGGCTTAAGTATTGGTTTGATGGTACACTATTAAAGGTTTAGGCTTTATGGATGAGGGTTGAAAGTGTAGGGTTTAGGGATTAATTTATATGGTTGAGGTATTAGGGATTAATTATAGGGTTGAGGATTTAAGGATTATGGTATATGGATTGGTAGGGTGGGAGGGAGAGAGAGGGAAGGAGGGAGATAGGGAGTGTTAGGGTGGGAGGGAGAGAGAGGGAAGGAGGGAGATAGGGAGTGTTAGGGTGGGAGAAATAGAGAGAAAGGAGATAGAGATTGGTAAGGTTGGAAGGAGAGGGATAGAAGAAGATAGGTATTGGTAGGGTGGGAGAGAGAGAGAGAGGAGATAGGGATTGGTAGGGTGGGAGGGAGAGAGAGAAGGAGATAGGGATTGGTAGGGTATATGGTATAGGGATGCAGGTTGCGGGGGTAGAGTTTAGGGTTGATGGATAGTGTTAAGGGAAAATGGTATAAGGTTAAGTGTATCTAGGGTATAGGGATTGAGGGTATAAGGCACAGGGTGAAGGATTACGAATGCATGGTTTAGCATTTAAGTATAGTATTAGGGGATAATGTTTAAGGTTTATGGTATAAGGTTGAGGGTATTTGGTATAGGGATAAGGGTTGATGATGTTTGGTATAGGGAAAAGGGTTGAGGGTGTAGGGTTTGAGGGATTATGGCTTAAGTATACAATTTATAGTACAATGTTCAAGGTTTAGGCTTTAAGGATGAGGGTTGAGGGTGTAGTGTTCAGATATTAAGGTATATGGTTAAGTGTTGAGGGTTGAGGGATTAGGGCTTAAGTATAGGTTTGAGGGTTTAGGGATTAAGGTATTTAGATTGGTAGGGTGGAAGGGAGAGAGAGGGAAGGAGGGAGATATGGAGTGGTAGGGTGGGTATATGGTGTAGGGTTGATGGATTGAGGATATAAGGCATAGGATGAATGGTTGAGATTTTAGGGTTTAGGGTTTAAGTATAGTGTTGAGGGACAATATTAAGGGTTTAGGGAATAAGGTTTAGTTTTTAGGGTATAGGGATGAGGGTTGAGGTTTTAGGGTTTAGGGCTTAAAGTAAAAGTTTGAGGGTTGAGGAATGAGGGCTTAAGTATTGGGTTGATGGTATAGGGTATAGGGTTGATTATTAAGGGTTTAAAATTGAAGGATAATATTCAAGGTTGAGTGTCTAAGGTTAAGTGTATAGGGTATAGGGTATAGGGTATAGGGTATAAGGATGAGGGTTGAGGTTCTAGGGTTTGGGGTTGGGGTTTGAGGGATTAAAATTAAGGTTTGAGGTTCTACAGTTTAGGGTTTATGGTATATGGTTGAGGATTGATGGATTAAAGTTGAACAATTATATATGTATGTTTTAGGGTTTAAGTATAGTGTTGAGGGAGAATGATCAAGTTTTAGGGTATAAGGTATACGGATGAGGGTATAGGTTTTATGGTTAAAAATTGAGGGTATGGATTGAGGGTTGAGGGACAATGTGCAGGGTTTAGATTATAATTTTTAAGGTATAGGGTATAAGAATGAGGGTTGAGGGATTAGGGCTTAAGTATTAGGTTGAAGTTATAGGGTATAGGGTTGAGGGTGGTCTCTCCCTCCCTCTAAATCCACCTTCCCCATCCCTTCCTCCCTAAATCTCTCTACCTCTCTCTCCCTATCTCCATTTCTTTGTCTAGATTTTTAATAATAATACAATATATAATAATATTAAAATACATAGATATAGAATAAAAACACTAAAATACATTAATATATATAAATATAATACTAAAATATTAAAATACATTAATGTATATAAATATAATAAATAATATATATTAAAAAATAATAATATGTAATATATATACAATATATCATATAATGCATTTTATATAATAAAAATGTATGTTATATCATGGGCCAGTGTAGGATCATGGGGGGCCAAACCAGGCCCCTAAGTGGCAATGAAAATTTAGAAAAACATAGTTACACAACTTGACATAAAATTATGAATAGGTTATTAACATAATTTGAAAAATATGTAAAAATAGAATTGTAGTAATTTGAATCTAGTTTCTAAGCTACTAGTCCTTTTTCTGAGAAAAAAAGATGTTTGTCCAGCCACCCTAATGGGAAGAAATATATATATATATATAATCTTTCAATATAAGTAGAGGACACATGCTCAGATGTGACATAACTTTTTGTAATTTTTTGGCAAGTAAATATTTAGTTATGAATTTTCTAGTAGGAATTTTTAAAAATATTCAAAACCATTTGTCTAGCTACCCTAACTTGTTCAAAAATTATGTAGTTTAATTTTTCTAGACTATAATTTGTGAAGCATAGTGTGTGATGCATCTTTTGAGTTTAAAAAATGTTTAACCATTTAAAATCTATAGATTTCTTTCAATCAACCTATCGGTCACGACTTTACAAATAGAACATGTAGAAAATAAATAATAATTAATTATTAAATTCAAAATAAAGCATATCTTATTTCGGTAGAATGTTGTCAATTTGTTGAACAAACCCTTTTATTTCATCAAAATCGGATTAAAAAAAGTCGTCAGCATAAAGGGTGAAGTTCAAAAAACTCTTGCAACCCCTGTAACCCCTGTAAACACATTGGGGATGAATTTTCACGGTCTCCCCCAAGACAAATACCGAAGAAATACCAAAGAAAAATGGATGTCTACTAATATCAGATATCCGGTACAAAAATAGATATCTGTTATTGATGCCTCAGAAACATATACCATTTATTAAAAGAAGAAATATTAATATATAAAAAATCATTACATATTAAAATTTAAGATGTTATAATATTAATATAAATATTTTTATATATTTAATATTAGTATAGAATATATTAATATATATAATATATAATATATTTATATTTAATATATTTAATACAATATATAATATTATTTATTCATATTATATATTAATATATCTTAATATTAAGATATTAAGATAAATTAATATTTTTTTATTGTTGGATGTGCATAATAGTTCTTGTGTTTATTGTCTTGTTTTGCCAACGAAAAAACATTTAGGTGACAAATAAACATAGTGGAGGTGCATTTATTTTTGTACAACTTTTGGATAGCAAATAAAGTGTTAGAGTAATAAGTTATATACTTAATTAATTATATCATACTGGTTAATTAATTAAGTCACTTATTCTTTTAGGTACTTAAGCTAAACTTAGGGACATTAAAAATTGATTAATTATTAAGTGTGCACACTAGGGTTTCATTTAAGGTTTCCCTTTTAGGGTTTCCTGATCTCCTTCATAAGGATTGATCTCTTTGTAATAATTGATTCTCAATAATGCATTTTTACTTTGAGGTTTACAGAACATCTTCTTTGGTTTTGCATGTGACAGGTGATTGCATGTAGTTGATCTTGGTTTCTAACATGGTATCAGAGCTCTAGACCTACAAATGCCTATTCGTGATTTGAAGATATGGCCTTTTAGTGAATTTCAAGTACAAGGGTTTCCACAGGCATCCTTTTTGCAAGATCTGGGGGTAGCCAATTTTTCGGGCCACTTTGGGCTCAAATCGAGGTCACCATCGCGTTCACAGAGGCCAAAAACCCTAAGAATTCTTGTCATTTGGTCGATTTATGAGGCAAAAAAAAATTGCTAGGAAGGTCGTACAGCCTCCCCAGCACGCATTCTGAGGCTCATTTTTCAAAAAAAAAAATTGTTTTTTTTGGAAAAAATTTGTGCCACCCCCATAGAGGGAGGTGCCACCCAGCGGCCACCGGTCCACCGCCACCCACCTCCTCAACCCCTGCGGGCCATTTCTGCTCAGCCGAGGTCCTATGGGGTCTGGGAGCTCCGTGCTTGGCCCTCGGCCAACTCCGACACCCAACCCCTGGTCATATCAATGACCAGGGGCTCTATCAATTTTTTTGGCAAGGGGGGCGAATTTTTGAGGTGACGGCCAGATGGCCATCAAATTTATGCTCATGTCATGCTGATGTTAGCATGACATCATCGGCTATATGGCCCTCTTTGCCCCCTCTTAGCCCTGATTTTCCTAAAAGAGCAATATTTTTGTTTTTGGCATAACTTGGGCATACAGTATCAAAATCAGGCAAACAAGATATCGTTGGAAAGCTGGTTCTGAGAAGTTTCTTCTAGTGCAGTTTATTTTATAGTATTTTTTTGTTTTACTGCATTTATTTCTATTTGAAGTCAGATTTTTATTTTATGCTTTTGAGTTCATAACTTTTTCCCACGATCTATGATTTTCGCTATCTTTACAACATTGGAAAGGTATTGAGGGGCTCTATGTTTCTGTCAATGCACTTTTTTCTATCTCTATCCCAGGTTTATCATTAATCCAAATTTGGCCCAATGGGTGTTTCAGAGATTACTTGGATGTTTTGGTAGTTGGGAGAGTGCAACTTGCATCTTTTCACTTCATTTTAGTATCACATCATTCAATAATCGACTGTTGCTTCATAGATTCTAGAGTTGTTACCGTTTAGATTTTTCGAGTGTTCTGTGGCATCAGGTCTGCTATTGCATGATTATGGTTATGAGATGGTTTCTTGTAGACATAATTATCTTTTCTTGCTTGCCGGATTGTGATTCTAGTGTTACTCTATAGTGCTCTTCCAGTGCTTCTTTGCAGCATGTCATCTCATTGTAGGGGGGTTTTTCCCATTAGGTTTTCCTTTCCTACCTCTTTCTTGCATTTTAAAATGGGTACTTGATCAGGCCTAGTTGTCAGGACCCATCCTTGGTTGCATGCATCTTCTTCTAGTGTTTTAGCTTCTTCCTAAGTTCATCTTAAGGGGGGTGTTAGAGTAGTAAGTTATATACTTAATTAATTATATCATACTGGTTAATTAATTAAGTCACTTATTCCTTTGGGTACTTAAGCTAAACTTAGGCACATTAATAATTGATTAATTATTAAGTGTGCACACGAGGGTTTCATTTAGGGTTTCTTGATCTCCTTCATAAGGATTGATATCTTTGTAATAATTGATTCTCAATAATGCATTTTTACTTTAAGGTTTATAGAATGTCTTCTTCGGTTATGCACGTCTTTTGCATGTGACAAGTGATTGCATGCAGGTGATCTTGATTGGTTTCTAACATAAAGAGGGGAGCATCTTAATATATTAATGTACATAATACTAATATTTATATTAATATATTATATATAATATTATAATATATAGATATTAATATCAATATATTATATAATATTATATGATTTATATATCAATATATTAATTATCAATAATGGATATTTTTTATGTATAGATAACGGATATTGGCTATAGGAGCTCAAATTAAACCCGACTGATTAATAAGATTTACAGAGAAGGAAATGAGTACTCATATTGTAAATAATACATATCCATTATCTACTTAAAATGAATATCCTTTATGTGGGGCTAAACAAACCTGCCAAATATTCAAAATTTTGATGGGTCTTTGTTGTGAGAAACCGATATGTGGCTATTAGTAAAGGATATTCGCTATTTAAAATCAAGAAATCTATTATGTATTGAATATTATATACTATAACTTATATATCATATTATATTTAATGTAATATATTATATATGACATTATTATTTTTTTCTAATATATACTATATATTATATTTATATATATTATATATTATTATTATATAATATATTATAAGGTATAGGGATGGGGGTTGGGGATTGGGGATTGAGGGATAGTGTTCAGGAATGAGGGTGTAAGGTATAGGGCGAAGCAACTTAAAAATATATGGTTTATCATGTAAGTATAGTGTTGAGAGACAATGTTCATGATTTAGTGTATAAGGTTGAGGGTATAGGATATATGGATCATGGTTGATGATGTAGGATTTAATGTTTAAGGTATAAGGTTGAGGGTTGAGGATGCAGGGTTTAAGTATAGGGTTGAGGGTTGAGGGTTTAAGTTTTACATTTGAGGGGTAATGTTTAATTTAAGGGTTTAGTGTATAAGATTACATGTTTAGGGTATAGGTACTAGTGTTTATGATATTGGATATAGGGTTTACGATATGGGTTTTTGGTATAAGACATAAGGTTAAGGGTTTAGAGTGTAGGTTTTAGGTTTTCAGTATAGGGTTGAGGGACAATGTCAAAGGTTTAGGGTATAAGGTTGAGCATATTTGGTATAGGGATAAGGGTTGAGGGTGTATTGTATGGGTTTTAAGGTATAGGGTTGAGGGATTAGGGCTTAAGTATTAGGTTCATGCTACAATGTTCAAGGTTTAGGCTATAAGACTAAGGGTATAGGGTAAATGGTTGATGGTATAATTTAAAATATTTAGGCTTTAAGGATAACTTACCCAAGCCACTTTGTATTATAGTAAATAAATTACATATAGAGTTACAAAATCCACTCTAGGTGTTAAATCAAAGCAACATACATTTAGTTGATTTACCTCTTTTAGAGATACAAATTATAGTTGCTCTCACATTGTTACAATGCAAGTGTCGCATACAATATAAACCCACCACATTCTCTCTCTTTATTTTCTTATTGATCTCTCGACCTCAATTAGGTTTTCATCATGCTATCTTCATCGACAAGCTTCCTTTGCCTCGGGCCACTCACAACACCATCCAACATGCATCGCGCTACCCAAAAATTAATTTGGTTACAAAGAATATCACCAAATTTTATCTCTTTGTAATTGAATTAATTTTTGGGTGGCTCAATGCATGTTGGATGGTGTTGTGAGTGGCCCGAGGTGAAGGAAGATTGTTGGTGAAGATAGCATAATGAAAACCTAACTCAGGCGAGATATCAATAAGTGAACTTAGAGAGAGAATGTGGTGGTTCTATACTATATGTGACACTTGCATTGCAATAGTGTGAGAGCAACTGTAATCAGTATCTTTGAAAGTGGTCAATCAAGGAAATGTATGTTGATGTGATTTAACACCCAGAGTGGAGTTTTTAACTCTGTATGTAATTTATTTACTGTAATACAAAGTGGCTTTACTTGGTGTGTGGATTTTACTCCTATAAGGGTTTTTCCACATAAATTTGGAGTTATCTTTGTGTGTGGTAATTTTTATATTCTTGTATTCTATGAATGTGCATCTCAATGACTATAACTTCTTAAATTAATTTTTTTTTCACTTCTTTCCTTAGGATTTTCATTAGGAAGGAATTATCATACCTATGCTTTCCTTACAAGTAGTATCAAAGCCTGACCATTTGTGTTATCCTTGTAGGTAGGGATAGTTTTTTGTGCTAATAATGTTCAGTGGAAGTCTTTCAAAAGGAAAACTCTTTTTCTTGGTTACAAATTGAGATGGCAAGCACATCAGGAAGAGTAGAGATTGAAAATTTCAATGGTGGAAATTTTGAGTTGTGGAAACTCAAAATGGAAGACCTCCTAGTGGATAGATACCTCTAGATTGTTGTGTCTAGAACTATTCCCCAAGGCATGAAGCAAAAAAATTAGGACCTCGTAGATAGAAAATCTAGAGGGTTGATAAGACTGTGTTTGGTCAAATTTTTTCTCCTAAATGCCCATGAGGATAAGAATGCAAGTTCATTATGGAAGAAACTTGGTGATATTTATTAGGGCAAGTCTCTGGTAAATAAGTTATTCCTAAGGAAGAATTTAAACTCCTCAAAGATGGAAGAATGTGTAACTATAGCAGACCATTTGAATTCATTTAATATGATTATTGCTTAGTTGGCCTTTGTGGGTGTGAATATAGAGGAGGAGGATCGTTGTATGCTTCTAGTATACTCCTTACCTGACACATGGGATTATCTGGTAATGGCTATTGGAAGTACAAAAACCACCTTTAAGATGGAAGATGTGGTTACTTCATTGTTGTCGAAAGAAATGTGGAGGAAGTCTTCTAAGATGGCCAAGGAGGCCCTTGGTGTTCAAGGTATATCAAAGGAGAGAGGCAAGAAGAAAGACAAGAATTCTAAATCCAAATCTGAAGGTAGATCAAAGTCTCCTGGCAAGAAGTCCAAGGTGAAGTGTTGGAATTGTGGGTAGACTCATCATATCTGAAAGAATTGTAAGGAGGAGAAAAATAAGAAGAAGAATAACTCTTCGAACAATGAATCTTCTTAGAGTGATGTAGATTCCTTCATTGCATCCTTGGTGACTCAAGCATCAAATGATGTTGGTTGATTGACTCAGGTATGTCCTTTCACATGAAATCTCATAAATATTGGTTCACTAAGTATGAAAAGTATGCTATTGGAAAGGTTTACCTAGCAATCGATTCATCTATTGAAATTTTTAGTTGTGGAAGAGGTAGAATCAAAGGAATTGATGACATACTGCACATACTAGGTTTGGCTCATAACCTACTTTATATTAGTAAGATGAATGATGTTGGTGTGCAAGTTTCCTTCTTGAATGGACATTTTAAAATCACTAGAGGCTCAATGGTGCTAACCAAGGGTGTATGTATTGGAACTAAGTACATGTTGGATGCATGTGATGTTCAATATAACCATGTCTTTGTAAATTCAAGCAAGGTTCCTCATAAAGAGAAGGAGAACGAAGACCCTCTAAGTGAAAAATCTTTAGAGGTGAAACTCCCAGTAGAGAAAACCATGATATGGCATCATAGACTCGGCCACATAGGAGAAAAGGGCTTAAAAGCCTTGAAAAATGAAAATCTAGTAGAAGGGCTTGTTGATTGCAACTATGAGTTTGACTTTTGTGAACATTGCATTTATGGAAAGAAACATCGTGTTTCATTTTATTCGAGTCCTCATTAATCTTCTGGAATATTGGATTATGTTCCTTCATTATCGAAGTCTAGATACTATGTTTCTTTTATTGATGATTATTTGAGAAGGGAATTTGTGTATTTTTTAAAGAGTAAATCAGAAGTGTTCAATCATTTTAAAGAGTTTAAAAACTTGGTAGAAATTCAAACTAGATGAAAAATTAAATTCCCTAGGATGGACAATGGTGGTGAGTCTTGTTTTGTACATTTCAAAAGGTGTGGCAAAACCATGGTATTAAAAGGCATAAAACTATTCCTTATACTCCATAGCATAATGGAGTTGCTAAAAGGTTAAATAGGATGCTAATGGAAAGAGCGAGAAGTATGTTGAGTAGTGCTAGTTTTGGAGAAAAATTTCTAGGTTGAGACTATAGATACAACATGTTACTTGGTTAATCATTCACCTTGTTTGGCTCTTGTTGACAAAACAACTTTAGAAGTGTTGTCTGGTAGGAAGCCCTCTTTGAGACATATTCATGTCTCTGGCTATGAGGCATATGCATATATTCCGAATGAGAAAAGATCAAAGTTGAAAAACAAGGCTATCAAATGATTCTTCATTGGCTATGGCATTGGTGTGAAAGGATACAAGATTTGGAATCCTATTACTAAGAAGGTTTTGTATAGAAGAAGTGTAATATTTCAGGAGATAAAACCTTCATCAGCTGAGCTACAGTTAGAGATAAAAGAAAGAGAAAAGAAGAATGATGTGGTTGAAATTACTCAAACTCTAGATAAAGGGGAACTATGAATTCAAAGTGTACCTGATACTTAGGAGAGATCTCTAGCAACTCTAACAGTTCTAAATAGGAAGAAGAACCACAAACTCAACCTAAACCTGATAGGAGGTCTACACTTGAGAAGCAACAACCTGATTGGTATGGATTTTCCATGTTAGATTCAAATTTTTCCTATGCTTTGATTACTAGAATTGATGAGCCTAGGACTATAATAGAGGTAGTTAATATGTTTGATTCAAACTCCTAGTTGGAAGCCATGAATGAGGAAATGGTGGCACTAAAAAGGAATGAAACCTGGGATTTGATACCTTTACATGAAGGGAAAAATCTTGTTGGTTGTAAATGGGTATTTAAGAAGAAGCTTGGTCTGGATGGCAGTGTTCAGAAGTATAAACCTAGGTTGTTTGCAAAAGGATATTCTCAGGTTGAGGAAATTGATTATAGAGAAAAAAATTCTCATGTATCTAAGTTGAAATATATCAGATTTCTTTTGTCACTTGAAAAAGCGTATGAATTAGATATCAAGCAGATGGATGTGAAGATAGCATTTCTCCATGGAGATCTGGAAGAAGAAATTTATATGTCCTAGCATAAGCACTTCGTTGAAAAAGGTAAAGAGAATTTGGTTTGAAATTTAAAAAAATCTCTATATGGTTTGAAGCAATCGCCTAGAATGTGATACCAAAATTTTGATAGCTTTATGTTGGCATTGGGATTCGTGAGATCAAAATCATACCATTGTGTCTATTACAAAACTAAAAATGAATGTTTTCTTATTATTTCCTTGTACGTTGATGATATGTTATTATGTGTGAATAGTAAGAATGTGATTTTTGTTTTAAAATATCAGTTGTCAACTAAGTTTAAAATGAAAGATTTAGCTGCAGCAAGGTATATTCTAGGAATGGAAATCAAAAGGTATATGGGAATTAGAAAGATTTTCCTTAGCTAGAGAAAGTATATTAGTACTTTCCTTGAGAGATTTGATATGACGGATTGCAAGTAGTTATTTTTTCTAGTGTTGCAGTGAACGAAGCTATCTATTGAAGATTTTCCAAAGTATCCTACCGAGATGGAGGACATGACCAGGGTGCCTTATACAAGTGTAGTTTTCAATTTAATGTATGCAATGGTTTGTACTAAGCTATACATTTCCCAAGAAGTGGGAGTACTTAGTCAGTTTATGGCTAATTTAGGAAGACCGCATTGGGATGTTGTGAAGAGATTTTTCAAGTATTTGAAGGGTACCTCAAAGTATAGTTTATGTTATCATGGAAAATTGGTTGGATTATAAAGGTCTCTTAACATTCGTGGGTATGTGGATTCTGATTGGGCAAGGGATATTGACAACCGAAGATCCACCAGTGGATACAACTTCATGTTATTTGGTGGTGCAGTGAGTTGGATGAGCAAGTAGCATTTTGTAGTCGCTTTATCTACTACTAAGGTGGAGTACATGGAATTAACACACACCTACAAAGAATTCCTTTGGCTTAGAATTTCGTGTTCTAATATTTGGTTTAATGCAAGGAAGATTATGATATATTGTAGCAATTAGAGTGTTATTTGCTTAGAAAAAAAATCCTACTTTCCATGCTAGGAGAAGCATATCGATGTTCGATATCATTCCGTTCATGATATGGTGGAGGATGGAAAGGTTAATCTTGAAAAAGTGGATACTCTCGAGAATTTTTTTGATGCATTGACAAATCCAGTGAGCACAAAAACGTATAGGTGGTGTGCCAATTCGATGGGCCTTAGGGCCTATGACCTTGAATAAATTTGAGTTTATAGGAAGCCAGTAAGTCTTCATCAAGTGGGAGCTTGTTGGAAAATATGCCTCAACTTGTTGGCTTGAACCTCTCTTAAAGACTCGGTATTTTTCCTTCATTGGCCTTCATTGTCAGACTATTACTGAAATCTAGAACCTTGAAACCTAAGTCGTGGGGTTCTAGAAGTTCATAACTTTGTGACACTAAGCTTCCCTTTGTTATCACCATGTCATGGGTTTTAGGAATTTCCAAACTTCTGATAGAAGGTTCTAAAGTTTGGGTTTCTCTCGAATTGATGGCATCAAGATCTGCATGTCACGGTTTTTGAGAAATTCATAACCTACGATATTCAGGTTGTGAATTTTGGTTGTTCAACGACATAGTGGCATAATTGATGGATGGTGGGATTGGTCTACATGGAAGGTGACATCAGCTATATGATAGTGGCATGGATGCCACATGGATGGTGGGGACCACATGGGATGAGCTGATAAGTTGTAAAGAGGATGTCGAAGGGACTTTCTTTTATAGTTGGGAAATGAATTAGTGTCCCTCTAATATGGCGATGGTTGATTTGGTGAACCCAAATGGTATGATATTCAAAATAGTTGTACGAGTGATGTGTCAACATGTGGAATGCATTCATTCATTGATTCTACATTGCTATTGTGCATCAACAATCATTGGACCAAAAGTTGCATTTTTTGATAGTGATATACTTGCATTAAATGCATGATCATATTTAGGGGTTGACAGAGAGGAAATATGGTAATATTCTCTATAGCTAAATTAATTTTTTGGAAGCTTGATACATACTAGATGGCAGCGTGAGTGGCTCAAGATGAAGGAATATTATTGGTGAATATAACATGATTTCAACCTAATTGAGGTTGAGAGAACTATAAATGAATAGAGAGAGAAGGCGGTTGTTCTATACTATATGTGACACTTGCATTGTAATAGTGTGAGATTGATTGTAATCAGTATCTCTAAAAGAGGTCAATCAAGAAAATGTATGTTGTTGTGATTTAACAACCAGAGTGGAGTCTATAACTATGTATGTAATTTATTTACTATAATACAAAGTGACTTTACTTGGTGTGTGGGTTTTTCTCCCGTAAGGGTTATCCCATGTGAATTTTGTGTTATATTTGTGTGTGATAATTTTTTTATTCTTTTTTTCTATGAATGTGCATCTGAATGACTGTAACTTGTTAAATAGTTTTTTTTTGCATTTCTTTCCTTAGGATTTTGCATTAGGAAGGTCTTTCCACACCCGTGCTTTCCTTACACAATTGAACTAGACTAAACCTCTTAGAAAAGCATGAAGATGATTGAAAGAAGCTGATTTTAACCTCTTTGCATGAGGTTTTCAATATGTTGGGCATATAACAGAAAAAATCATATATTTTGAGGGACCCAAACTTCACCAAAATGAATAATTTTAGGCTCAACATCCCCCTAAATTTAATTGACACCATGTAGGCCAGTTAATTAGGCCTAAACTTACCCTAATTTACACTAAACTAAGTGTAACAAGTCATTAACCTGTAAATTATTAAGAAAACTCATGCATGATGATGGTTGTGTGAATCATTGTCAAATAATTTAAGCCTCTTAGGTTTTGCATCTGCTTGATGAGTTTTGTCACTTTTAAGTTCATTATGGTTTTTAATTTTAGCTTTACCTAGTTTGACTAGAAGACACTCAAAATATCAACTAACCCTCATTCTCTCTCACCTTTTGTAATCTGAACAAGACTATGCATTCGTTGTCATATTTCGTTGTGGTGAAGCCTTCATTCATTATTCATGGTGAACTATCTAATTCTATAGTCTTAGATGCCTTTGTCAGGGATATAGTTAAGCATTGTTGACAATAAAACTAAGCACATAGTCAAATATTTCACATTCCTATCTATGAATGTCACCTAGAGATCTTTGCCTCCTATTCTTGATCATTGGAACTTCACTATTCTCATGGATCTTGTAATGAACTTTTCCTTCATAATGCCACTATCTTTTCAAATATTGATTTGTGTATGCATAACCTTTCTCTTCACTATCCCTTCAAGGATTCCACCTTCAAAACTATGTATTTGGCTTTTGATTGTGAACTTGACTATGTTTCAAGGTTCTTATGAAGAGTTGTTTCTTTTCCTTTTCCTTATAGAATACCTAGACATGAGGTCCTAATCATTGAATGGACACCTTTAACTATTGCATCTTTGTCCCATGTTGCTTAGTCATGACTACCCTTGGTTAGACACATACTTTTCTAATCAGTCTAAAGGAGCCTTTTATGAATCTATATCTCAAAATGATTTGACAAAATAAGTGTCCTTTCTTGTACAGTCCTTAGATTATATGATTTTTCTTTTGACAATGTCTAATAATTACTTGACTCTCTTCTTTATCATTAGGTATCCACACTCATAAATCTATGAATTTCCTACCTTGTTATCAATCTATCCTACTCATGACTCTTATAACCTAAATATTTCCCTTGCACCATGACAATAAAATATTGGTTTTTTAATGCCTTCAAGGGCTTTCATAGTGGTGGCCTTGTAAGAAGTTTAATATTGATTATATTCTATCATCAAACTTTCCTTCATTGATGCTTTGATCTACCATTATGCCATCCTAACAAACCCTTATTTTCATGATTGTATGAGGCAATCCTTTTAAATGAGTGATCTAACCTCAAAAAATTTGTCCTTTATTCATGAATAGGACTATCCTTTATTATATAGAATGATTTTCCTTTTCTTTAAGACTGTCCTTGTTGAATGTTTGAAACTCGCAACTCTTGTGATTTTATTTACTACTACATTACATGTGCCTTCATCAGGTCATTTATGTCTTTCATATCAATTATAGTGTGTTTCTCTCATTGGAAAATAATTCCTCATGAATACTGTATTTGTTTCTCTTCAACACTTTCAATTTTCTTCTCTTTGACACCTAATTCGTTGTCTTTTTTACAAGGTCACTTTGCTTCTCTTTAACATTATGCATTTTTTGTTCTTTTATCAGTGCACAGTGTGGATTTTGAATTGTACATTGTGACATTTTTATTTCCATGTAACCCTTGATCCTCATATTGTGCTTACACCTTTTTAATCTTCCCTTTATTGACTATCATACATTGAAGTTACTATCTTTTTGCATATGATTTGACGGCTCTTTAACACTTTTTTTTTTCTCTTTGACAATTATTTGTTGTCCTTCGACTATCATATTTTTTTCTCATTAACACTATCAATTTGCATATTATTCATGACCCTCTTAAAAATGATATTGCTACTCATTATGACTCATTATTTTTTCTCATAAAGACTCATCATTTTTCTCATGATTGGACATCTCTTTCTGCACTTATCTCATCTCTTTTTGCACCTTTTCGGTCTAAACTTTTTGCACCTTTTTGAATTCATATTGGTGCTTATTTTGAAGTCATATTGTTGCTTTTTTTGTAAGTCATATTGTTGGTTATTTATCATGAATTTTTTTTCTCTTTTATGCATGTATTTTTTGCTCATTTTTGTCATATTTTCTTCTCGTTTTTTTCATTAATTATTGCACTTTTTTCATTTATATTTGGCTAGATATCCCTAGATATTCATATTCTGAAAAACCTTAATTACTCAGAACCATGATCCCTCATCATTTCCCATAGGAGCCTTTGTCTAGAACATAATAAAGCATTCAGTGTTTGCATAGAGCTGAGCACATTACTATGTTGTCATTGTAAGAACTAGGCCTTGGTTATCTAAACCTTCATATGGCAATACTTGACTATCATTTTATTTCATGACAGTCATCTTTGATCTTGCACATAGTTATCTCTACGTACTTGAAACATCCTTTGAGATTTTCCATAAATGGCGATGATTTCCCTTCTTTATTTGTGCCCTTCTAGGGTTATACTCTACCATGCATGAATCCTTTTTGCTATTTTTCTCTACCCTTGTCCATCTGATGATCTCTAATAGATGACATGCCTTTTAAATTGTCTAAAATGGTTGTCCTTTTCTTGACTTGATAACTCTGCCCTTGCACTATTTTCTTACATCTGCCTTTTCTTGCAATGGATTCTTTCGATAGTAATATTTCTTCTCTTTAATTTATTTTGACATAGTGTCTGCAAAATAAATTGCAATACACTGATAACATAAAGGAAAATTCAAAATACAACTACAAAATCATGTAGAAACCTAGTTCCTTTCTATGGCCATGTGTTTTGAATCAATTTAACATTAATCTTTGTAAGGTTTATCAACATGTTCACCCTTTCTAAAATATTCTCGCAATTTTAAATTAGCTGATTATGGTTCAGATTTGAAAACATATCATAGAAATAGAAATTTTAATACCATCAGAAAATCAGTTGCTTTGAATAATATCTCCTATTTTTTAGTTTCACAAGCAACATGATAAAATGTGAAACACGCTCTAGGAGGACCAAGGAAAGTAAAAGTATAGGAAGTATTCTTCAACAAAATATTGCACCCTCAAGAAGCTATCTCTGCACTATTTAGAGGTTGTTTTTCAGAGCAGAAACCCTATAAGTGGAAATTCTTTGAGAATAACTAACTTGAAACTTCATTATGGACTATCCTCCATCAACTTGTTGAGTTGGAATCTACTACATAAGTTTTCCATTTCTTGAGATAATTTCAAGCAATCTAGATTGAGATACTTTAGAAGTAAATTTGATGTCTATTGTGAGAGTGTGGATATGATGGTTGAGACTCCTAAGATCCGTTGGCATAATTTTTTGGTATAGGTAGAGCTATTTTCTTTATTATGACTATCCACACCCCATTTTACGTCTTCACATCCAATTGTGTGAGCTCTGTATCACATGAATGAACTAGACTCATGTATTCTTCTATAAGATTTCCTACAACCATCTTCACATCTTTCACATTGTATGTGAGGATTTCATGAATAGATCTGACATTTTTTACACCTTTTCCTCCTTAAAACTCTACCTTGCCTCAATACATACCTTTCTATATGCATATTTTGAAATGAAACTATGGGAGCTTCTTTGATAGTGAAGATAAAATAAAATAGGGGTGGCTAAATGACTAACCTACCTTTCATCGTCAAGATAATTATGCCAACCTAAAATTATTGTCATGCATAACTCCAATGTTGAAAACAACCTGAGGATAAAGAGAAAAAAATTGCATTCATAGACATGTAGTGTTACATATAGTACAAGACTCCTTGTGGCCTCCTTATATCTTCCATCCCCATCCCTCGCCACCATGGAAAAATTCTAAACTATTGTGGAAATGATGTTGACAAAGTCTAAAACCCTAGGAGTCTTCTTTCATGTGATGTTCTCTTCTAGATTTTCATTTTTCTTTCAATTTGTACTTGGCGCCTAGTTTAGAGTTAATTTTTTCATTTCTTTCTAATCTCCCTTTTGCATGCACATAGATTCTCTTTTCTTGATTTTGGCATGGTCATATGAACCTTTGGGAAACAAATTCATTTCTTATAATAAAATATAAATAGCCCCCTCTTGATTAAAAGGCTTTAATTTAGAAGATTATTTAAATGTACTATTTAAATAATGTCAAGTTCATCAAAAAATGAACTACATTATTGGTGACCTCTAAGGGAGTTTTTCCTGCTAAAAAAAAATAGACCAATAGCCTTGCATATCCATTGGATAATAGAGTCATTTAGTCGTGAAAATAATTCAAAATCAGACCTTGAACAACATCTCAAGAACAACTACCAACTATGGATCAAAACTTATTGGAAATAAAATTCAAGCATTACGCATTAGTACTTATTAACTAGAAAGAAAACCTATCTTATTCTAAACTAATTAGCAGTAGTAGTGTTCAAACAAATCCATTAACTGGCTCAAAAAAATAGCTCCCCTTTCTCCACAATTTGCAATATTTTACATGTTATGAGTGGCCACAAATATATGGAGAAATGAAAAAAACTGATCAACTACTACAAAAATTCATAGAGAATAAAAAAAATTCCACCTACCTCATCATATAGACCATACATGTTGATGTTTTGAGGTACATATGTAAGATGAATTTGTTTCTCCGCAATTGCAACTTCATGCTTGGGTGCAAGCATGATTTTTGGTACCTTGTTGGACTCAATCTGAGCTAGATGTCTTATAGGAAATCCTTTTGAAATGATAAAATTCAAACTCTTCTCACTGTTGGTTTCTTGTTCATGCACTATTGTCTTATCATCTTGTTGATTGGGTTGCTCCATTTCCAATGAGTCATTTACAAACATGGTCACTTCCACTTGTTTCTCCTACTGTTCATGAATTCCCTCTTCCAAATGTGTTGGATTATCATCTAAGCATGAAAAAAATAGCTCAATGCCAGCCTGAAGTAGGTCTTCTTTGTGGAATCCCTTTTGAGGAATCATAAAATAAAGCTTTTTATCATGCTCATTCTCATCTTTTAGCTGCTCTAAAATGTGTTCAAGGTTTTCTACCTATTACCCTAGTTTATTATGCCCATCCACCTCTTTAAACTCATATTTGTCTCTTTGTATGAGAGAAATTATTTTTATTTCATGAACCCACCCTTCCTCATTATTTTCCTCTTCTTTCAGCTACTCAAAAACTTTTGATGATTTTGAAGTTTGTATATTTTCTTCATCCTACTTAATGAAAGAAGGAGGTCCATCAAATAATAACATGAAATCATTATTTGCATTAACTTTTCAAGCTTATCAGTTGTTTCCTTGATCGACCATGCTCATAAAATTCCTAATGCAAGTCTAATTATTTCTCTTTAATCTCATGTTCAAGCATATCCATTGCAGAAATTTCCTCTTGCTTCTCTCCAAATACTTATTTTTTCTACTCACTAAATCAACTTCTTTGACAAACAATGTGTCCAACTTTGTAAAGGTGAATTGTGATAGGATAAGAAGGCTAATTATTGAAGTCTTGTTGACCTTATTGAGGTTGTATAAATTTTGGATATGGTTTCCTTTGAGGTATACTAGGCTACTCCTGATTATATTCTAGATCTTACAAAAGGTGAAGACTCCTAAAACTTGGAATTTCATACTCAAGAGATTGATTTGAAGACTTAAGAGGTTTACCTTGCTTGAAACTTATAATTTCATACTTGGGAAGCTCTAATTTTGTATGAATTGGGTCAAGCAATAACCCCATTTTCTCTTGTTTGATAACAATCTCTTTTGCAATATACTTCTCATACTGCTTCCTTTTCATTTGTTCATCTTGTTGGTGTTGATAATCAAAGTAAATCAACCCTTCTTGCTTCAAATTATACTCTTGATATTCTTCATATCCTTATTTCCTTTAATCTCACTCAACTACCTTTGAAAGTCCAACATTATATCCATGATGCTCATGTTATCAATATTTTGAGTCTGATGGGAGAATAGCTATGTTGTTTGGAAACAAAATGGGATTCTTGGAGCTGATTTTGAGAATATATAGGTTGTAAGGAAGATTGAGTAGTGATGAGTGGGTGGAAATCATATTTAATAGGTTGATTTATTTGTATGACAAAGGAAGTTGGGATAAAACCAGTTGCATGCTCAATTTTTATATGGCTAGTAGGGAGGTATATAAGCAATATTTTCATGAAATGGGGTGGAAATATATTTCTTCCATGAAATCTTGACATGTTAAAGCATTCAAAACTTGGAAATTTCTTTGAAATGAAAAAAAATTAGCTTCATTTCTTTTAAAAAATGATCATACTAGCACTTTATCTACTTGAAACCAATAGATCGAATCTCGAGTCACCAAGTGTGTGAAGATTTTTCCTCCAAAGGAAAACAATGTTGATGTACACACCAAAACCAGTAATGATAGGACAAGCTTTGAACTATGATAGTTAAAAGAGTCCCACAACACGTGCCAAAAACTATTCTCACGAAGGATTGTGCCTCGAATACTAAGATTTAAATCTCTACAATCTTGTGCAACATGGGGACATCCTCAAGACTATGGATTTCCTAAGATGAGGATGAACCTCTATATTATTAGCTGGTTCTCTTTGAAAACTTCCTACAAACTACTAAAATTGATTTGGAAAAAGGGAAGAGATTGCATTGGAAATGAAACTCTACTACTACAAGGAGGTGATGCACAAATTTTAAAACTCTATTAGCTACTTTAAACTCACAATCATATTCAAACAAAGAGGTTTGTTTGATCATAACTCGAAAATAATCATTAAATACATAACTTTTTTATGAGAAGTTTTGTATTTAGTCTTTGTGGGAAGGAGAACATGTTTCACAACCCCAAGTACTAGAAAATTCTAACACAACTCATAACCTACATTTAACATGTTTTTTTTTGCTTCCAAAGTGCATAAATAAGACATATTTAAAGGTTTTATAAAGAAAACATAATAAATGCATCAGATCATTTATTTTCCACAATTGAAAACCAGAGATCCTTGAGAAAGAACTATTGCTCTTTATTTATTTGAAAGGAATCTTCACTATTGCAAACTAAAAATGTTTCTAAAATGTTGAAAATAATATATAAAGCTGAGTTATAATGCTTCTCTTTGCTAAAGGAAAAAGAGGAAAAAAAGAACTTTAACTCAAAAAGAGTTGAAATTTTTTCTTTATATAAAGAAACCTCAAATAATTGTAGCTAAAATAGGTTGGACCTCGTGGAATACGTTGACTGTGCATGAAGAGTTGAACTGGATGTGAATTTTAGAATTGAGAGTTGACTCAAACTCTTTGACTTGTGCATGATCCATGAATTTTGCTTCAACTGAACTAGAACTAAACCTCCAATAAAATCATGAAGATTATTGAAAAATGCTGAGTTTAACCTCTTTGCATGAGATTTGCAATATGTTGGGCATATAAGGCAAAAAATACTATATTTTAGGGACCCAAAATTAACCAAAATGCATAACTTTAGGCTCAAAAGCCCCCTAACTTCAATTACAACCATGTAGACTTGTTAAATAGGCCTAAATTTCCCCAAATTACCACTAAAGTTACATAAAAAGTCATTAACGTTTTTCATATGCTTGATGAGGGTTGTCACTTTGAGGGTCATTATTCTTTGTAATTTTAACTTTACTAAGTTTGACTAGAAGAAACTTGGAGTATCAACTAACCCTCATGTTCTATCTACTTTTGTAATATTAATAGGACTATGCATTCATTGTCATTTTCCATTTTCTTGAACCTTCATTCATTATTCACTATGAATTATCTAATTCCATAGTCCTAGATGCCTCTGTCGGGGATATAGTTAAGAATTGGTGACAATCAAACTAAGCACACAGTGAAATATTTCATAGTTCTAACTATGACTGTCACCTAAAGAAATTTTCCTCCTTCTATGCTTAGTCATTGGAACTTAACTATTCTCATGGCTCTTCTAATGAATTGCACCTTCATAATGCCACTATCTTTTCAAATATTGATTTGTGTACGTATAACCTTGCCCTTCACTATCCCTTCAAGGCTACAATCTTCAAAACTATGTATTTTCCTTATGATTGTGAACTTTACTATGTTTCAAGGTTCTTATGAAGAACTATTTCTTTTCCTTTTCCTTCTAGAATACCTAGCTATGAGGTCATAATCACTAAATGAACACATTTAACTACTACATATGTATCTTGTGTTGCTTAGTCATGACTACCTTTGGTCAAACACATACTTTTGTAATAAGATTGATGGAGCCTTTATGACTCTTCATCTCAAAATAATTTGACAAAATAATTATCCTTTCTTGTACAGTCCTTAGGTTATATGACTATTCTTTTTTCACTATCTACTAATTACTTCACTCTCTTCTTTATCATTAGGTATTCACAATCATAAATCTATGAATTTTATACCTTGCCATCAATCTATTTTTCTCATGACTCTTATAACCTGAAGATTACCCTTGCACCATGACAAAAATAAATAGGTTTAAAAATCACTTCAAGGGATTTTACAGTAGTGGCCTTATAAGAAGTTTGATATTGATTATCTTCTACCATGAAACTATCCTTCATCGATGCTCTGATCTACCATGGTGTTGTCATAAGAGACCCTTTTTTCATGATTTTATGAGGCAATCCTTTTAAATGAATGATCTAACCTCAAAATATTGTCCTATATTCATGAATAGGATTGTCCTTTATTACTTGGCATGATTTATCATTTCTTTAAGACGGTGCTTGTTGAACATTTGAAACTCTTAACTCTTGTGCCTTCATTTACTACTACATTACTTGTACCTTCATCATTCCATTTATGTCTTTCATATCAACTATAGTTTGTTGCACTCATTGGAAAATCAGCCATCTTGACTATTATATTTGTTTCTCTTCAACACTTTCAATTTTCTTATCTTTGACACCTAAGTTTTTGTCCTTTGTGCAGGGTCACTTTGCTACTCTTTAACATTATGCATTTTCTGCTCTTTTATCACTATGCATTGTGAACTATGCATTGTGTATTTTTCTATGTTAATTTCCATAAAAATCTCTCTCCTCATCTTGTTCTTACCCCTTCTTAATCAACCCTTTATTGAATGTCATATGTTGAAGTTACTATATTTTTGCATAAAATTTGATGGCTCTTTAACACTCTCAATTTTCAGCTCTTTGATACTTACTTTTTTGTCCTTTCACTATCATATTTTTTGCTCATTAACACTATAAATTTGCATAGTATTCATGATCCTATTAAAAATGATATTGATTCTCATGAAGACTCATTATTTTTGTGCTTAAAGACTCATCATTTATACTCTTGATTGGACATATCTTATTGCACTCATTGTCGGGGATAAGGATTCGGTATGTCGTCAAGATAGGCATCTAAGACAGTAGTTCCTTAGTGATTTCAATTCAAAATCACAGCAAAGACACAACCAACTATGCTATAAGCAGAAATAGGCACAATTGACCCCCCATTGATCCTCTAAGAGAAGTGAATGCAACAAGAAACAGATTCAACATAAACAGATACCATGAAAGACAAAAAGAATACACAAAGATATACGTGGGGAAAACCCTTTCAGGTAAAAACCCCACACTCCAAAATTTTGAGCCATTGTATTATTCAGCAACACAAAACCAGTTACAATACAATATCAGGCTCAAAGCCAATACAGGATTTACATCTTGTTCTACTAGAGAAGTAATAGGTACCCGCAAGATTCCTCTCAGCTCCTCAGATGACTATCACAACCAGCCTCATGGCCAGCCTAGTCATTCGGTCTCTAATGATTCCCATGCCCAGATCTAAGAGATAGAATGTTCACAGTTACATTGCCTAAGCAAACTGCTCAAACACCCTCTCCATCTCTCTACAAATCTCTTCACAGTTTCGGCTCTCCAACCTGCAAGTCCAGCTGCTACAATCTCGCATCATGCATCATGCATCATGCATTATGCTTGTAGCCCCATGCTCACACATTCACGTGCCCGCGCATCCTACTCACAGTCTCATTGTCGCACATTCAGCTCACACATCTCGCACTTGCTTTGCAACCCACGACTCTTGCAGACTCGTTGAACTTCCTTGCTTGAGAAATAATACATCTCTCATCCATTATGTAACTGACTCAACAAGAGCAAAGAAGACCATCCGCAAATCAAGCATCTAGTCGAATGTGACAGATCTCCCTGCAACGAGTCATCTAAGCATTCAATGCCATTCCAAAAACAGGTTCAGCTCTGCCAACCTTCATTGACAACGCATGCAGCACAACAAGTTAGGTAACCATCCAATCACTATTCAACCAAGTGCCACGCGTCCAAGACCCATCAGTAATCACAGTTGACAAAGCAACCAAAATGGTCAAATGGACATTGGGCGCGTCCAAGACTTCAAGCCAAATCTAACACTGCCGGAGCCGGAGTCAAAACAGGAGTCGAAACAGGACTCCACTGAAAAAGCACACTATCGGAGTTGGAGTCGAAACATGACTCCACCGAAATTACAAGTTCAGGAACCAATTCGGTTCCGTGTCCACCCACGGCAAAGTGGAACATATCAAAAATAAGACTAACCGAGTAAAGTCAACTCGAGCTCAAACCAAGACGAGAGCACAAAAGATCAAAGTCGAAGTCATGGATGGAATAGGAACAAAAATAGGACTTTACCAAAAGTCCAAGATCAAGAACCAATCTGGTTCTGGTTCCGCCTCCGCCAACTACAAGAAACAACAATCCAGAACATGGACAAAGTAGAGGCAAACTCCCCAAGGAGAATCCAAACATCTAGATGAACTAGATCACAAAAGCAAGAGTCGGACCTAGAGTCAGAACAAGAACAAAAATAGGAACATGGCAAATAGACATTGCCAACTTCCAAAACTAGTTCCGCCTCTGCCAGAACCAAGCGAAGAGCAACAGACTACCAGAGCCAGAGCTGGAGCCGGATCCAAAGCCAAACCCAGAACATGAAAAAAGGAACAATGTCAGGTTCCAATTCGGTTCTGCCTCCGCCAGAACAAAACTCGAAGATCCAAGAAAGCAGGGAGTGGAGCTGGAGATGGAACGGGAACAAGACCCAGAACAAGGCAAACGGAACAATTCCATGTTCCATCCCGGTTCCGCCTCCGCCAGAACAAAAGACTTTACCAAGGAAATAATAGAATTCACCTAAGTCTTCAAAGGGGGTCACCAGAAATTTGAGGCATAATTCCTAACAATCTCCCACTTGCCGAAGACTTTCAGGCATCCTCTAAACTAGCCCGAACAAGGACCAACACATGCTCTCACACTCCAATTGAGACCACTGCAACAACATCAGAAAGATGTCCACCACCTTAAGCAACAGCTCCAAACACAGGAACACACCAAGGTGAAACAACAATAGTCTTAGGAATGAAAGCAAAAGATCCTCTAGATGGAAAAGGAAAAAAATAGCAAAGCACCACTCCAACCAAAACTCCAAAACAAGAAAAAACTGACCAGCTAGAAAGGCAATCATGAATAGACTGCCCTCATCCAACTAATCAAACCCACGTGACTAAAAACCAGCACCCATAGCTCATGCTGAAACATCCAACCACCCATACCTTAAAGGTATGACCTAAAAGTGAACTCATGCCATCAAAAGAAACCCACCCATCCAAGCAGCAAACAAGCACCCTGTGTCAACCAGTCATAGACCAAACACATCCAAGTACTCCCACTGCAAGGGCACTATCTAGATGAGTGCAAATAGAGCACCATCACAAATGATCCAGGCATACCAAGTCCACCAAACGCAGCAAAAAGAAATGTAACCATGTAGTTCCATGGAACATCCATACTGATCTGCAACATCTGCAGCCACCTGCTGCAAGAAAAATTTCTCTCAACTGTCTTCCACAGTTCTTCCAAACACCTCCAAAGCTGACTGAAGAAAGAAGCACAGGCACTTTCGTGTCATCACCCAGGTGACAACACATGACCACAAATAGTGACCAACCCAATACCACAAAGGCAACTCACATGTAAAGTCACAAGAGAAATTAGGAAGAACAAGACCAGATAAGAGAGAAACTGCAAATCAACAAGAAACATGTCCTTCTACAAACACTTCTAAATGCCAGTTGTGTCAATAATGATCTTCTTTACATCCCAAAGGGAAAATCCTTGAAAACATCCAACAAAACATGGATGTAAGCTCCTCAAAGAAGATTAGAACTACCCATATAACCATCTCCTTTCAGTCCTCAAAAGCACAAGGAGATAAACTATGTTTTCCAACCTTTCATTATGAATCCTCCAGAATCTAAACCAACTCAAGATTCATAACATGAAAGATAAAACATAAAGCACTTGAAAAGTATAATGGGTAAATACCTTTCACAATGACACCACTGCCAAGCATATCAAGAAGAAAAGAGAAACATGCTCATCCAAGATATACAAGCCACCATGGCTAGCCTAAGAGCATTCTCCTTCAAGATCTCTATTGAATTTACATTCAACCAAAGTGCAAGCTTCTCGGACTTTCAGTTGTAACAACAACATTCACTTAAGAATTCAAGCCTCACCTTTATTCTCCATGTATCCATGAGTATCAACACCTGTCATCTCATGCTAACTCCAAACTATAGCATTGCAATAACCAGAAGTCCTCCAGCATATGACCAGTGTACTCAAAGTAAAGAGAACCCCCAAACCACTGTCAAAGTTCCATAACCTAGAACAGGAACTTATCATGACACCATGATCTACACATCTCCAAGGGAGATACCATGCTTCAAGTGAATTTTCCATGGTCTTCAAGAGAAAAACAACATGCCAAAACTCTAATGCACAAGCAAGAGTATATCATGATATAAAGCAAACAACTCTAAACCAACATCACCTATCAAGCACCACCAATAACTCAGCCAAAGAGTACCAAGGTCCTTCATGGCTCCAAAGTGCTACACATCTTCAAATAGTGAACATGCAGATGTGAATTTTGTAACACCAAAGAAGACACCAGTCATTGCTAAAGCTCCCACTGAAACGTGACACTGAGATTTCCAAACACCATGACTAACCACACCATCACTGTCAAAATCTTACACTATGCCAGTGTACCCAGCTCTCCATGACATCATGATCCACATGCTTCAGATCCCCATCACTGACTATTCAGGTACTCAAACGCCATTTCTCCTCTCATCTCAAAATAGCCACACCAATGCACAAGTGACCATAGACAAGGTCAGCTAATAGATCTGCACAACACGGTTACACCCTCGTGGATATAGACAGTCCACTTCTGAGTTGTCTCACAACAAGCATGTAGGTAAGGACAGCCTACAATATTGCACAACCTGTGGATGCAACCAAAAGTAAACTTGAAAATCTATCATTGCACTGGAAACTGCAAAACTGAGATAATCAAAGAGAACAGCCAAAGCAGACAATCATGACTCAAACACCAGATCAGCAACAGATCTGATTTGCTAGTCACGTCCATAACGCAAGCACCAAAGTCTAGAAAACCATCAAAGCATACCACAAGAATGCTGAAGGAAAAACATACCAACACTCCCATGCAGAGAAGACACCACTCCTTAAAACCAGTCTAACTGCAGCTATCCCATCTAGTCACACCCCAGAAACTAGGATCTAGAAAAATAACAAACAACAATTCCACAAAACACAAATTTTCCTTGACTATGCAAAACCTGCAAAAAACCATAGTGTTTCCAAAACACCCACGAACCTCCATATTCACTGCTCATCTGGACAACTCAAGAGTCTGCACACAACCATCACAGTAAACCAGAACAATGAAAGAACAAGAGAATGCACCGTAGACTTTTTAGGAAAATCTACACAAAACCTTCAAAGCCAAAGACATGAATCTAAACCATGCAAGTGCAAGAAAGAGGCACACAGGAACAACAGGTCCATTTCAGACTAGTTCCAATGCCATGATCATGCACAACCACAAGGAAGAGCCAGGCTATCCAAAAGTTTCAGACCACCAAGGTCACCTCATAGCCTCCATGCAATCAGAGCACCAGAGAAAATGCCTCCAGTGCTAAGTCAGAAGCACCCAGCACAAGCACAACAATCCATAGCTGAACAATGACACAAGCTAGTCCATACCACCAAGGAGCCTCTCACACAGACACCCAGTATGAACACCACGCTTTGCTGCAACACAACCATGAACACATTTCATGCCCTTTGCATCAGGAACAATGTTACCAATCAGGAGCTCCAGATCATGTTGCCACAACATGACCCACTCCATACTTTCCCAACATCTTTCAAACTGTATGTTGAATCAATAAAGCACACACTTCCACTCACCGAAGGACCAATCACCAACTGATTTCTCCAGACTTCCTCAAGCTTGCCAAGCTAAGAAATCACCATAGGAGAAAACCCAGAACTTCATCAACCAGGAGAAGGCTCTAATACCACTGTCAGTATCATCAAGCCACGACCTCCCTTAAACATGCTCTGATACCACTTGTTGGTATCATGAGCAACAAGCTACCAGCTCTGATACCACTTGTCGGGGATAAGGATTCGGTATGTCATCAAGATAGGCATCTAAGATAGTAGTGCCTTAGTGATTTCAACTCAAAATCACAGTAAAGACACAACCAACTATGCTATAAAGCGGAAACAAGGACAGTTGATCCCCCATTGATCCTCTGAGAGAAGTGAATGCAACAAGAAACAGATTCAACATAAACAGATACCATGAAAGACAAAAAGAATACACAAAGATATACGTGGGGAAAACCCTTTCAGGTAAAAACCCCACACTCCAAAATTTTGAGCCATTGTATTATTCCGCAACACAAAACCAGTTACAATATAATATTAGGCTCAAAGCCAATAAAGGAGTTACATCTTGTTCTACTGGAGAAGTAACAGGTACCCATAAGATTCCTCTCAGCTCCTCAGATGACTGTCATAGCCAACCTCATGGCCAGCCCATTCATTTGGTCTCTAATGATTCCCATGCCCAAATCCGAGAGATAGAGTGTTCACAGTTACATTGCCTAAGCAAACTACTCGAACACCCTCTCCATCTCTCTACAAATCTCTTCACAGTTTCGGCTCTCCAACCTGCAAGTCCAACTACTACAATCTCGCATCATGCATCATGCATTATGCTTGCAGCCCCATGCTCACACATTCAGATTCACGCGCATCCTACTCGCAGTCTCATGGTCACACATTCAACCTGCACATCTCGCACTTGCTCTGCAACCCACGACTCTTGCAAACTCGTCGAACTTCCTTGCTTGAGAAATAATACATCTCTCATCCATTATGTAATGGACTCAACAAGAGAAAAGAATACCATCCACAAATCATGCATTTGGTTAGATCTGACAGATCTCCCTGCAATGAGTCATCCACGCATTCAATGCCATTCCAAAAACGGGTTCAGCTCCGCCAACCTTCATTGAAAAAACATGCAGCACAACAAGTTAGGTAACCATCCAATCACTATTCAGCTAGGTGCCATGCATCCAAGACCCATTAGCAATCACAGCTAACAGAACAACCAAGACGATCAAACAGACATCGGGCGCGTCCAAGACTTCAAGCCAAATCTAACACTGTTGGAGCTGGAGTCAGAATAGGAGTCGAAATAGGACTCCACCAAAAAAGCACACTGCCGGAGTCGGAGTTGGAGACGAAACTGGAGTTGAAACATGACTCCACCAAAATTACAGGTTTAGGAACCAATTCGGTTCCGCGTCCGCCCACGGCAAAGAGGAACATATCAGAAACAGGACTGACCAGGTAAAGTCAACCCGAGGTCAAACCAAGACGGGAGCACAAAAGATCGGAGTCGGAGTCAGGGACAGAACAAGAACAAAAATAGAACTTTACCAAAAGTCCAAGATTAGGAACCAATCTGGTTCCGGTTTCGCTTCCACCAACTGCAGGAAACAACAATCTAGAACATGGACAAAGAGGAGGAAAACTTCTCGAGGAGAATCCAAACATCCAGAAGAACTAGATCACAAAAGCAGGAGTCGAACCCAGAGTCAGAATAGGAACAAAAATAGGAACATGGCAAACAGACATTACCAACTTCCAAAACTAGTTCCATCTCCACCGGAGCCGGATTCAGAGCCAAACCCAGAACATGACAAAAGGAACAATATCAGGTTCCCATCTGTTTCCGCCTCCACTAGAACAAAACTCGAAGATCCAAGAAAGCGGGGAGCGAAGCTGGAGATGGAATGGGAACAAGGTAAATGGAACAATGCCAAGTTCCATCTTGGTTCCACCTTTTCCAGAACAAAAGACTTTTCCAAGGAAACAAGAGAATTCGCCTAAGTCTTCAAAGGGGGTCACCAGAAAGTTGAGGCATAATTCCCAACACTTATCTCATCTTTTTCTACACCTTTTTGAACTCATATTGTTGCTTAGTTTTGAAGTCATATTGCTTCTTATTTTTGAAGTCAAATTACTACTTATTTATCATGACTTTGTTTTCTCTTTTATGAATGTATTTTTTTCTCATTTATGTCATTAATTGTTGCACTTTTTCATTTTTATTTGGGCATATATCCTTAGGTAATTATATTCCAAAAACCCTTGCTTACTCAAAGCCATGATCCCTCATATTTTCCCATAGGACCCTTTTTCTAGATCATACTAAAGCATTGAGTGTTTGCATAGAGCTAAGCACATGATTATTTTTTCATTGTAACAATTAGGCCTTGGTTATCTAAACCTTCATATGACAATAATTTATTGTCATTTCATTTCATGAAAATCCTCTTGGATCTTGCATATAATTATCTCTACATGCTTGAAACATCCTATGAGACTATCTATAAATGGTGATGATTTCCCCTCTTTGTTTGTTCCCTTCTAGGTTTATACTCTAGCATGCATGAATCATTTTTGCTACTATACTTTTCCCATTTCCATTTGATGATCATTGATGGGTGGCACGCACTACAACAAATCCTTGTGATTAGCTACCCTTTTTGCTTCCACTCATTGTTTCAATGTATTTTTCTCCATTTTTTTTGAAAAAATCGACACTATTAGTTGGGTCGATGCTATTTTTGGAATTTATTGCATCATTCAAAACAAGCAGATGCTAAATTCAGTGCAAAGTAGCACCGAATTTTACTCCATGTTTAACACTGATTTCTATGCCAAGTTCAATGCCAAATTTAGCATCGATTCTAGCAATGAGATTATCGCCAAGTTTTCACTGAGTTTACCTCTTGAGTGTAGCGCCAATAATAGCACCTTATTTAATGCCTAATTATGTGCCTGCTTTGGAGCATACTTTAGTGTCGATTGTAGCACCCTATTTTTTGTTTGAATTCAAGATTGATTGGTCCTATGTGCATATCTTAGTGATTAGAACATATTAAATAAATAATAACGATAGCACTAGAACATATCGGTGGAAGGGAACACAACATCCCACCAATGGAGCGATACAATATATAGTAATGAAGTTCAACATGTGGTTAAAGTTTATCAAGGGAACAAAAGGCTATCGGGCCAACAAAAAGTCTGGTTCCCCCAATGCATCGATAAAAGTTTGAAGGCATTGGAGGAAGTGAAACTTATCAGTTGAAGGCTAACAAGAGTCTCCTTGATGACCCGATAAGACCATGAACCATAAAGTACATGTTAAGGAAGGATATCAGAGGAACTAGGTCACATCGGGGAGACATTATCTAGCATTCCCCCGATACCCTGAAAAGGAAGGAGTTCATTGATGATGAAGGCGGATATTGATGAAAATGGGATCATGATCTCACGGGATGATTTTTCACAGCTGATGTGAAATCTCATTTATATCATTGAGATATCAAAAATAAATGATCTTCCTGATGACAAGATTGATAGAAAGTGGAGCATTTATGAGCTAGAGCTGAGTGAATTATACCTCAATTTGATCACATCTTTTCATTAAGACTTGAAAATTATTTTTTGGATATAGGAGCAGAAGAAAAGAGGTTGGTAATTCACCATTACTACATAGCTCAGAACCAGTGAAAGCAAATCCAAGTAAACAAAAACTGACTAAGAAGTTTCTTCTATAAAAACATATAAGAAAATTGAACAATGGAATAAAGCTCAGAAATGCAAAAATTAAGAAACAAAAATAGAGAAAAGACTTCTAAACCAGGACTTAATTGACCAATGCTTGGGGTTAGTGTCGAGATCTAAAAGGAGTGCACAAAAAATTCCTTACATGGATAAGTTATGGAACAAGCACAAAGGTTTCAAAGATTTGTGGACACCGATGCGAGGATATGAGCTATTCATATACCACTATAGGAAACAATATAGGTTTCAACTAGTCTACAATCCGTGGAAATTGAACCTAGGAAGATTACTGGTACCCAATGTGTTTGTTAATAGAGAGCTAGTTAAAATTTTAGCCAACATATATTACCCTAAATGAAGAGCTATTCAATCACACGATGGGTTTGACCATCTAATTATCTCTAAAGATCTCATATCTAATTTTTTTCAATTGGAATGCTCTCTAAATTTACCATTTACAATCAAAGATCTTCTAATAGAGTATTGTAACCTGGACACGACCTATAAAATATGGAACCTACCACTAAATAAGACCAGGGATGAAGGTAGCTAGCTCAAAAGTTTTTCTAGTAATGAAAACCCTCCATTTCATGAGGATTTATTTGAAGAATATTTTCAATATACGTATTATTCAACTAGAGAAGTGTTAGGAGTAGAGATCCCATCCCTCATGTTAATTGCCCCAATGGCCTTGGCTATAGACATACAAATCAAATATGCCAAACCATTTGACTATGTCGGTTATTTAGCCAATTCTTTGAACTAGGTGATGGGAAGGATCAAAAGAAACAATGATAGCATTCATGATTTCAAACAGTTCTCTTTGTTTATGCATTTTATTCTACGTGAAGAAAAAGTTAGAAGGTTCTAGGGAGAATAATTAAGGATAAGAGATGTAGATGAAAGTGGTAATTTTAATCCTTTACAAATATGGACTTCCATATGGGATAGCAGACATGGTAGATCACACTATCTGTAATTTGAGGAATATTTTTTTAAGCCATTGTTGAAATTGTTGGGACATCCATGTAATTATAACCTATCCCTTGAAATACATAAATTATTAAGAACAAAGGAAAAGGACCCCAGGAAAAAGGTAGATCATAACTAGGGGGATTGGTATGCATTTCTTGATTGCACTATGATTAGAGCCTCTAGGTTTGAAGGAGACCCACATCTATTGCCAAAAATAGTTTTAGACATAATAGCCTATTTGGAAATTGTGAGACAATTGGATAAAGCTGATGCAAAACATCTTAAGTGATACAATAATTAGTCTATCATGCCTAGCACTTTGTGCTTTGGATATTTTATAGTAGTCACCAGTGAAGGGTATGAATAAATTGATACAAAATTAGAAAAATATAATTTACCATTGGGTAATGAATGAAAGAATTTTGATACAAATGGTTTTATTCACAAGGAAAAATTGTCACAAGGAATATCAGGGTATGAACACCAATTCTTTCTTGATGATGTGTAATACCCCTCCATTTTGCTTCTCGTTTGGTTTGCTTTATGCTATGTTTGGTTGAGTCACTTTGATACTGGATACATTTTATTATGATGTTTTGATCACTACTATTGAGCGACAACTATTATTGTGGGATGTGGTTATCTAATTATTGTTTCACATGCATTATGGATTAATGATGTTGTAGAGTTAGCATGAGATTTTATTATGAGATTATTGGAATTATGATGGAAGTGTCAATTTTTATGAGTGTATGGGTGAAGAGGACGGGTTCGCATCACTCGCTTGTGAGCGCCATGGGAATCTGTAATTTCTTCTTCACGATGTGTATTTTATGCTGGATATATTGTATGATGTTGTTTACTTGGTTTCAGAATTGTAGGTACATGACATCGACTCCACCTGGTTTCACAGGTTCGAGCGTGTCGATCCAACAGTTAAGTTGAACGGGAGGTAGTAGCTAGGTAACATGTGTCAAGTCTATGCCCTAACCTTAGTGTTTCATCAGTCTTGGTTGTTGAGTCATAGTTTACCTTATTTTAATATTATTTGATTCTGAAAGGTGCGTATTTATTTAATCAATTTTTAGAACTATTGCATGAAATCATGTTGAAGGTTATTTAATTAAAATTATATTTTGTTGATTGAAAGTATTATTTAAATTAATTGATTAAATTTAATCCAAAGGATGAATTTAGTTATTAAATAATTAGATTAATTAATTAAATGTGATGCAAGAAAATGAAAGGAAATAAAAGAATTAAAATTAATTTTGGAATTTAATTTCAACTTGTGGGAATTAAATTAGAAATTGTAATTAAATGTTTATTTGGGAAATTAGTTGCAACTTTGGAAATTAATTTATTATTTGAAATTGCATTGAAAGTGGGTTTTCGAAAATTGAAATTGAAATTGATATCTAATTTGCATGTAATGTGAATTAGGGTTGTATTAGGTATTTTTGATTTATAAGGAATGCATGTTTTTTGGGGGAGAGAAGTTTTTGGAAAAAATTCATTTTTACAGCAGAGAAGAAATTTTGGAAAAATTTGCACAAAGAAGGGTTTGAAGAAAGTTTTGATTGTAGAATTGATTGGAGGAAAGATTGTTTGCATTTGTTGGGCTTTGGATTGGATTCGTTGGATGATTGAAGAAAATTCAGGAAATCTTTGGAGGAGGCTTGCATCAGAAATTCATCTTTTCCTTGAGCTTCTGGAACCAGGTTTTCTTTTGTGTTTTTATTGTTCTTGGTTGCTTTTAAAATAGTTGTGATTAAAGATTTGTTTGTTAAATCTGTTTTAGAAAAGAAATTTTTTATTAGAAGAAAGGAAATAAATAAATTTAAAACTTTTGTTTTCTGTGAAACTTCTTCAGTAAAATTGTGAAAACCTTACTAGAATTTAACTTATTTGAGGAAATGGATTGTTTTGTTATTTGAATCAAAACCTAAAGGTTGAGAAACACAATAGATCTGTTTTGGAAAATTTTAAAAAACCCTCTATAGACAAACAAATTTATTTTGATAATCCTCTGTAGAAAATCAAATTCATTTTGAAAACCCCCCGTAGAAATTAGATGGAGAAACCTTGAGGATGTAGAAACTTATGGTTTTTTTTTAATTTAGGTCATTTTTGTTTTATTGTTCTTCTATTGTTCATGAATTTGAGAAAATAATTTAGAGGAAATTAGTTTTTTTAAGCTTTTGTGAAATTTGGATCTTTTGGAAAAGTTTTACGATTTCACTTGTAGGTGAATATTTTCACAAAATTTCCCCAATTTATCTATAGTGGAAATTCGTTATATATATATATATATATATATAATACACATATATATGTTCTATTTGAATAAAATATTGATTTAATTATTTATTTATTTTTGTCACCGTATGGCTGACAAATTTTTGAAATACCAATTGTAATTTCATTTTTTTTTAAATGCTAAGGAAGAAGCGAATTATTTCATTTGCTATTTACTTAGATGTATTTTAGGTGGGGGCACATTGCACACCCCACTGCAGCTCCTAAATGGAGGGTGCGGCTGCCTCCAAAGGCAGTGCCCTCCACTGTATGGAGGGATCACTGTCTTTGAAGGCAACACAACCCCCACTGGAGGCCGCCTGTGTATGAAGAGGGGCGGGGGGCTCGGCCATAGCCGACCCCTCCCCAAACCCTTTGTTTGTTGTTTTTTATATTTTTTTTATTGTTTTTTTTAGTTTGTTCACTGTGCGTGAACAGTGACGTCCGCCCTTGGTATTAAAGGAAGGGAGTTGTAATTTTTATTTAACATTATAATTATATTTGATATATATGGTATATATATGATGTATATATTATTTATATATGCCATTTTTAATATATTGATTTGGGACTAAAATAATTTGTTTAGTAAGAAATAAGCAATGGTATAAATTTAATATATATATGTATATATATTAAAAAGTGATATATATATAATTAATATATATGTAATGTTGTATTAAAGGAATAATTATAATTTCATGTTTATTTTTAAATAAGAATATTTGGATACGTGGATATAATGCATGAGTAACATGAGCAAGTATATTTAAATTTATAGTTTAATATTTTGTCTTATTTTTAGTTAGATGCATGTAATTTAGTATTGCATGGAGATTTTAAAAGATAAATTTTGAATGCATGATCAAATAGTTATGAAAAAAAAAGATATCTTACAAACTGAAGATATTCATGTTTTTAAATAGAGAATTGAAAAGATATAGATTTTGGAGAGAAAATTGAATATAGTATTTGCAATAGTTTATGTTGTATTAGAAGTAAATTTAGGAAATGATTATATTGAAAAAGACAAATAGTTATTATGTTTTATTTATTTCCATAGAGCAATTTAATCGTTGTGATTGGAATATTAAAGAATATATATAATTAAATTTATTAATATATATATTTGGTGTCTATATAATATGGAGCATATATATATATTAAGTGTAAATTCATTATCGTATTTTATTTTAATAAGATGCATGCAATATATTATTGAATAGAGATTTAAAAATGGATTGATTAGTGTATATGGGAAAATGGATAGAGAAACAACATTTTATTATATTAAAGTGATTGCATATTCTAAATACAAAATTGAATGAGATGTAAGATTTGGTTAGGAAATGGGAAGAGTTTACTTGCATGGATTTGTGTCGATTTAAAAGTAAATTAAGAAGTTGTTTATATTGATGAGGCAAATAGCTATTTTAATTTATTTTATTTCTATTAGAGCAGATAATTTATTGTGAATGAAATATGAAAGAGATATGGATATAGAATATCAAAAAATAGTAATTTTCTCGTGATTGCCTTAAATGCTCTAGTTTCTCTGTATTTCATAAGGGGATGTAAGTTTAAATTGTTTGAGACTTCCTATAATGGAAATAGGAATATGGGTATATGATCATTTGAGTTAACCCTGTAAATATGCCTTTCACCTTGTTAGTGTTACCTATTGAATGAATATGGATTTAGGAAATCCAAATATTAGATTTGATTAATGACTTGAATGCTTTTGTAGCTATGTCATCATGTTGTATTTTGGGATATGGGATTATGGGTTAGTCCAAAATTGTAAGTCTTCCAGAGAATCTTAGATGATGAGGGTTGTCGAATCTTTATGTCAACCAGTTGTTTCCCCTTGGGTAGTGCATATTGTCTATTCAGTATTTACCCAGTTTCCATGAACGGGGATGTTTTGTACCTCCTGTGAAAGGAGTGGACTATGTGTTTGTTGCCTCCAAGATGTTTGCAATGAGTTCTATCTTTTGTTTCCTCATTGTGTTGGAGTGGATTATGATGCCTAGTTGGTATGCACTTGTGGTTCCCTTGGTGGATTGTTTGGGTGTGTGTTGTCGAATAGAAGAGTGGCTTCTGTTAGGTGCTAGAGCCTAAAGAGGTAAACTGGGTAACCTTCAGGAGTGATTTAAACAAGTTATAATTAAAGTAATGTACTTAGAAGATTAGGACTAACTTCTCACTAATCAAGATAATTTTACCTCACCCATAGACATAAGGGCTTGTTTAGACTTGGGATGAGTGGGAAGGCTTGGAATGGCAAGATCAACTATCTTATCTGTACAAGAGATAGTTGATTCCACATGAGTGAGTATGAGGGTTGGGATTTGGTTGAGGCCACTAGGATTACTGGAGCCTATGAAGGATGCCTAGAGAAGATCTCATGACTACTATGCGATGACACTCTATCTAGGACAACTGTTGTTAATTGTTTTATGTGTATGGTTTTGTGAACATACTTGATTAATATTATGTCTGGAAGCAATGTGACCTATGTCAGTGATGTTGGAGTTGTACTTGATTTGCACTTGTATTGTAATTGAGTTGTACTTGTTAGTTCATTTGTTTGGTTATATCAGTATGAGTCTGTCTTTGGTTAGTGCTTGTAGATCCCTATCCATGTTACATTGTTACTATCTCCTAGCATGGGGGCTGGGCCTTCGGGCACCACTTGGCTGGGTGGAACATGCACAAAAACCATTGGGTCCCCATCTATCTTTAGTACTTGGTGGCGAGACATCCAGATGGATAGCTCACGGTTCTTATTGTAATTTCTTGCATTGTAATATTTCAATTTGTATAAGTTATTTTATCCCTCTTATGTTTATGAGGTGGAATTTTGTAATTGTAACCTTATGTACTATTGACTCATTCTGGGAATGAGTGATGTAACTTTTGGATTAAGTTAATGAGATTGTATCTTGGTTGATTATCTTATTATGTTATGTGGTATTCTTATGATGTATGATGTTTATTTCATAAATTTCATAATGCTATGGTTATATGTAATATGTATGTGTGGGTTTAAGTAATCCTAACCTTGTAGCCTTAGAAGTTGTTGTTAATTAGTAAGTGAATGTGTATGTTAAATGCACTTTATAAAAAAAAATTGGTTTGATTAAGACGTTAATTGCAACTTCCTTTAGGGTTACTTGGCGGGGCATTACATGATGTAATAATAAATTATTATGGGGCCGCAACAAAATATAGGATCACTTCATAGAGAAAAGTTGTGCTTGTTGAGACTTGGAAGAAAGGAAATGTCTCATCCTATTCAAGGGCATTTAATGAAGTACATGATCCTCTAGAAATAATTGAGCAGATCATAAGTCATGTGGATGAGCTAATAAAAGATGTACCCCCTGATGTATTTGAAGCACCTCAAACAACTTATTCAAGAATGCAAGCTGAAACCATAGACCCTCTTGTTTACATACCCTCATAGCCCACTCCAAAAATGAACTTATTTGTAGATACAACCATGAGTGAAGAAGATCAAGAAGAGAGTGATGAGAAGGATGATGAGGTCAAATAGATAATTTCCCATATAGTTACATAGTATGAGCCACCTCCAGAATAAAACATTGTCAAATTTGAAGCATCAGATGAACTCTCTAATGATGTGAGAGTAAAGGTCATGCAATAATTAATTTCTGACAGTGATTTTGTCAAGACTTCTAATTCGATCTCTTAAATTGTCTCTTTTCTTCTAACACTTCTTCTCTCTTTTTGTCATACAAATCAATCCATTTATTCATAAAGTCCATGTGGAACAGAATGAACTTCTTGAGTATAGAAATTTCATCTACACCTATTACATGTCAACATGTTTATTTCAAAATCCAAATGTCATGTTAATTTGACAAATAAATTACAAAGTAAATTAATGATTGCAAGAAGAACAACCACACTGATCATGAATTTACTTACTAATTTATACTTCAACACCATTAGATTGTGGTTTTTTCTCCATCAATAGTATATGATGCTCATTCTTCATCCTAGATGTGTGGTCCATCCTCAAAATCCCTACCAAGTAATTCACACAAGAAGAAAAATGCTTCATTCAATACATACCCTTCAAGAATGCAACCCTCTAGATGTACCTTTTTTCTAACATATGTTTTAAGAGTTTTCATATACCTCTCAAAGAAAAACATCCAGCTCATTGATACGACACCCACCAGTTCAATGTCATTGAATAGGTCTATAATTAAATGGACTTGTAGTTCCATGAAACTTGTAAGGAGCTCCTTCTCAAATACACACTAAATTTCTGCAATTTCCTTCCACTTTGGCACTTCACATTCGTGGATCTCCTTGGAGGTCACCCACCTAATATAAGAATAGTAAATTAGTATGTACAATTAGTCAAAAAATAAAATGCAATATAATATCTCTATGTCTCTCACACATGAACATTTCATATAACCACATACCTTGTAAATGCTGAAAATCAACTTATGGAATTCCTTAAGTCAACTATAAGACACGAATTCCCCCTGATTTTCAATGGCATGATATGCTATCAAACACATTTATGAAAAGGTCATTAGTAAATTTTTCTCACACAAAAAAATATCAAAATATATTTAGTACTTAATCAATATTACTAGTAAATGTTAAATGATATATAATAAATTAATAAAATCATTAAAAATCATGTGTTTTAAATCTTGTGATATGTCCATCAACTGTAAAATATTTAGCCAATGATAACCCATAACTAGTAGGTGTCCTTATTGAACGGATGACATTTTTTAGTTGCTCTAGCTCTATTTTTTCCAAAATCCATTGAGCTTTTGGATATGTTTCATTTTCCCTATTTGGCCACAAATGTTTTCTATCAATTTTGGTACGCGAAAGAGAAATATCTTTGCTTGAAGACAAGGTGTCCTTCTCTTTGCCTGATATATATCAAAACATAGAATTTGGTACATTTGTGAAGATGTGAATAGGATCTAATAGGTGAGATATTAATAGATCCTTCCAATAAGGGAACTCATAAAATATGGATTTCCTTTTCATTCCTTCTGGAATATTAACTATAACTTGTTCTGGTTCTTGAATTGAATCACCCCAATCAAAAAAATCATCCCAATCTTTCAATTCAACATCTTCATACTTATTAAGCCAATCACCTAGACCCATAATCATGGGAGGGCCTCTATTTTCAACTTTTCCATCAAATTGATTCTTAAGGTGATTTCTAAACCTATGATCTAGTGGTAGAAAAACCCTATTGTTTGCGTAAATAAATTTATGTAGATATTTAGAATACCACCCTTGAAATTGTTTTGAACATCTAGGACATGCAAATATCTCCATTTTTTGAAGCCCTAAAATTCAACAAGTAATGTTAATAACATCAAAAATAGTATAAAACTAAGTATAAAAGTTGGGATGAAAATAAATTATGAGTGTAAATACATAAATATTTTATCTTACCAGAACAAACACCAATTCCTGGGAAATTATGAATAGTCCAACATAGCACACCATACAACATGAAGGACCTATTTTATGGAGGACATGATATTTCATACATTCTTATTCCTTTCCATAGCAGTTTCATCTCATCAATAAAAGGCACAAAATAAACATCCTTGTTTTTAACTTGATTTTTTCCCAGAACAATGAGAATAAACATAAGGTGCTCCTTTCTAACACTCATCCATGGGGGAATATTGTATACTATCAATCCAACTAGACAAAAACTATAATTTGAGCCCACAAAAGATAATGGGAATACTCTATCAATTGCAGGACCAAACATGATACTACGGGGTTCATCTTTGAATTTTCTTGGCTATTTTTCCTCTATGTGTTTCATTGCTTTGGAGTTAGCCAAAATTTGCATGATTCCATATTTACTCCTATTATTTGCATGTCATTCCATAAATTATGCAAGTGACTTTCAATGAAACATTTGTTCAAGTGTAGGTATAATTGGCATGCGATATAAAACCTTCTTTGGAACTATAGGACCTTGTACATTTGTATGATATCTCTTCTCTTTGTATATAGGGCATTCTACCTTGTTTTGATATTCATCTCTATGTAAAATTCAATCATTTTTACATGAATGAATTTTATTATATTCAATCCCCAACTCAACCAAGAACAAACACGCATCTCTGCAAGTTGATGGCAACACATTCTCTTCAGGGAATATTTTAGTTTTTAGTGCCCTGTAAGATTTCCAGAGATTAAATCAATTGAATGCTTGACTTATGATGAACATGTTTGATATTTTAATTTATATTAGGACTATTTATATGCAATATATGGTTTTAAAATCCCCTTAAAGAAATATAAACGAAGTCAATGAATGTTTAAAAATTGTGTACATCGATTGCCAATGGAAAGTAGGATATAGATTTTAACTCACTTTAGTAGAGTAGTGAATCCTTTGTCTAACCAACTAAATAGTGACTTTATTTCCAATAATATTCATGTTCATGTTAGTTTTGAGGTTCTACTTGCACCCAATTTGAACACAGGTGTCTTCACTGCTTGCTTGATGGAGTCTTTGAAGTTGTTATCATCAACATTACATTGGTGGTAATTACCCCTACTATCATCGTTACTGTCAGCCATATGATTATTATTTTCATCATTGTTTCCATCCCCAAAGAAACCTGTAAGCATTTCATTCAATCCTTCTTCATGCACTGCATTTTCACTATCATGATCATCATCATTAAGGCTAGGTGGCATCTCATCAATGTATGCAGATCTCATCATCTCTTCAAATTTCTTAGGTGGTAGTAATCTCTTCAAACTTTCTTTTTTTGCCCTTGTATGGTTTAAAGGATGGTTTGGATGATCCTGTCCAAATATTAATAACCTAGCTGGATCATGGGTATTAGTATGTGTTTCATTAACATCTTCTACCTATCAACAAATGAAATAATTATTTAATTTTTTGAAAGAATTGGATAAATCATAAATGTATCAATTTCAAATAAATATAATAAAATATGGCTTAAAAAATATAAATATAAATTGTATGAACATATATACATCAATTGAATAATGGAAAATTATTTTATAGACTACCTTTTTATAAAATATTGTAAATAAAGCACAATTTCAACAACATAGTTTATAAAACATCATTCCACATTCATTTATTATTCTTTGGTTTTCTTACCTTAAGAGCACCCTTAGGGAGACCTTGTTCTTCCCTTTTCTTTCATGCGGGAGTGAATTTTAAGAAGGGGTAATCAATCAATAACTCATCCCCAATGGTAAGGTCCTTAATAGCCTCAACCATTATCAATATATCAACCTCTCTTTCCATATCTCCATCTTTATCATTTATAACCTCAACAAATTGACAATTCAATCTTACATTTGGGTCCCTTCCCTTACTACTATTTATAAATCTTGCAATATTTTTGTGTTTGTATGCACGTACATCTATATACATAAGATGAGCTCTATTAATTTATTTTCCACTTTCCAATTGGAGACGATGTGTATACATATTCGAATTTAGACCATATGCTGACATGCTAGGCTTATATTTTTCTAGCCTTCTCCATTCACCACTATAATTTGATGGACCATAATATGGAATTAATATCCTAGTGGTTTGTTATGAAATTTTTCAATGTTTAGATCCCACATGTACATTTTGGTAAATAAAGAGGTCTAGATTTTCTCCATGAATATTGGAGGGTCATATCATGTAGTTGTATCCCCAAAATTGGAACACCTCGTACACTCTAGGTAGTTGTTTATCACTAGGCCAAGCGCAATATAGTTGACGATCAAATGTCTATTTGTAAATTGATCTCAAACTCAGGAGCAATTCATCATCTCCATCACATTCATTCTCATAGGGTATGTAGTCCACCTTCCTTTGTCTTTAAGAAAATTATGCATCTTTAAACCGGTTCTTGTTTTGTGACTTTTTTTCATGAATTCCTCATCTTCTGAGCTAGTGTATTGGCAAATATTTTTGTTAGATGTATCATGAAATAAATGATCATTTACCTCTAGGCTAGAATTCAATGATCCAGGAAACTTTAAACCAAGAAATTTATCCTGCAAGTATCCATTGAGAAAAAAAATAGTTATTTAAATAATATAAAACAATGTTTAAATGAAGTATACATGTTATTTATATCAAATTAGAAAATTCCTTACCAAAATTCCTGTTGGATTTGAATTGATTGTATGAGGCATACTACTGACTAGAAGATCATCATATATGTAATTTCCTTGTGTAATCGCTCATTTGAATTGTTTCTTTCCAGGACATACACAACATCCACAAACAATAATTTTCTCAAAGTATTCATCCCATGTACTATAGTCCTAACAAACCTCTTGTTCAGTGCAATCATTTTTTGTGTCTATAAGATAAATTTTCATATCCTCTTCCACCCAATATCCTCTAAATGATTTAATAGTTTCAAGTCCACGTCCTTGTGCATATCTTGTTCTTTTGCTAGTTGAACGCTCATGCTTTGCATTTGCTCCAATCTCCATCTAAAATAATCAACAACATGCATTAATTTATGTCAATATCAGATAATACATTATAAATTTCAATAATACTATGAAAAAAGATGGACGTATCACAAAATGCCATCAAATCATTTTTTTCCTAATTTAAGTCAAAATTTGAGTACCTGATGTCTCGCCTTATCTGTTGTGTCCTCATTTGATATGAAACGATTTGTTTCCATGGCCTAGTCTTACCCCTACAATACTCAACATAGGAAATAATGTTTAGTGAACCAATTATATCATTTCAACAAATATTCTATCCAGCACAAAACCTTACTTTAGTCATATATATGACATATTAATATCATATTTTGGCCATCCTAGTTTTCAACCTTTTCCCTTGATCATAGTATCACATTTAATCACCATTCCTATGCATTTTCAACCAATAAGTTTGACCTCAGAGGCCTCATTGACAAAAAAAATGACTTTATCTCCTCTATTTTGTAGCATTTGTGAGTTAATAAACACCTTCCTCCTTTGGTTGAGGTTCCTTTCTCTTCTTACCTCTAGTGTATTTGCAAATTCTATTGTCATATCTATTTCCACCCAATTTCCTCTCTGTGATTTAAAAGTTCTACGCCATCCATGTCTTCTCTCCATGGCCTCCTCTAGATCCTATAATACAAAAAAAATGACAATAGTAACATAGAAACTATGCACTAAGAGAATATTGTTAAAATTAAATCTTGTTAATACGCTCGCTTTTCATTAAGATACACTATGAGAAAAAAATAGGATATTGCAACATTTTGCTCTTCACAAAATTTTTGAATTTGAATCGATTGTAGGAGGCATACTACTAGCTAGAAGCTCATCATATATGTAATGTCTTTGTACAATTTCTCATTTAAATTGTTTCTTTTCACGACATACAAAACATCCACAAACAACAATTTTCTCAAAGTAGTCATCCCATGTACTATAGTCCTGACCAACCTCTTGTATAGTGCAATCATTTTTTGTGTCTAGAAGATCCATTGTCATATCCTCTTCCACCCATTGTCATTTATGTGATTTAACAATTTTAGGTTCACGTCCATGTACATATCTTCTTCTTTTGCTAGTTGAATGCTGAGGCTCTGCATTTGCTCCAATCTCCATCTAAAATAATCAACAACATGCATTAATTTATGTCAAGATTGGATATTACATTATAAATTTCAATAATACTGTGAAAAAAGATGGACGTATCCCAAAATGCCATCAGATCATTTTTTCCTAAGTTAAGTCAAAATTTGAGTACTTGATGTCCCACTTCATCCATTTTGTCCTCATTTGATATGACGTGGTCTATTTCCATGGCCTCATCTCACCCCTATAATACATAACATAGTAAATAATGTTTACTACTCCAATTATATCATTTCAATGAATATTCTATCCAACATAAAACCTCACTTTAGTCATATATTTTGTCAAAGTATTCATCTCATGTACTATAGTCTTGACCAACCTCTTGTTCAGTGGAGTCATTTTTTGTGTCTGCAAGATCCATTGTCATATCTTCAAACACCCATTGTCGTTTATGTGATTTAACAGTTTGAGGTCCACATCCACATACATATCTTCCACTTTTTCTAGTTGAACTCTCAAGCTATACATTTGCTCCAATCTCCATCTAAAATAATCAACAACATGCATTAATTTATGTCAATATTGGATAATACATTATAAATTTCAATAATAATGTGATAAAAGATGGGCATATCACAAAATGCCATCAAATCATTTTTTCATAAGTTAAGTCAAAATTTGAGTACTTGATGTCCTGCTTCAGTCATTGTGTCCTCATTTGACTTGGCATGATCTATTGCAATTTCCTCGTCTCACCCCTATAATACACAACATAGTAAATAATGTTTAGTACACCAATTATATCATTTCAATAAATATGCTATCCAACACAAAACCTCACTTTAGACATATATTTGACATATATTTCACACTTTAGAAGACTCATCTAGTTGTATATGGGTCATTTCTAAGTTCACAAATCTAACCTCTATTAGTTTTTCACACACAAAATTGACATGGGATAAGGAATAGATAAAATAAGGAACCATGATTGCTCCCTTGGGACATATGAAGATGAAGCCATTTAGGATCAATTTATTTATCAACTTCCAATCAAAATACATCATTTTACACTATTAGGTGCTAAATTAGGCGCACTTTGTGCCAGCTTTTGCATCCCAGACATATTACATTTTTCTACTGAAAGGTGGTGCTAAATTAGGTGCAATTTGATATGCCGACTATGGTGCTGACTATTGAACCAGGAAGAAAAATTTAAAACTTCCCATGTCAAGAAGGAATATATGACAAGATAAATAATCCATGCGAATGAAGAGAGGAAAAAAAAGGGAAAAACGATGCGAAGGAGGGCTACAAGAAAGTAGATCATAAATTCAATTTAGTTTGTGACACCATAGGTATGGTTGAATTTTACTTTTTTTGTTCCAACAAATATTTTACAGAACAATGAGCTCATTGTTTTGAATTTATTGTGGACACACATTCATTTTTTTCTAATTAGAAGATGCAACTCGAGAATGGGACCTATTTGTGTTAACTCTCAATAAAACCACACTTCGCACCCTTTTTATCCCTTAAAGATTACAATTCTCTATAGATGTGCAAGCGTTGATTATTTTACAATAAATTTGTTCCATTTTGTATATATTTATATTCTATACAGGTGAGCAAGAAATTGATTCATAGGCATTTAAATCGAGAAAGAGAGTCATTCAAGGTAAAACTTTCATACCACAAACTAGACGAAAACTTTTGTACTTGACAGTGAGTACTTCATTTTCCTCCACAGACTGGACGAAAATAATTTCTCCTAGGTCACCTCAAAATGTCAAGCAATAGAGGGAAGAGAAAAAAGGGACCAAACTCTTGCCATGATGAGTTAATTCATTGTCAATTTATACATTTGTAAATGTTTCCCTTGTTTCTTTCATTTTTACTTTTTACTTTTTTTTATTTTTAAATTTAAAAGAAGAAATTAATTTTATATATATAGGGACATCTGACTGACAAAGATAAAGAGGTGTTGGCTTCCATATTGCGGACAAATGCAAAGAAAAAATTGGATGATGTGCATTAAACAATGCTTCCCAAATACATAGGAAATCAATCTAGTGAAGCCCCTCAAACATTGCAACCAAATCAACTGTGTCGAAGGGAATCAATTGATTATCTAAGCAGTCCTAGATTGAGAAAAAGATCCAAGAGGAGATTAGTAATAGTAAAATATAGGAATTTAGAGCAGGGAGAAAAGGCTTCCACTGTCTCACCCACTCCTGGGACATAGAATTCTTCCACCATGGAAATTTTTCAATCTTGCATTGGTACCTTCAATATCAAGATAGGATACGATGTGGTTTTAGGGGAAGTTCGAATGGCAGCTGCTGGAAAAGAGTTTCTTCATAGGTTGAAGGAATCATGCCTTCAATAGTTAAAAGACCATCTACATTTACCATTCTCAAAGATATTCCTACACCTTCAAAAACTAGTTATCAATGACATAGAGACTGGACTTGGCATAGGTTGGTCTGTGAAGATGGTAAAGCTATGAATATCTCAAAATTGCAAAATATTTTGGTGCAACCAATAAAAAGAAGATAAAAAAATCCCTCCCGGCCTAACTCTCAAAAAAAGGCAACTTGATGTAAGTGTCAAAGTATGGAAAGAGCTTATAAAAGCATATGAGAAGTCTAAAGCATGAAGGAAGTACGATGAGGAGAGCACACATGTATTTGAATTACTCATTAGATTATATCAAATATATTAAATAGTTTTTAAATTTTATTTGTGCATAGTTAAATTGAATTAGTATACGTTTCAAGACAAGGCCTCCAATGCTAGGCTTCAAAAACTTTGTGTAATGTATCATTGTGGCCAAAAAGTTTTACATTCCTTGATCTGTAAATTTATAAGTATATTTAATATGTTAAATGATATTTTTTTAATTCCCTAGGAAAAATTAAATGATTGCATATCAATTAGTTTAACTAGTCCATGTGCCATGTTTTGATAGGAGGATAAATATGGCCACCACCCAAAGTAATTTGAAAAGAAAAAAATACAAAGAAAAAAGTGGGTTGATTTTTTAATTTGGATGGAGAACGAGGTATCAATAGTTGACTTTTAGTTTCAATAACTTAGTTTGATATTGTTGTGTTAATATGTCAATTTTCATTTCTTGTTTTGAGTTTTTAATTGATGTGTAGGATGAGTTCTAAAGTGCTTCTGGATTGGCCCTAGATCCCAATCAATTGTCCCATTATTTGATGTTGAGGAAAAAAAGATCGTTTTCCTTAAAGGGCAATGGGTGACATTCATGCCTTATTTTTATCGCATCTTTTAATTAATGAACATTGTCTTTTAATATCTCTTAAGTGTCCTCATTTAAGTTATCAGTTGTATCATTTGAGTAACTTAGTCCCATGTTGGTTTGATTTATCTTCTTTTCTCTCAAACATGGTATCTCAAGGAGTGCTTCCTTGAATTCTTGTTACCATTCTACTAAGTGATCTACATGCATCTTTTCCATCCTTCCTCATGATGCTTCCATTCTTTTAACATGTAAGAATATTTTGATGCATCTTGGTAGGAATCCTATAGATCTAACATCCTTGTAGATTACATCACTTGGTGTAGCTTACCAACCACTTAATTTTCCCATCTAATTTTAAAAAGGTAGAAAATTCCTATCTTCCAAGTTAAAAAAACTCCATAAATAGAGAAATTACCAGTTGAAAACCTACAACCTGATCTGATCAACATAGAGAAGTGTTTAATACTACACTTCTTAACATTCAAAATATAAATGGATTATTCTTAACACCAAGTAGAGATATCTAAAAAATACAACTAATTACACAAACGTTCTCCCACATAGAATGGCCTAATGGTTGGTTGTCATAGAATTGAAACTAGCGAACTAACCATATTGATCAAGTTAACATATATGCATCATTTGCATAAGAAAATGAACCATTTATGTGCATGAATAAATAGTAGAAGGATGTATATGAACTCAATTCATCTGACTTTATGCCTCTTGGTAGGCATTCCTCTTGAATATCTAATATCAGGTGCCTGAGACATCCCTATAGCTTTTACCTTCCATTTTCGCCTTTCCTCTTCACTGTCAGACTCATCTTCTTTTTCCTTATCTAAATTTCTAGCTTCGACTTCTAATTCATCCCATGTTTTTCCTTCCTCTCCTTCAAAATATTCTTCTTCTTCTTCGTCCTCACCTAGCTCCACAAGAGATTCATCTTCTAAACCTTCCTCATCTGATTCTCATTCCTCTTCTACATCATAGGGTTCATATCCTTGATTCGACTCTTCTAAATTATCATCATCACTAACTTCCATATTCAAAAATTCCCAACCACCATTTTCAATAAATTTGTTTGCATCATCAGTTTTAGTCTTCAAAATTGGCCACCAGTTCAAGTTCATTCTTCTTTCATAATACTTTATATCCATGGAGTTCAACCATTCCTTGATGCCATCAAACGAAGATTGAGGAATGGCGTCAATGGAGTTCAACCATTTCTCTTACTCACTTCAGAAATCCTTGTAAATATGAATTGATTTTATTTTTCATGTCCCTTTCTTTTTTTTCTTCCTCAATTTCATTAGGATCATTTATTGACCTTCTTCCCCTCCTAAATTTTCGACCACATCCATTACCTCCACATAAAACTGGAAATCCTTGGTCTTCTTGGTTCCCATGCCATGATATGGTTATGCAAATGAAAATGAAGCAAAGTAATCATATTTCTTCCTCTTCCATGAAATCCAACCTCTCCAAACGGTATATCAAACTCTAGTTCAAAATATTTTAGATGAGGCTGCTCCCATAGCTCTTTTACTCGCTTGAAAAATCCTTGAAATTTTGCATTGCTTTTATTTTTCTTGTCCCTCTCTTGTTGTTCTTCCTCAATTTCATTAGGATCATGCTTTTAAATTCTTTCCCCTCCTAAATTTTGGAACACATTCATTACCTCCACATAAAACTAGTCATCCTTGGTCTTCTTGGTTCCCACGCCATGATATAGTTATGCAACCATAGTGTTAGCAAGGAGTAATGAATAATTATGTGTTTTGGGGTTACCAATCTACAACTACAAATTATGAAACCCAAGTGATACATTAAAATCCATTCCAACCTTTACAATTTTTTCATTTCTTGCATTCAAACTTAAACCAAACTCTCGAAATCCGATCCCTATTCCTATTCCTGCAGACTTTGTAAGATGAGGAAAAAGTTCAAGGCCATATCTTTGAACTACCTCCATAGCTGCCTTATATTAGCATACATGAACATGATATGATTATATACATGAAAAGGTCACTTAAAAATAGTATAATCAAATTATAAACTGTCTTGAAGAACTATTCATGGTTATATTGGCCCATCATGGGAATGCCATAATTTGTTCCACCAATGTTTATTTGTTGCAATGGTGTGTTTACTTTTGCTAACTCTATTGGTTTATTGAGGATATCACCTTAGGATTCAGTCCGATAGGGTATTGTTACTTCGATACTAGGTTGTGAGCTATTTTCATCAGCCTATCGATGGGGCTATGATGGGGGTTCCACTGATGAAGCATTATTAGGCCGATGGTATTCAATTTGACTAGGAATGGGGGAAAGACTACGGGATTTCAAGTTTATGGGTCTAATGGAGGCTATAATATGGATATGGTCACACAAATTTCTACAATTTGTATTGATCATTAAATTAAAGTGTGGTGTATTTTTGTGGTATATGGAAGGTAGGTGAGGTAGAGGCTAGTGGAAAATGCTAGATTTTTCGAGTCCCAACACCTTAAAACTTTGCATTGATTTTATTTTTCTTGTCCCTCTCTTGTTGTTCTTCCTCAATTTCATCTGGATCATACATTGACCTTCTTGCCCCTCCTAAAGTTTGAACCACATCCATTACCTCCACATAAAGTTGGACATTATTGGTCTTCTTGGTTCCCATGCCGTGATATGGTTATGTAAATGAAAATGAAGCAAAGTAACCATATTTGTTCCTCTTCCATGAAAACAAAGCTCTCTAAATATCTCTCTCTTTTTATTCTTCCTCAATTTCATCAAGATCATGCATTGACCTTCTTACCCCTCCTAAAGTTTGGACCACATCCACTACCTCCACATAAAACTGTGCATCCTTGGTCTTCTTGGTTCCCACACCACGATATGGTTATGCAAATTAAAATGAAGGAAAGTAATGATCTTTCTTCCTCTTCCATGAAAACCAAGCTCTCTAAATGGTATATCAAACTCTAGTTCAAAATCTTTTAGATGAGGCTAGTCCCATAACTCTCTTACACACTTGAAAAATCCTTGAAACTCTACATTGATTTTATTTTTCCTATCCCTCTCTTGTTGTTCTTCCTTAATTTCATTAGGATCATACATTAACCTTATTTCCCCTCCTAAATTTTGGACCACATTTATTACCTCCACATAAAACTATAAATCCTTGGTCTTCTTGGTTCCCACGCCATGATATGGTTATGCAAATAAAAATGAAGCAAAGTAATCATCTCCTTCTTCGTTGGCTGGAAGAATGCACGATTAATGTTTTGATACATGATATAAAATCTCTCTTATGCTCTCATGGTTGAATACCGAAATCCATTATGGTGGGATTCCATAGTTCTAGTAATCTTTCTTCCTCTTCCACAAAATTTTGGCCTGATCCACAAGTCTTCCAGCCTAATTGCCTTTTGCTTTTGAAAGCTAGAGTTTCTCCTGAGTCACCATGTAGCTCTCTCTTCCTTTTTAGAATCTTTCATTGCTACAAATCATTTGTGGGTTTAATAATTTTTACCACATGGTTGATGTGCTTTGATTCCTTGGATCTAAAGGAAATTTCCTTAACATAAATACTGTTAGGGAATTTCAATGTTGTCATGTAGTTAGCATTATAATCGGTACCTAGAACATTGAAAATTATCCTTATATAAGAATTCCCTCTATCTTGTTGGATTGTAACACTCTTGATGGTGGCTACATGAAATGGAACCATGATGCCATAAATGGGTACCAGAATAGCATCATTTTTCGTATCAACCTGAATGATGAGCTCTCTAGAAACGAGGATATCATCCACATTTTTGTATGAAACCATCTCAGTGGATGGCTTGGAAGAGCCATGTCCATCTCCTATACCAATTCCCCCTACAACCAATATTCGTGTAGCCTCCTCATTCTTTTATAGAGGGTTGGCACTTAAGGTTATTTAATAGAATGTAATAGAATTTAAAGTTTATAGTTAAATTGTATTAAAAAAAAAATTATGATCTTTACTAACGTTTATTAGAATTGTTGCATGTTTTACATCATTGGAATCACATATTAGTTGTAACTTTTTTGAAATTGTATTATGGTATGTGCACTTTGATATGATGTAATATGATTATGGCTTCATCTCATATGTTTCAATATTAGATATATAATAGAAAATAAAATTATTGCATGAAATAAATAATAACTTTTCATTTTAAATGTTTTTTTTGTAGAACATGGGTCTTCCAGAAGATCAAGATGATCCTCATCATGATATAGATCCATAAAATAATGGTTCTATTGATATAGATCACATGGCAGAGGATGATGATGACGTAGATACGGAGGACACTAAGGCCGATGAAAATGATGATGACGACGATGATGATGATGATCACAATGGTGATGAGGATGATGATAGAGTAGTTTCTTGTAGTACCCAACAACATTCATGATCATATAGGTTGCATCATGGATCATTGTTGGTATATCTTTCAGATCATCATCATCATCATCATAGTGGTGATGATGAGGCATTTTTTGGTAGTACCTAGTGACATTCATGATCATATAGACTACATAATGGATCATTGCTAATATATTGCTATGATGCCTCTTTTCATGGTTACTATCATATGTATCATTTTCATAGCCTATAGTACCACATTAATGAGTTTTATCATACTGAAATTTATCATATTCACTTATATCATTTGGACATGTATCATCTTGAATTGTATCATTTTGAGTTACATAATTTATCATTTTTACTTATATCATTTGTACATGTATCATTTTGACTTATGTCGATTGTTGGACATGTATCATTTTCGTAGTGATTTAACTAGCAAAAAAATAAAATAATTACCTTGTTATTTAATCATATGAGTTAAATAATTAAATTACTTACTCTATAATCATATGAGTTATTTAAGAGGCATCGTATATTTAACTAATTAAATTTAATTAAAACATATTAAATTAATAAAGGGAAGCAACAATGGAAGCCAAACAAGAAACAAACCAAAAGAAATCTTGGAAGAAAAATTGGTAGCAAAATTGGAAGCAAACCTGGAAGCAAAACCAGAAGCAAAACTGGGAGAAAAAAAAGAAGCATTTTTTAGAAGAAAAAAAGGAATCAAAGAAAGAAGAATATTTAGAAGCAACAATGGAAGCCAAGTTAGAAGAAAACTAGAAGAAATCTTGGAAGAAAAATTGGAAGAAAAACCGGAAGAAAACCTAGAAGCAAAACCGGAAGCAAAGTGGGAAGAAAAATTGGAAGCAAAACTAGAAGGAACGTGGGAACAAAAACTAGAAACAAATTTGGAAGCAAAATCGGAAGCAAACCTGGAAGGAAAACTGGAAGCGAAAATTGAAAAAAAACTAGAAGCAAAATTGGAAGTAAAATCGAAAGAAAAATTGGAAGCGAAACTGAAGCCAAACTAGAAGCAAAACTAAAAGCACAAGTGGAAGAAAAAAGGGAAGCAACATTGGAAGCAAAACTAGAAGCAATACTAAAAGCAAACATGGAAGAAAAAGTGGAAGCAAAAGTGGAAGAAAAACTGGAAGAAAAACTCAAAGAAAAAGTGGAAGCAAAAATGGAAGCAAAATCAAAAGTAAAAGTGGATGCAAAAGTGGGAGCAAAATCGTAAGAAAAATTGGATGCCAAAGTGGAAGCAAAACTGGGAGCAAAACTAGAAGCAAAAATGGGAGAAGACATGGAAGCAAAACCAGAAGCCAAATTGGGCACCAATTTAGGCGCTATTCCTAGTGCCATTTTCTGATGCTATTCCCAATGCAAAAGAAGACGCTATCACTAGCACCAAATTTTTGGCATAAAATTTGGTGCTAAAGTGGACATTAAAGATGGCACAAAATCTAGTGTAAAATCCGGCTAAGAAATGAAGAAACACTTTTGCACCAATTTTTGCACCGTGAGATGGCCCCAATTGATGGACTCAAATACACTAAAATTCGGCACTAATTGTGTATTGTGTTGTTGTGATTCCATTTAAATTATAACATCTCCCGTGTTGTATTTTCAATGGCAACATAATCAAATATTAAACACGCTTGAGGAGGACCAAGGAAAGTAAAAGTATGGGAAGTATTCTTCTTCAAGCAACCATTGCACCCTCAAGAAGCTATCTTTGCACTATTCAAAGGTTGTTTTCAAAGTAAAAACCTTGTCAATGCCAACTCATTTAGAATCAATAACTCAAAACTTCATTATGGACTATCCTCCATCAACTTGTTGAGTTAGAATCTACTGCATAAATTTTCTATTTCTTGAGACAATTTCAAGAAATCTTGACTAAGATACTTCAAAAGTAAATTTGGTGTTTATTGTGAGAATGTGGATACAATGGTTGAGACTCCAGAGATCCATTGGTAGAGTGTCCTGGTACAGGTAAAGCTATTTTATTTATTATGACTATACACACCCCACTTTCTATCTTCACATCCAAGCATGTGACCTTTGTATAGCATGCATGAACCAAACTCCAATATTCCATAATATTTCCTAAAACCATCTTTGCATCTTCACATTGGATGTGAGGGTTTCAAGAATGGTTTGTTATTTTTTATAACTTTTCCTCTTTGAAACTCTACCCTACCTCAATACATACCTTTTTATATGCATATCTTGAAGTTAAACTATGGGCACTTCCTTTGATAGTGAAGATAAAATAAAATAGGGGCAGCTAAATGATTGACCCACCTTTCATCATCAAGCCAATTCACTTGACTTGAAATCATTTTCGTGCACAACTCTGAATCTTGAAACAACCTAAAGATAAAGAGAGAAACAAATTGTATGCATAGACATGTAGTGTTGCATCTATTACAAGACTCCTTTCAGCCTCCTTGTATCTTCCATCCCCACCCCTAGCCACCCTAAAAAAATCCTAAACTATTGTTTCAATGATGTTCACAAATTCTGAAACCCTATGATTCTTCCTTCACATGATTTTTTCTTCTAGATCTTCCTTTTTCTTTCAATTTGGACTTGGCACCTAGTTTAGAGTTAAAAATTTCATTTCTTATAATCTCCCTTTTTCATGCACACAAAGTCTCTTTTATTTCCTTTGGTGTGGTCATATGAACATTTGGGAAAAAAAATTATTACTTGTAATAAGATATCAATGCCTCCCTCTTGATTAAAATAAATTTAAACTAAAAGATTATTTAAATGCACTACTTAAATAATGTTGATTTCATCAAAAAATTAACTATAGTATGGTGTAGAGTTGAGGGTATAGGGTATAGGGTATAGGGTTGATTATTTAGGGTTTACAGCTGAGGGGTAATGTTGAGGTTTGAGTGTATAATATTATGTGTTTAGGGTATAGGTATTAGTGTTTATGATATTGGGTATAGGATTTACGATCTCGGTTTTTCGTATAAGGCATAAGGTTAAGGGTTTAGAGTGTAGGGTTTAGGGTTTAAGTAGAGGGTTCAGGGTTGAGGTATAGTGTTCAAAGATGAGATTATAAGGTAAAGTGTATCTATGTTATAAGGATTTAGGGTATAGGGTTGAGGGTATAGGGTATATGGATGAGGGTTGAGGTTGTAAGGTTTAGGGATTAAGGTATACATTTGAGTGTTGAGGGTTGAGGGATTAGCGCTTAAGTATAGGATTGAGGGTCTAGGGATAAAGGTATATAGATTGGTAGGGTGGGAGAGATAGAGAGGGAAGGAGGGAGATAAGAAGTGGTAGGGTGGGAGGAATAGATATAAATAAGGAGATAGAGATTGGCATGGTGGGAGAGTGAGAGAGAGAAGGAGATAGGGATTGGTAGGGTGGGAGAGAGAAAGAGAGAGAGAAAATGATATAGTGATTGGTAGGGTTGGAGGGAGAGAGAGAGGGAGAGAGAGAGAAATATATGTGGATTGGTATGGTGGGAGAGAGAGAGGAGATAGATTAGTAGGAGAGGGAGAGAAAGAGATAGGGATTGGTAGGGTGGGAGTGAGATAAAGAAAGAGATAGAGATTGGTAGGGTGGGAGGTAGGGAGAGAGAGAGGAGAAGAAGATAGGGATTGGTAGGGTGGGAGGGAGAGAGAAAAGGAGATAGAGATTGGTAGGGTGGGAGAGAGAAAGAAGGATATAGAGATTGGGAGGGTGGGAGGGAGAGAGAAAATGGAGACAAATATTGGTAGGGTGGGAGGGAGAGAGAGAGAGAGAGAGAGAGAGAAGGAGATAAGGGATTGGTAGGTTTGAGGGTGTTTTCTACCTCCCTCTAACTCCACCTACCCCTTCTCTTCCTCCCTAACTCTCTCTACCTCTCTCTCCCTATCTCAATTTCTTTTTCTAGATTTTGTAATAATAATACAATATATATTAAAATATATAAATATAATATTAAAATATGTTAGTATGTTAATATATATAAATAAATATTAAAATGTGATATTATATATAAATATAAAATAGATAATATATATTAAGAAACAATAATATGTAATATATATACAATATATCATATAATACAATATATAAGTTACAATATATAATATAGTATAGTATTTAATATGTAATAGTATTTTAAAGATTGATATTATGGATGTTTGTTTTAAAAATATATATATGTTGTTGCAATGGTTTCTGGTTTAGATTGTGTGAGAGTTTTTTGCATCAAATATATGTTTTAAAAACAAATATATGTTTTGGGCATAATGAATATCCGATATTGAGAACACAAACCTACTCATTTTTTTTATTTCTATATTAAATTTAATATATATATATATTGTTGAAATAATGAAAAGATTGAAAGTGTTTTGGAAATATTGAAGGTGTTGTCATTAATTTCAACCGGTCAACTAGTTATCAATTAGTTGTTGGTTGTATATGTCGAGGATATTGAGAAAATTGTAATGAAGATATGTTGCAGGTATTTAGTGGTTGCTCCTACTTTTGGTTTGGATTTTCTCCTGTGGTTGTATGACTTGGATATGTTGTTCATAGTTATTAGTAGATTCCATATCCAAATTTTTGGTTGTTGGTTCATTGTACAATGCAAGTTGTGTTCACTAGTTGTGAACTATGGTTTTATGTATTTCTAGTTGAGGTCCGAGAGAAATGTTGTTGGTTCAGATTTCTCTTTGATGAAGTCTTATGACTTTCGGTTCTAGAGTTAAGTTTTTTTATTGTATTAAACATAATTTTGGTATTTATAAATTTCATGCTTAATTTACCTATGATTTTTATACTGGTTTGGCCAATCTTGTGTGGAATACTACTTTCGAATTTAGTCAAGTGTGTTGGATCTAGTTTAGTCTTTATCAAGTGTGTGTTTGGGTTTCCCTCATTCTAATTCCATCCTAGGATTTTTTGGTGCTGACCTAATTTAAAATTGAATTTGGATGGCTGACTTTGGATATGTTTTAAATTTGAAGATGGTATAAATAGAAGTTGAGTTAATGATGAACGGTGAGAGACAAGAGAAAAGAAGAAGAGTGATAAGAGAACAAAGAAAGTCCAATTTGATGTGACATTAATTCTATTTAGTGAGTGTTTGTGATGCGACTGTGGAAGATCAGTGTGAAGCTTAATGTTGAGTTTCTGACAGTAGTGAGCAAAAGGTGAACTCTATCATTCATGCATGTGTGCGAGTAATTATGGTGAAATACTTTGTTGCATTGGGATTGTAGTCTCTTTGTAACAATTCTTTTGTGTCTTCTTTGTATCTTTGTGACAGTGAGCCCTCTAGGTTGTAGCCCTATTGGATAGTGAGTCCTTGTTTTGGAAATCAACCTTTTGTAATTGGTTTTTATATTCTCTCTAGTGTGAGTTAATTGTCACTATGGTTTTTCCCTTATTAGGATTTCCACATAAATTTGGTGTTATTGTGTATATGTGTTGGATTTAAGTTTCTGCATTGGAATTTGATGATTAATCATTTAAGTAGTATTAATAATTAGTTATGGTGATTGAGTTAAGGGTTTAATTCTATGAAAACTAATTCACTCCCCCTCTTAGTTGTCATTTTCAACAATTGGTATCAAATCCCATTTCCTTGGTGAAAAGATTGACCGCTTGAGGTAGGTTTGAGATGGTTGGAAAAATTGTTTATGATTATCCAAGATTCTATGGAACTAATTATGGTATCTTGAAAGTATTGATGGAAGAATATTTGGAGTATTGTGGATATCATGTGGACAAAGCTTACAATAATCCTTTCACTCCTCCTGTTAATGGTGTGAGTACGCCAAAAGAGATCAAAGCACATGAAGTGAATAATAAGGTGAAATACATCTTCAAGAATAGTCTGGTACATTCTAAGTTGATTAAGGTACACAATCTGGAGATAGATAAGGAATTTTGGGATGCATTGGAAAGAGTGCATGATGATGATGAAAGAGTTAAAGAAGAGAAATTATAGAATTTGGAGACACAGTTTGATCTCTTACATATGTTTGAAGATGAGAATGTTAAAGCTTATGTGGGTAAGTGCACCAATCTATGATAGAATTTAGGTGCCAAATTGCAAAAACGTTAAAAAAACCCCGAAATAAGGAATTCGGTGCATGCCAAATGACTAAAAATACATTTGGCGCTTACCAAATTTGGTGTGCGCCAGATGTCCTTTTAGACATAAAAAGAAAAATTCGGGTTTCAAACCCTCATTCTGTCTTCAACCCGCAGCTTGAGGGAGAGGATTTCAAGTATGCAACTCACTCTTGCAAAATCTCTTCCATTTTTTGCATCCTTAGCTTTCCATTTTCCACGAGGATGCCGCCAACACATCAGAGAGGTCGAAGATTGCAAAGAGGTGTGTATTTTTATTCTATTTATTTGGAATGCAAATTTAAATAGATTTTTATAATAAAACTTTTTTCTTATTCTCAGGGAATGAATCTCCACCTTAAAATATTGAGAATTCACAATCACCCCCTCATGAAGAGCCTCCTACACAAGAACAACTTGAAACCCATCCACCAATTCATAGCCATCCTCAAGGAGCATAAGAAAATATTCAAAATCAAATTGAAAATAATAAAAGAGACATTCAACAATTAATTGCAAGATTAACCGAGCATGCCGAAACCCACCCTTATAGGAGAGGGATTTTTTAATCATTGAAGTCAATTTTAACTCATGTAGGAGAAACGAGCAAGCAAATGAATTTTCGGTCAACTAAGAGGCATGACATGAGGCAATTTTATGCTAATGGTTTGTCATATGGAGATGTCAAAAAACTAAAAATTAGCAAAGCCGAGTCGTGTGCCCTATTTAGAGACCCAAAAACCAATGAACCTTTGTCCCATGCATGCAGGAGGTTCCCCATCCATTGGTGCCACCATGAGTTAATTAAAAACAAATTTTGGGAGCGGTGGTGGATGGTATTTGATCAAACTCCATGTAATAACCATGAGGTGCCGCAATTATTTTTGAGGAAACTCTATTGCGATTTTGTCCACAATAAAATGTCAAACTATTTTGACATCTTAGACTTTCAGGGTAGAGGTCAGGGCTCCACACACGATAGACTTGTTGTACGACGTAATCCACAGTTGGCACCGAGAGCCTTGGGTAGACCCATGGTGGAGCATGTCATTGTTCCTTCCATTGTTAAGGATAGTGTAGAGGTGGGCATGATGAAGTCGATTGGCTCACTCACCCAGACCATTTTATAGTGTGTGAGTCCTCTAGTAGAGCCTGGTGTGGAGGGGATGTGTAGGTCTTGAGCTCCACCCCACCATTGTGGCACTTGTGGTTTTGTTTGCATGTATGATTATTAGGGTGCTCGTGATGCAGCTACACAGCTTGTGTCAATTGTAGAGGTGATGGCTTTCATAGATGATATTTTGAACAATGCATTCGGCATTGACACTTAGGTAAAATTTAGCAGGTTATTTTAATGTTGTTTATTAAAATATATTTTGAAATTTAAGAATAACTAGATTAGTAGAATTTTGATATCATGAAATTTTAGGGTCACATTGTTCATGAGGGATGCTCTATTCCTACAAACCCTTATACATTCTCGACGATGAGTCCATAGGTATGCAGCTAGTATTAAAGATATTATTATTGAAATTGAATAGTTGAATGTTATATTTGAATGTTTATCTCATAACATGCTTCTAATTTCAAACTATTTGTTGGTGCACCTTCTTCCTCCACACCTTGTGATTCATATCCTCAATCAATGTACACTCAAGTAGCCTTTATTCATTATTTTTTTTGTAAATCTATGTTAGCTATTTTTCATAATTTTGAGTATATAAAAATCTAAAAAATTGATGAGAAACACAAACATTGCATTCAAGTATTCCTTGATCATGTCACATTATGTTCTCCTATATCAACATGATACCTGAGATATTGTTTCTTTTGTAGATGTTCACAAGAGATAGCCCTAGTGATGTTGGTGGCATGATGGACCATGGAGTTGCTACAACAATAGCAAGTTTTGATCCATTGACAGAGGTATGGAATAGATTAGTCGATTTGACATTATATTTTCTCTTTTATGGTCTATTATAGAACATTTTCACGATAATTTTATGTAGTTTAATTTCTATCTTCATGGTTGCTACAGGTGGTTGTCACTCCAGATAGTGGACATGGTGATGTTGTAAATGTGCATGATGACTATATGTATGTGGTAAGTGATTATATATTTTGTCATATGCCATTCCACAATTCAGTTTCTATGTTTTAACATCTTTACTTTTAATTGTATTAGTTGAAGGTCCAAAGTGAAGAGAGGAGGAGTAGTGAGTGTGTTTGAAATACAAGACAAGAAATAGTCACTCCATCTAGCCAAATTTCGAAGGTAGCACAGGATCTATTTCCTTCCCCTACAAGGAAATGACTATGTATTAGTGTTGTTTGTTGTATGCCTATGTGGAATTTTGGAACATATGTTTAGTACTATTGATATATATGTATGTGATATTTTATGTCCATATGGCTCCTTTGTACTAAGCCTATATGATTTTTTTGGATATATTTATATACATTTATCAATATATATCATTGTATAGCCTTTCGGATTTTTGATTAAAGAAACACTAATTTTCCTACTACCATTCTTGAATGATATTAACATGTGTACCCTGTAATTTTTATGCTTGAATCTTGTAGGCATGGATTTTTTTTATATCTAATCCTTAATTAATTACTATTGAATTCTCAATAAGCCCCATATAAAGCATATTGTATAAATAAGCTCCATTCGTGGTGGTTTTTATCCTTCAGAATGCTTCAATTACTTATGCCTCACTGATGCAGAGGCAAGGAGGCTCAAACCCAATCAGTCTGACAACCTACCTTCAAGGGGCTCCTAGCAATATTAATAAAACCTATTTTTAGCAATCTACACAACCTCAAAGCCCCATCAAACCAAACTCTTCATTCAACACCTTACGCAACAATCCACCCTTGTACCACTCAAAACCTGGTCCAAGCCTAATTTCTCCCAACCTTTCCAAAACACTTGACCATTTAAAGGTGGATTAAGATACCCTTTTCAAGGTTACACAACATATGCCAAAACCAATAGTAACTCTTTTGGACCAACATTAACTTTCAATACACCTCCCTCGCTCTAGGCTCACAATTAGGCCTAATTTCCAAAGGAACCCCCTCACAAACTCACCTCCAAACCATGCTCACCAAACTCAGGATTCTCCCATTTGAAGAGCCCCAAAAAAATTTTATATTCCTCTACTCACAAACCCTCATAAACCTTCACAAAAATAAGGGTTTTAAAGAAATGCATAACTCTAGACCTCCCCCAATCCTTCCAAAGGTCCAAACACCCCACAATATCTCTACCCTAACTTAAAAGACACTCAAAATCCCATTCCTTTTAGTATTTCTCAGATTCACTACTTGAGTTCCTTACTTTCATGATGGAAACACCCCTGAACAACATTAGAACTTCACACCCCACTGATTTTATTCATTCTCTCGACCTCCAAATTATTCATACACTGAACTAACCATGGTACAAGCCAATCCACTGAGCCACAAGTTCAGAATAGTAGGTGGATTGACTAATGTGTCATGGTGTTGCCCTCAAAACCCCTCACACAGAAAATAAAGCAATAACCAAGTTTGTTTATCCCACACACACCAACGGTGGATTTAAACCTTCAGAATAGATGTAAAGAAAGTAAAAACATATGCAATCAAGTATCCAAATCATTAAGTCATAATAGACTTGTATGGGCATGTGCAAGGAAAATAAAATTCAAGAAAACAAAGAAAACCAATGATCAACGTTTTCAAAAGTATATTTTCTTATTAGAAACTGAATAAAATCAACCCTCAACTCGGGGTATTACAGAAATATATATTGGTACAACCTTCCAACTACCCCTTGAGCTGATCAACCACCATAACCACCCTTTGTTAGAGTTCTAAGATGGCAATTTGCTAATTTTTCTCTTAATTACCATACATTCACAACTTGATTTTGCAAATACCACCTAACTGACCTATTAAGCCTTTTAAATAATATTGCAAGGTATTTCCATAGCATATAGAAATATAGAGAGAAAATACAATAAATATTTTAACTAATGAACTGTAAAAAATGGATTTTTTTAGTTTATATTCATGTCAATGATTACACTGCATTGCACATCTTTCAAAGTCAAAGCATTACTTCACTTTGCATAACTAATAAGTAGATGCTAATAGATGCCAGAAATTCAATTGCAATATAGTTTGTATAAAGTCAACCTAAGCGGTTATGCAATTTCTTCACATTGCATAGCTAATAACTAGGAGCAACTGCCAATTGCATTTTCTTATCATGGAATTCTATGAGACCAAATTTCTTTGAGATATTTTTTCAAATAGTTCCCTGCCATTTCTATGTTACCACATTTTTCATACAATTCTACCAAAGAATCTTCTCAGATAGTTCATTGCCTTGTTGTTATGGCTAAAAGCCTAAAACAAGTGGTTTTGAACAAGCTATGGATGCTTCAATAAAATATATCAAAATCATAATAGTAAGCAATAGCATAGACAAGGCAGTGAACTGTTTGAAAAAATGCATCAAAAAAATTGCCTTGAAATGATAAATTTTGTTGTGCTTTCACTCTTCTTTAACATTGTATATTTGCTCCTCTGGGTTTTCTATTTGTGTGATGGTAGACCAATGTTCAAGACCTATGTAAAATCTCAATTGGAATTTATTGTTTTGGTCATAGAAACAAAAAAAAATTGGGGAATAAATTGGCAAACCAAAAGTATAAGATTTTTTGAAAAAACGGGAAAAAATAGTGAAAAAATAGAGAAAAAATCAGATTTAAAAAAAACGTAAAAAACTGTATAACAAGAGATAAAAAAATATCTTTTTTGAAATTGAAAGGCATTTCCATAGCATAGATATATAGAGAGCAAATAAATTAAAGAGTTTAACTAATGAAATGTAGAAAATAGATTTTTGTAGTTTATATTCATGTATTGCACATCTTTCAAACTCAAAGCATCACTTCACATTGCATAACGAATAACTAGATTCTGATAGATGAAGGTGATTTAAATTTTTGGTTTAAAATTTCATTTGAAGGTGAATTCATCTTTGTTCCATGAAGACATTGCAAAATGTGTGAAAAAGTTGAAAAAATTGTCAAAATTGTCAAAGATGTCAGATTAGGTAAATGAAGGGATTTTGTTGTTTTTGAGTGTAGAAGTCTTAATATGGGTTAAATAAGGTCAAATTTCCATATTTCAGGTGTCTAAAGGTATTTAGAGTCTTAAAATTTCAATAATTGCAAAAATGCAAAATGTTCCAAATGTTGTCAAATTTGTGTTGATTTGCAAAATTAGAGTCATTTAAAGGGTAATTAGGTGCAATTTGGTTGGTTTTAAATTGTTTATGGATTGAAAATTTTATAATATGCCTTCTCAATCTTGAATCAAGGTTGTTGAAGGTGTAATAAATTCAAAGAATAAGAATACCACATTGTTTTAGTGCATTTTTTGATTTTTTCACTATTTTTCAAAAGTGTTTGTTGTTGTACGGACTGTACAGACCCAATCATTCTTTGAAATCTTTAGATTTTTAATTTTTATGAGTTTTCTTTTATCTTCACTTGGTTTTGAGATCTAATCTTCTATTTTCTAAGAGAAATTGAAAAAATACAGTGTATACCCTATTTTTTCCTTTGTGAAGGGTTTAAAAGAAAAATAATGAGTTTCTAACCAATCCACCCACTATTTTCTTCTGTAATTCGGTGGATTGGTGAAAAATATATTATTCTATATGTTTAAATTCATTTTATATCAGAATAAAGCATTCTTGTGGTGATTGTGTGATGCCATAGGGCTTGAAATGCAAATTTTCCCTTGAAAAGTGACATTTTTGAAGTGCTTTTCAATGAAATGTTGATAAAGTTGAGTTTGTAAGCATTTAAAATGTCAAGGAAGACCATATGAAAGGTTTTTGGACCATTTATTTGTTTATTGAAGCCTGGGAATGAATATTTTGACAAAACCCTTGTTTTTCAATTAGAAAAGGAGGTTTTTTTGAGTTGGGAGTGTTTCTGACAGTACAGGTGCAAACTAGTGTTGGATTATGTGGTTTTGGGCCATTTAATTTTCTTACCCAAGGTTCCAAGGTGATTGGATAAATTTGAAGGGTAATTCCTTTGTGAAATTGACCTATTTTCCTTGATTTTCCCATGGTGAGTGTATTGGAAGTCTAAACTGGTCCAAATGAGTTATACTTGATCTTGAAGTATGTTGTGTAAGTCCTTAATGGATGTCTAAATCCATAATTTAATTGGAAATTATTCTGGGAAAGTTGGGTGAAAAGTCTCTTGAAGTTGTTTAGTATTACTTGTAGAAAGAGTGTACCTGACAAGTGGATTTGTGAAGTTCTTTTGAATTTGCTTTGGATTTTGGGTTGATCATCTTATATTTGTCATTTTAATTTGATCTCCACCTTGGGTATGCATCAGTTATTCACCTCCTCCTAAGACCTTAGACTCAAAAGAAATAAAAAAAATTCTTTCACCCATCTTGACATGGACTGACCATTTATTACATTGTATCATATTTTAACATATTTTGCAACTTCCTCATTGCATAATGTTCAAAAGACCTTACTAATATGCCTTTCTACAATTATATTAAACATTATTTCATTCTTACTTATTAATCCACACATTTTTCCTTGAAGACAACTTTAAATGTAAACCATGAAGCATTACAACTAATTTTAAATTTAATATACACATTTAATTGAGGCGTATATTAAGGAATATACACATTTGCATGTATTAATTTCTCATAATTTTAGTATATCAAAAAATACACTAAGTCAATGAAAAATATTACAATAGTGATGGAAGAACATTTTTAAAATCTTCCCATTTGTCAATACTTGTAGTAATAAATGTAGGGAAGTAATCCTCCCATTTCCAGCACAGATCATGAAATATATTATACTTGAGAAGAAACAAAAGGACTTTTTGCCCAGTTTCATTTTTCCATTCCACCTCAACTAGCCCAACTATTTGTATTCCAAAAAACTTGCAAAAGCCTCTCAATATTAGACATAGACTCACATAAAAATCATTAAAAGAGAAATAACTAAATAATGTCAGTCATACAGCTGACAAGACCTACTATCACCTTCATGCATGCTAGATAAGAAGGTTGACTGAAGGTCCTACAATGGTGATGTTCCCCTTCACTACTTTAACTTCTCTTAATGACCCTACATATAAATTTCAAATATATCATTGAGAGGCTTAACATAAAACATGTAGCATATAAGAATCCAATAAATCTAGGAGATGGAAAATAAAGAGAAGATTGACAACCAAAAAATGCGCTAGCAACTAATGTTTCTCATACCACTAAACACTTGCACCACCAATCGATGTTGTCATGTTCTTATATACTTTGACAAACTTTAGTATTACCCATAATCACAATCAAAAAGAGATCAATGATAGTCATAAATGCATATGGCATCAAATAGTAATGGCGAAAAAAACTTATTGCAAGGTGATGGTCCACAAGAGTGATCAATAAAATGACTTTACAAATTCAATGTGCATACTTACAAATCAATCCAGTGAACCATATGGGTCTGCTCTACTCTTTATTGTGTCGAGTATTGCCTCATGGTCAGACTCATGCACTTTCCACAAGTTCTTGTTCGCAGGTCTGCCTTTATATTTGATCAAATGAACATTGGTGGAGACGACCAGGTTTGAATAGTGAAGAATTTTTCGATGCGTTTCAAAGTCCTCAAACAACCAAACTGCAACATTCTTAACTAGATACCTTTGAATCCATGTTCCAATAACAACCACTGAACCTGTAACTCCCTAGGGACTCCAATTTATTTTTGGCCTCGATACAATGACACAGGTAATAATTTGTAGCCTCTTCATTGTCTTCATCTGCAATCATCGCATAAACGTGCCCTGCATTGATATGTTCATCTTGTTAAATTTATTTACTAAGAAACATAATAAAAAATAAGTAAGATATATTAACTAGTTGTAGTAGGTCTCATACATGATCAAAGTCAATGGATGATTGCATCTTTGTGATTTGTAGAGCCGTTGGGAGCTGATAAGTGTCAAGTGGGGTTAGACTTCTTATAGATCATTCGTCAACCCACTCTGTTGACTCACAATCATTCCATGATTGAAGTGTACATGCATAACAAAAGCATGCTATCTTCCTTGTATGGATAGTCCATGTACTTGCATTGGAGCTTCTAAAAGAGTGTATCTTGCTCGATCCTGTTAGTGTACAACAATCCTCATATTTTGCAATGTTAGTATCATCTACTAAATGAAAAAATCTATGAACTAAATAATTACCTTCACTAACTAGACCTATTGCACCATTGCACCACTAGACAATTGATCTTGCATCTATCAACTTTACACTGTTTATGTACTTTAACTCTTCTCGTGCTAGGGCTCTTTCGATACATGCACCTACTCCATCATCCTCCCCCTTTCCATGGTCGACCTCTGAGAAGTTCCACATATGTTGAACACCACTAATCCTATGCATCATGCTCAACCAGTAAAACTTTCTAGCATTCTTGAATTGTGATGTACAATTATTTGACCATATGATATGTTGACTAAATGATATGCCCCTGCTAGCCAGATCAGAATAGAACATATGAAAGCAACCTTGAACAAACTCTATAGAATGTGTGTGATCATCATTGATGTAAAAGTGATACTCCCTCAATACTTTCTTATTTTCCTTTGTACTATCATTTGCATGAATGAATGCTATATGCACAAATATAGAAACCTGCACAGAGTTGTAGTACTTTGATTGCACCTCATTCTGTGGTTGTAGTGTGTAGTTCTCAGTGAAGTTGATAACTGAAATGATATGACGAAGTGGAAATGTGTCCTTGCATAACTTGAACTGTAAGTCCAACCATTGTGCTTTGTGTGTATGAGTTGCATAATTATAGACCACCTGATCACGAAAAATTCCCATAAACTGATACACTCAATATGAACCATACAACAACAAGTAGTGTGTGTGATTTATTTTGACATAAAAAGTCTTTAGCATTTCAAAATACCTTTGACATATTTTAATTTCAGGAAACATTTGTACAAAATCAAAAAAAAATTGGGTTTGAGTGGTATCCAAATAATGCATTGGATGTGGCTCATGGTTTTTACTACCAATTGTCCTTCTTACAACATCTCTTTGATTAGGAGAGGTCCTTGTGTTATCCTTCCAATAATTCACAATTAAAGATCTCAAGCCTTGAGTAATTCTTTTGTCTTTTCATGGCACTCTGCCCGAAAATGCCCATAACTCATTGCTATTTGGATCCTCCACTCTTTCACACCTTCCTTTGGCTCTCATTAGACATGATCTACTTATTTTCAAAGACTTACTTGCCTTTGTAAGGTTCACCTTGTTCCTTTTTTGACTTCTTAACGATGTTTTTTTCATCACATGTCATGTGGCACAACTATACTTCATGTGTGAGGTGGAACCGATGCTCTCGTATGCACTCATCAAGTTCTTTACAATGGAATTTTCACTTGATTAATTCAAATATCTTAGCCCAAGAGCCTTCATGTTGGGTCTAAATTTGAGTTACCTCATCATTTTAACAAATAGTTGGAATCCTCCACCCTGACTTAGCTTCACAAAAAACAAACTCCATATCCTTTGTGCATATCTTTGACATATACATTTTGGAATCTTATTAGGCATCCATTTCAAAAAATTGGAATCAATATCAATAAAAAATGTATGTTTTCTACGCAAAACTCTAGGAGGAGTTCTCAAATGTAAATTTGTGTCAATGTTGGGAAGGTCGACAACATCAGGGATAGATCATGTACCTTCAATTGGAGGTGCAATTGATGACATACCTTGAGATTGCCATGTAAACGATGTTGCACCTCCAACTTGAGATGTCATTTGTGGTGTACCTTGAAATAGAGATGTGTTTGTTGATGTACCTTCAAAATGCAATGTTTTTGATAATGTGTCTTCAATTGGAGATGTGATTTCTGATGTACCTAGAAAACCACATGTTGTTGTCAATGTGTCCTCAACTGGAGATGTGCATCGAGCTTCACCTATGGTTGATGATGTGCCCCCAAATTCTATATCTATTCATGTCCTTACACAGACTTTCCTCATTCATGCCCTTTTTTTTTCCAGTTTTACATCTCTCTTAGATTGCACGGGAATTTTTGGCTGTATGGGTTGCAATTCCTTTGCTTCACGAGCTAGAATTTTTATTCTCTTCTCCTTGCATTTTTAGCTGCGCATTCTTCTGGTGTTAGAGGCTTCGATCATTTCCTCGGTATGACCTTCAATGCTACATGTTCACAAACACACATAGAACAAAAGTAAGTAATGCATTTTACAAAAATATTGATATCATTGATTACATTGCATTAAATATGAACACACCAAAGAATTTTATGAAAGAAAGCAGTGAGTTGTTTGGAATTATCAAACATGTCTATGCTACACAATATTTTTCATACATGATGGAGTTAGATGTCTATAGGTTAGATATTAGAGTAGGGATTTTGTGTGTGTTTGAAGAGTTGGCAAAGTACCTAGAGGTTGATGCAATACATGTAGGGATCCACAATGAACTTGTTCAAAGATTTAGAGGAAGGATCTTAATAGAATTATGCACAACTTGATCACTTAACTTACCAAGAAATACTATTTTTGATGCAGAGAGGGGTAGAAACCATTCAATATAGCAAATCAATGAGAATCAATCAGATTCCAAAGAAAAACTAGATGTTCAACTGAAAATCCCAACTTCTATCAAGATTTCCCTTATAGCATAGGTAACCTGGTTCAAGGGCCTTTTCATCAATATTTTCCAAAACACTTGACAAACTTGGGGATGATTAAGATACCCATTTACAAGCTATAAAACATAGGTAAACCCCAACATCAAGTCCTTTGGACTAACATTGACTTCTAATAGACCCACCTTGGAAAAGGTTATTCAATTGGCCTAATTTACAAAGAGAGTACCTTTTCAATACTACATATTCACTCAAAATACTCAAAATGAAGTATTTTATGTGTCAAAACCTCCAATTTCCTTATTTGTTTCGAGGTCCAAGACCTCTAGACACCTAATACACCAAACCCTCAATTTCAAGAAAAATACTTGGGGTTTTAATGAAACTCCTATCTCCCAAACCTTCCAGACCCATACAAAGAACCAAACACACTTACCAGACCCTTCAGATGGTGAATAATACATGACATGGACAGTCCTTCCCATAATTTGTGAAAACACCACTTGAAGCCATAATTTTCACCATGAAAAGACCCTACTACAGTCCTTGAACATCATCCCAAACACCCAACCTTGACCCCAAAACATTATAAATAGGTTAGCTATGTATTTTAAAAGTTATAGGACCCATTCCACAAGTTACAATAGGCAGAAAAAGTGTAATGGGTCGAATTACATAATGAAACCCCTCAATCCAAGAACACTGTGAAAGTAGGTAGCAGTAGTAAAAACAATATAACTTTCTCTATACAAAGAGTTAGAACCTCTAAATAGATAAAAATGAAATATAATTCATTAATATACAACATCCAATTGGTTTCATATCATCATATAGTTTGTAGAGGTCATACAACAACAAGAAAAGTGAGAGAAACCAGTAAATTTCTAGAAAATGACATTCTTCTTGATAAAAAAAATGGGGTACAAACCAACCAACAAACTCTCCTTCGAGGAATTGAAGGTTATTAAACATATTTTGATTTCATTCCAACTCCCTTGAACTCTGCAACTTTTGCATCTTTTAGCAACTTTTTTGACCACATTTAGCCAAATTGCAAGCTATGACACAAGTGAACTCCCTTAGCTCCAAATACATTATAAAATGGTCTAATTGACCTTACTGAACACAATATACTCAACATTAACTAAAATCCTATCATTTGACCATGCTCACTAAAAGATGACATTTTTGACAAAATTGAGCTTACAAGGTGCTCTTGTACCAGAGGCCTGGAACGCTGATTTTGAAGTTATGGAACTTTTGACTAGCATTATTGAACTTTAACTTTATAAAGGTTATGATGAAAAATTCACGGATTAGATTTTCTAGTAATATTGAGTTTATTTCATTCTTTTAGGAGTTATTGTTGTATGAATACAATATTTCAAGCAATAGACTTACATATGGTGGGTTTTGTTAAAATCTTCCAAAGGTTTAGAGTGCTAGTCATCTTGACAATCATAGCTTGTTATTTATGGATGATCTTTGTTTTGTTTTAGATGTGAATTGGTCAGTTCAACATTGAATTGAGGTTTTTGAGATTGAAGATTATTTGAAACTGATCTAATTAAATGATTGTTGAAGATTTTGTCTTCCTGCTTTGAATCACTGACCTAGGGTATAAGTTTTTGCCACCTAAATGAAAACTACAGATTCTTGTGTTTATTTTTCCCAAAACAAAATTTTGATTGTCAACGAAGTCATGAATAATAAGAATTCAAAGAAGGGTTTGTGATGCTATGTCTTATAATTATTCACTATTTCTTTGGCAATGAGGTAACTTAGAAAGACAATAAGCATTCTCAATTGCACAAAATTTCCCATTTTTTTATTTATTAGAAAGGTAAATCGTATGAATGAATGGAAACTTGCATTAACAACTCTGTCAACTCATTTGAATTTATCTAAGCACATGTTCAATGAAGGTGATTTTTTTATGGAACAAAAAAATTAATGGACACTTGCATTAACATTGATGAAAGCTATTAGGTTTTCCAAATTAGATGAAAATAAAAAAAATCCAAATTAATTGAAAAAGAATGAAATACAGAGAATTCCACTAGCCATGTTGAAAATGGACTACTATAAGCAATGCAAATAGAATTCATAAGTAAATTTATGTTAAGTAAATGTCATTTTTTTAATTTATTTGTTCTTTAAACTCATAAAAAATTGAACTTTTTTATGCAAACCCATCTAATTCAATGTTGAATTCTATGTCCAATTGTTATGATTAATAAAATCATTAAGGAAATTTAGTTTATATTGTCTAAAACAAACAAATATACTAAATATAAAAATTTCAATTTACCAAAATGAATATATTACCTCAGATAATGTAAAATGATGTAGAAACTTCAAAATGTCTTCTTATACGTTGTCTACCATGTAGATTAGTGGTAAAAAGGTGATGGATCAAGAATAGATTGGTACAATATGAAGTCAACTGCATTAAATAAGGTGTTTCTGACTCGAATAAAGTGTTGAACCAAGCAACTTCACGAGAATGTGGGCCTAAATCATGGGGTCAAGCCTTATTTTACTGTTTCAAGGTAAAACACATTTGGCGCTCATTGACAGACGACACAGTTTGTAACTCAAAAATTTGTAGTAGAGTTGACAATTTTGAAAAAAATTGAGCGGCCAAACGGGTGCAGTGCAGTTTAGGAAAAGTGTAGTGTGACATAGCGTCGGGCCTCTGAAAGCGGTGCAATATAGCGTTGTGGGATTGGGTCCAGAAAAGTTTGGACTTGCAAATCTGCGGTGGAGTTTGGAAATTAAAAAAAAACTAGCACAGGAAGCAAGTGTCGTGCATTTTGGATTCAGAGCGATGCGATATAGCGTCGCACCTACGGGAGTGGTGCAATATAGTGCCATAGGCCTGTATACGACACAGTTTCCTGGGACCTACAAAAGAAACAGAAAAACGCGGATTTTTCAAAAAAACATGATTAGAATTTGTTCATGCCCTCCTTCTAGCGCCAAAATATGAACCCTTGTTTCAAACCTGTGCAAAAGCAAAAAACAAACACATTATTAGATCATATGCAAGGTGAAACAAGGATTCCCCATGAAATCCATTTACTAAACTTAGATAGAAAATAAATGAAGAATAATATGCAATAACCAAATTAAATCTATCTAAACTAAGCAAACTCTTGATCCCATGGGGGAATTGGTGCCAATTAATGTTTCAAAATTGGTCCTTTCTCAACTCCTAAATTGTAAATGTTGATGTGTGGATTGGCCAAATCTCCTTAATGAGATTTTGGCATAACCTAGCTATGGAATTGTGAAAATGATGAACATATGGAATGAAATGCACAAAATTGGCTCTCAATGTCAAAAGAGTAACTTTGCATGAGATTGTTGATGTTGATTGAGAGCAATAACCTTTCATTTATAGATTTGAATTTGGAAGAAAGAGCAAGATTTGGGCAATGTGGGACTAACTTTCAACCAGTGGTTAAATGCCACTTGTCATGATGTGAATGAATGATGGTTGTGCACATTTTGGCCAAAGTACCAATAAATGCAATTAGGTGGAATTTGAAATTGAGGAAATGACATGTAAGAGGGAAAAAAGAATGAAATAAATGCCACTTGAGTCAATGGACAAGGACATGTAAGAGGAGTGAATGTTTTGTTGGAAGTACCCATCCACTTGGAATTTTTGAATTCAAACTTGAGGGAATATTCCTTTTTTATGCAATGTGAGGGAAAATAGAGATTTAATAAATGAATTAAATCTATTTTCATGTGCAAGTTGCATTCTCTAGAGGATTTTAGTCATAGGGATTAACTTAATCAAGATTTGGTTAACTTAATGAGAGGTTAGGTGATTTGATTATTTTGACTTAGATTTTAGGATTGATTTAAGTCAAAATGAGAGGAAAGATTAATTAGATAAATTTTTTTGATTTATTTAACTAAAAGGGGAAATGTTGCATTAAATTTAATAAGGTTTAATTTATTTAATTTAATAAGATGACTTTAGAGACTTTAATCAAATAAAATGATTTATTTAATTAAGAGATAGAAGGTGATGAAAATCTGAGAGTGTGATTCAGGAAGAAATGTCATTAGTATTCAAGATCAAGTGTGTCGAATCGAATTGTACATTTTCCATGTCTACACCCCCACATAGTTCTTCGTTTCATTATATAATACTATATATATATTATATTATTGATATCATTAATACATGAAAAATAATGTCATATTAATAATATTAATATATAGTATATATTAATATATTTATTTTTTCATCTTTTTAATATTTTAATATATTAATATATATATGATATATAATATATGTATATATTAATATATATCATATTTTAAAAATTTAAAGTGCTCGTCGAAACAGATATCTATTTCCAAGAGCTATACATAGCTTTAAAAAATGGATATCCATTTTCTGAGTTATAAATAAAAGAAAAAAGGTCATGAACATTCATTTTAATAGTGACTATTCACGGTAGAGGAGCAAATAACGGATATAAAAAATAATGGATATTCATTTTTGAGCAATTTCAAGCAACCTAAAACAATTTCAATTGATTCCCATTGATTTTCTATCAAAAAACATCAAAAAGGTAAGTTAAAACACGTTTATTTGGATTATTTTGATTGTTATATGTTTTTGAACAAAATAAATTAGGTTTTTTGTTGAAATCTTAGGAATGAGTTAAAAAATATGTTTATTTATAATTTTTTAATTTACAATGAGGTTTTAATGGAACAAAATTTAGCAAACCCTCCACGAAACCCTCCTCCACCAAACCTTCCTCCACCAAACCCTCCTTCAATTCAAGACCTAATCGAAATCAATATTATTGAATTGAGAAACATTGTTGAGAGATACCATACCCACTAGCATTTGCAATCAATCACATTGAAGATAGAGGCCATAGTCAATCATGTTAGGGACATCACTAGGCAACATGCTTCATTTCAAGAATGGAGAGATCAAAAGAGGTTAGAATATGCAAATATTCTGGGGTATGATGATATTAAAAAAATAGAAATATCTAAAGCTGATCTAGACCAACTTTTTATGGACTGAAGAACAATACAAAATGTTGGTTTACGCAAACCAAAATTTTCCATAAAATGGTACACCCATCAAGGCATAGTTGCAAACTTTTGGGATTGTTGGTGGATGGTTTTTGATAAACCGCCCAACAACAATCTTGATGTCCCTCTATAATTTCTCCACATATTATATGTGGAATTTGTTTTAGGAAGACATGTCAACTATTTTCATTTTAGATAATTTTAGTGATTTGGTATGGGTATGCCCCAACATAGACCTAGGGTAATGCATATTATGCAAGGTCCATATGTTCCCCCTTCTTGTCTTCCTCCCCCACCTTCAAAACCCCATCCAAACCTTGTTTTTTATGTGACCCAACATAGTCTCTTGGCCATACACTCTTTGATAAACCATTTGATTACACAATAATCACAATTCACTTAGATTCTAGAGGGTGGCACTCCTCGTGCTTCAGTTGATACTAGTGCAACATAAAAATCCATGAATATTTGTGTGACTCATCAGTTTACTACATGTAGGAATACATGTCTAGGTCCTATGGGAGATAGAGATGAGCCTCTCCTAGACACATCTAAGTATGAGGTGCATGATGTTTCACTTGGAGGAGATAAGGCACCAATACATACTATAGGTGTAGTAGAGATGAACGAGGGAGGAACAAGTGCAATGCCCTCCATCGATGCAGATGAGAAACAAGATCATTATTTTGTACAAGTAAAACTTAAACTTATTTCATAGTGCATTTCATTTAAAATTATTATAACAAATAGTACATGTTACTAATTTATATTTAAGTGGGTTTGAACCGTTGATGACAAAGGAACAGATTAGAGATGTGCAACATGGAACTCTTTTGGCCATTGAATTTGGCCTAACCAAATTGGTATAATTTTTCTACAGGTAATTTTTTTTATTGTATGCATATCCTTTAAATCATGATTAATTAAATACATACTAATTTATATCTTGATCTTTTTTTTTTTTTTTTGCAGTGTACTCTAGAAGTGACTGATGCCACACCTTTTACCATAATGAGTTCCTCTCAATCAATTATCTCAGTTGCATCACATATTCAGGTATATTGTTTTTTATGTCTAGTAGATCTATATAAGTTTGTAAATATATATGTAGATATATGTTAACTTCTATGTTTTTCTTTCAACAATTATATATAAATTTTTATTTATTTATTTTTCTTCTTGTAGAATATGCTACCATACATGTTTGTGGATCCAAGACCAAGATATTATGGTAGGACTCCTGAGCATCCTAAGGGACCATCGTTCTCTCAATGTATGACAACCAAAGAAAAAATGCTTGAGGTAATGAATAATTGAATTACACTTTAATTTATAGTTTATATTCATATCATTGATTACATTGCATTGCACATCTTTCAAACTAAAAGCATTACTTCTATTTCCTTATCTATGCTACCAATTTTTTCATACATGTCTACCAAAGAATTTTATCAAATATTTTATATTCATATTGCTATTTAGATTGTGTTTCACATCTTTCAAACTCAAAGCATTAACTTCACATTACATATTTGTAATAAATGTGATGATAGACAAGGAAATGAACTATTTCAAAAAATGCCTCAAAGAAATGTGGTCTCATGGTGATGGAGTGACATGACAAGAAAATTTCTATAGATTGTCATGGCATTGCATCATCATGGGACTATAATGTCATAAAATTGCACCCCTTGCAATTCACATACATTCTTGTATTTTCTTTAGTGTCCACTCACTTAGCATTTGTGTAGGCTTATTTTAGCCCCTACATCAACCTTTTCCCCTCTTAGGATGCTCAAGACCCCTTTTCAGTAGCTACCTTTATGTGTTAGCTTTTTGTCAAACTTTGTGCTTTTCCTGTTCTTGTCATTTTGTAGGATGATGTGTTTGGACACTAGTGCATTGTGTGGATGTTTGCATGCCATGCCAACTTCCTATGACATTTTGATGTTCAAACGGTCATTTTTTAGCATGTTTTCCACTTGTCAACCCCTCTTGTCGGTGGTAATGGCTCGGGATGCCTTGTAACAACTCAAGGAGAATCTTTCGCCTCCTCTTTTCTCTTTAAAATCTATCTTTTTAATCTATTTTTTCTTTCAGATCTCTCTAGCTTTGGCTCTAGCCTTTTCAGATATTTACAACTTGCTACAATAGGACTCTCAAGATTTCTTTGCAACTCTCTTGTCTCTCGTAGCTAGTGCTCTCTCCCTCTTTGGCTTCCTTAAGCCTCACACTCGATATCTTTCTCATCTTGTATCTTTGAGCACCTTGAGATTTCTCACATCCCCTATATTTATTGCATCTCTACTTTGTGATATTGGTTTTCCTCCTCAAGCACGGATTGCTTTATCATGCTTACGTTCATTTCATTTATTTTTATCATTTCTCTTTATCTATCTAATTTTCTGTGGAGGTGGGAACACAAAAATAACGGTTTGATTGAGGCAAACACCTATATAGCCCCAACATTTTCTCTCGATCTTACATATATGCAGGTATTGAAGATATTCATGTGTTGAAGGCTTCATTACTTGTCTTTTTGTGAGAATTTTCAATCTCTTATCATTTTTAACTTTATCTACTTTACATTATTTTAGTTCTATTTTATTTTTTTATTCTCCTACATTTTGGAAGTTCTTAGTAAGTAGATTGCTAGTAGTCACTTTAGTTTTTTGTGATATTCTTGATTTTTCGTTCGTATGAGATGCCAACATTCCTTTGGGACTACAACGTGTCAAAATATTATCATTTGGTTGAGAACCTATCAGTCTATTCAAAAAATCCTTGTTCCTGCTCTTTCTAATTCAAGAACTCTCACCTTTTAAATCTGAGGTAGTTTAGGGTAGTTTCCCCTTGGGATTCTCTTGAGAATAAAATTACTCATAAGTAGTGAATCCCCCTTGTCTAAATTTTGGTGAACCTGAGGTGAACACCCCTTTATAAGAAAAGGATGACAAATCAAAGATTTATCCTTCCCTAACAAAAAATTTAAGGCGTTGCCTTGAACCCCATTTTGTCAATAGCAATATATGCCAAATTTCAGCCAACTTTTTTATATCTCTATTTCAAAATATACTTTCTATTTTTTTTACTTTTATACCTTTCCAAATTTGTTAAGAAGCTTCAACAAGTTCTCTTACAAGCATGTGAAAGTGAGTTATCTTCTCCTTTCTTATTATTCTTTATTGATCCCTCTCATGGGATTCCTTCTAAGGATATTTCGGTGCAAGAGGATAAAATCATTGATACTTTTCTAATTGTTACTCTACCTTCTCTTCATTACAATTCACTCTTCTAGAGACATTGCATCTATGAATGATGAATCTCATCTTTGTTCTGATGCACTCCCTTCTAGTGATGATGCACTAGTGGATGATGAAGTTCCTCTCACATCAGATCCTCCAAGGATGGATGTTGAGCATAATTATTCAAATGATTCCTCTATAAGTTGTAAGGAATCCATAAATATAATTTTTATTTTATGCCCCTCAAATTCCTAAGAGACTTGTTATTTATCTTACTTCGGCTAGTCCTCCTAAAAGGATTTGTTCTATTAATGGTGTTCCATTTGATAGTGATTCTCTTGATATTTCTAAGGCTCCCTCTTATAGAGCGGTAGCCCATACTTATAATACTAGAAAAAATAATTTTATTTTTTATCAAACTAGATCTTTAGCATCTTCTCAACCAATCCTTCCTCAAGCACCTAAACATACAACTAAAGCACCTAGTGATTATGATCTTATCGAGAAACTCCATGTTACTCAGGCTAAGATCTCACTGTGGGACTTGCTTTACTCTACTCCAATTTATCAAGGTATTCTTCAAGAATCCTTGAAAAATATCCTCTTTCCTTCCTTCACTAGGTCGATGGATGTTAATGTGTTGATAGCTCATATTCGTGCGAATTCACCGAATATTACATTTTCTCCACAAAATTTTTTTCACTCAAATGTGTAGAAGCAAGTGAGCCCCCTAATGATAATAGTTAACATTAATAAAATTGGCATTAGAAATACTCTCATTGATGTGGTTTCAATGCTCAATGTGTGTAATTTTGATCTATTTCCTAAGATTAGTATTGATTCATCTTCTCTTAATGCTTCTTTTGTTATCGTTCATGGGTTCGATAATGTTGGTCGACAATACCTAAGCATGATAGAATTTCCTTTGAGGTTGGGAACCATTACCATACCCACCCTTGTATATGTTATGTCATAAAAATTACCATATAAGCTTCTTCTTTGTAGAACATGGATTCACGCTATGGGTGTAGTCCCATCTACCTTACATAAATCTATTAAGTTCATTTGTAATAATCTAGTAGTCACAATTAAGGCTGACCTTTTGGCTATGCACCTATGTGAGATGGAAACTTTCAGTTAGGCTTAGGTTGTGCCTACTCTTATCCCTTCAATTTATTCTCATGCATTGACGTCTTCTCCAGTAGTACCTGTTATAAATTATTCTATAGAGATAGATGTCCCTAAAGAAGATCCTTCTAAAGAAAGACATCTTAAGTTTACTCTTTCTACTTTTTAAAATAATGCATGTCTTGGTGATGATTGTGGTTCACTAAATTTTATAAATTTCTTCATTAGGGAATATAAATTTGACCTAATCCACTTAAACCTTCTGATAAAATCATCCAAGCCCACTATCTAACATGATTATTCTTTTGTATCGCAGGACAATATGATCAATAGTTGTAATGTCCTTAATGTTGATCCTCCTCCTTTCAAGGAAGATGATCACACCTCTATTAAAGAGGCTAATGTTGGAAGTCCTATCAATAAGGTTGATGGTGATACCATAGAAGAGTGTAATACCCATTGTTGGAATGATACCCTCTATGTAGATCCTTCCTCTTCTCAAGATTTGCAGACATGTTATTGCCCTGGGTCTAAACTTGTCTCTAAATATGGCTATGAATATAAAGTTTGTGGACGTAACGAGAAAAGTATTTAGGTCCCTATAGAATGTGTACCTCATAGGAATAATTTGGGGCTTGGTTGAATGAATGAACAATATAAATAGAAACCACACCTGAATGATGACAAGATTTCCACTCAACCTTGATCTCTAAAATTGAATCATCCTCCATTATATGTTTTCTTCATGTCTTCTTCTTGTGAGTAGTCAATATTTTCTCCACAAGAGAAAGGGTTGCTTCATGCTCCTCATCCTCTATCTGAGAAAGAGTGTATCTTGTTGAGGATTCTCAAAGCCCACTCGATTAATCTTCCTCCTCCTACACATAAAAAATTTCATAAGCATGATAAAGCAAAGCATTCTTTTTGTGCATACCATCAAGTGCCTAGACATTCCACTAGTGAATGTAAGGACTTGAAGGATAAGATACAACAACTTCTTGATTTTGGTGTCATCACTCATGTGTTTGTTAATGCAACCACCTCTTCCTCAAATAACAAGTGATATTGAGGTCTACCTCTATCCTATCCCTTCTAATTATTTTATCTTGAGGTTCACATACCTCCCTTCCATAGTATCTTGCATGGTTCTCCTCCCCTATATGCTAGGGGCAATGATAACTTGTTCTAGAGATGTGCATTCTTCTTAAGGACCCCCTCTCTTCTCTCTATATTTTAACTAGAGTTTCCCCTTGAGTGGGCCCCTTGCTATCTAAAAGGTTCCCAAGGGATCCCCTCTGAAAGCTTCTCCTTCAAATGAATTCATTGTTGTCTAGCTTGGGGGTACCCTTACTAGACCTATCTTATATATGAGATCTAGTTAGGGGTGTCTCGACTGGACATAATTTATTTTTTGTGACTATCTTGCAATGCAACTTGTAGTAGCCACATGCTTCTCCAATCAGTATTTATCTATAGGATAGAGAACCTGTAGAGCTCCTTTGCATCAAGCTTTCCTAACATGTTACTTTGTAAGTGCACTTGTGAAGTTTCTTTTCAATCAATGTTGCAAGATTGAGCACATGTAAGGACCAATCAAAAATTGTGAATCCTCTCACATAGAACCTCCCTCAGGAGAGAGTACTTTGGGTGCCCTCTTTGCAAGTCTGAGGACCTATAACGATCTTGCATCCTACGAGATCTTTTTGTTCAACTTTTTTGGAAAGAGTGCCTATAAATTCTTTTGTTCACCTTTTCATAGGTTTGCGGACCTACAGAGTATTTGGTCAACCCTCCCCAAGAGGGAGTACCTATGGAGCCATATCTTTTGCAATTTTCATTCCCCTCCTAGATTCTCTTCTCTCTTCTTTTTTCAAATTTTATATACTAGATCAAAGATTTGCATCTTCTTCATCCTGAGTATATGCTCTTTCTCTCTTTGACATTGGTTGCTTCCCTGACTTTTGGGTGCATTCTTCTCTCTGTTTAAGAATTATTCTATGCATTATTTCTTAATTTTGGGATGATGCATAGTAGTGATACAACCTTTTACATCGAGGTCTCTTTCACTTTGTTGAATCAAATATTATTCATTTTTTGTGTTCCTTTGTGTGTGTATTATTCTTGTATATGTTCTAACCCCATGATGTAATGATTTTTTATGTTTTAAATTTGTTGTCTTGTATAAATTTTTATTGTCTGATGTGTTTATTTTGTAGGTCTTCAGTCCAGAGGCATGATTCTTCAGTTTGAAGAATTATCTGCTTCCTCTACAATATCCTTTTGGTATCATAATGTTATTTATGTTTAGTATATTTCCTTTAGTGCGCATATTAGTGTAGATTCATATTCCTGCTAAAGTGGGAGAAAAATGTAATGTCATAAAATTGCACCCCTTGCAATTTCACATAAATTATTGTATCCACTTTAATGTCCACTCCTTTAGCATTTGTGTAGGGTCATTTTAGCCCATGCATCAGCCTTTTGTTGAAATGCACAAGACAACTGATAGGGGGGGTGAATCAGTTGCCACTAATCACATTCAAAAATCTCAAACAATTATTAACTCCACATCCACTTTAATCTGTCATTAAGTATGAGTGTGAAGTGTAAATAACAAAAATTAATATCAACACAAGAAACACTGGATTTATGTGGAGAACCCAATAAGGGAAAAAACATGGTGAGGATTAACTCACAATATAATAGTAATTGCAAAATCAGATACAAGAGGTTCACTGCCAAAGGGATCACTACCCAAGATAGGACTCACTATCTAGATTGGACTCACTATCCAGATAGGAGGCTCATTTCCTATAGCTACAAAAACATATAAACAAGAATGTTACATAGAGAAAATTATCTCAATGCAATAGAAGATCCACCATAATGACTTCCACACATTCAAAACCTTGATCAAAGACTTGTAGACACCATCAGCTCATTACTTTCAGGAGTCTAACACATTGAATTTCTCATTGTCTCAGATCAATTTCACATAATATTTCACATATATCTCACTTCTCACACTCGTGGATTTCAAAAATTAACATATTGCCTTGTATTTATACTATTTTCAATCCTAGAAACTTTCTCCAAGGTCGGCTACACATTCTTCATTTTACAAATTCAAATTAGGTTAGTGACTCAACATTCCTGTGGTGGATAAGAATGAGATTGGACCAAATCAATACTTAACCAAGAACCAAAAGAACATCTCGGATCAATCACAAGCTTCCTTAATTGATATTTATCCTTCATGTAATGTGTAGACAGTAGGTCGGCCAAAAGTAATGAAAACACCAATGAAAATTAAAGTACGTGTATTTGCAATGAGAAGATAACACATGGATTACATGACACACTTAAACATACATTAGAACACCACTTAGATGCCTTTAGATTTATCCACAACAACTACAACAATCTTCATACAAAGAACACTTTCCATCAGTCCATCCAGACTGTACAAACACACATATTAACTATGAAACTAGACTTTCAAAGCACCAAGCCATGAGTAATTTTTCTAGAACATAGATAATAAGATTACAAGACTTCTTCCAAATCCACAAGATCTAAGACAAACCACCAGAGGATTGTGGAGAAAAAACATTTCTCCCAGTCCACAGACAAACAAATCTGCTAGACTAGTTCACAAACCGATGAACATAAATTTCACTCTTCATCAACCCAAAAGCTATAACTCAAGATATATTACCCAAGTACTCCCATAAACAACACTATAGATCCACACAAGAAGATGATCAACATAGAAGAAATGTAGAGCACATTATTGGAGAACATTGAGAACATACATATAATTTTGTCTTCATGTTTTATTAACTTTCTCAAAAGCACTTGATAACTCATCATATCAGCACACCTACAACACCATAAATATAGCTCCATGTACTCACAACATCTCTATATTATCTCAACCATACATGTACCACCTACAATCACTTTTTTCCTTTCACTGAAACAACTTGTACTATGTTGACATCAATGACAACATGACCATACTCATTCATACTTGCAACAATCCTCCCCTTTGTCGTTGATGGCAACAAATGATGTTAAAAACCTTCAAAGACAACATATGCACTTTCCTACTTCTTCTTCCTCTTTTTTTTTTTCAGATTAGACATCCTACACAACCTTCCTATACACTCTTCTCCTTTCAATATTCTCTCCCCCTTTTAGCTTCTTGAGATATAGAAAGGCTTTTTCACATGATTCTCTCTCCCCCTTTGACTTCAATGGAAAAGATCAATTTTTACATGATTCTTCAGCCATAAAGTTATGATCACCCCCCTTAGGAGTTCACCCATGACAACACAAATCATACAACAACAATGATACTCTCTACTCCCCTTGAGGAGTAGACCCTAATCATCACTCTAGACAAATGATGAATCTATAGATCCACTGGACTGATGCACCTCTATGTGCACCTAGTTCAAATAAGGAGGGGAAGTAACCACCAATTTCTCTCGAGGATACTCAAAATTATCCTTAGGAAGAGCCTTAGTAAATATAACTACAATCTGATCCTTTGTAGGCACATATTCAAGCTTGACTTCATTCTCTAGTACCTTCTCCCTTAAGAAATGATATATGATAGATATATGCTTTGTCCTTGAATGCATTACCAGATTCTTTGAAATATTTATTGCACTTGTATTATCACAAAAGATAGGAATAGGCTCATCACACATCACTCATATATCCTTTAGTGGTTGCTTCATCCAAAGTACTTGTGTGCAACAAGATGTTGCTCTAATGTACTCAACCTCTACAGTGGATAAAGAAATTGAATCATGTTTCTTGCCTAGCCATTAAACCAACTTGCATCCAAGACAAAATGCACCACCATTTGTACTCTTTTGGTCATCTACACAACCAACCCAAGTTGCATCAGTGTAAGAACTCAAAGTGAAATCAATATCCTTAGGATACCACAGGCCATAATCCAAAGTACCTTTTAGATATCTGAATATCCTCTTTATAGATGTAGCATGTGTCTCTTTACGTTCTACTTGAAATATGGCAACCAAACATACTGCATGCATGATATCGGGTGATCCCACAATACTGGTTTACATTTTTTGGCCAAAGTAGACACTTAACTGATTTTTTCTAACTAAATATTCACTTTTGAACACTTATAATGGCTAAACCATGAGTAATTTGAAGATGATGCAAACTAGGGATTTGTGAATTTTTTTCTGTAGATTCTAAATATTTTTTTTTTCAAAAAAATTGGAATCAGATTGCACTTCTTTTCCCATCTCCTTCGAAAACTGGTTTTTTTTCAGTAAACACCATTTTTAAAGGAGTGGCACTCACCATATAACAGATAAATTTGTTTCCATGAAGGATAAAATTCTATTTTTTTATAATTTAGATTTGGAACTATGATATCTAGTGCTTCCAATTGGTTTCATAGTGTGTTATTGAATATTTTTTCCTTAATCAAGTTTTGAAGTTAAACCAATTACAATATAGACATAGGTGGATTGTATAAGACAATTTTTTTGTATGTATAGAAACTCAATTTTATTTTGTTGGATCAAGGACTTCAATATCTAGTGCACTCATATTTTAAAAAATAAAATTGATAATCTTCTATTTTTCCACGTGTGGAACAAAGAGCTTCATTTTAAGTGAAAAACCTACATTCACAAGAAATAAAAAATAAATATAATAATTAAATTAAAATTATTTTAAACTATAATTTTTGGGAAACTTATAATAATGATTACATACTTATAAAAATAAATTTTAAATGAATTCATTTGATCCCCCAAAAGGTAAATCAAAAGTGGTTTTTTATCAGCTTTTTGATAGGTGTAAAGGGGAATCTATTATAGGTATGGTTTAAAACTAGCGGGGTTCTATCCAAGGGGGTTTGATCTAAGGTGGTTTGATCAAGCCATCTTCAATTGGAATCCTTCAAATGGAAATTTTTAAGGCTTAAATCATTATATTTTCTAAAAAAAATGTGATTTCATCAAAAATCATAATCTCCCAAAAATTGAAAACTGGCATTGTGGGATCACCCTATCCTATCTAGTAGTAGTAATATATAGAAATCCACCAATCATAGATCTGTACATACTTTGATCAACTTTAGGAGATTTATCATCCTTACTTATTTTTCATCTGGTTACCATCGGAGTACAAACCGGTTTGGAATCATCCATTCCAAACTTCTTCAACAATTCTTTAACATACTTTGATTGTGAAATGAATATCCCCTTATTAGTTTCATTCACTTGAAGTCCAAGAAAAAAATTCAACTCACCAATCATAGACATTTCAAACTCCTTTTTCATCTCCTGTGCAAATTTATTGCACATACCCTCATTTCCTCTGAAGATAATATCATCAACATACACAACCACTATCAAAATTTTATTTCCTTCAACTTTGAAATAGAGATTCCTATTTGTGAAGCCTTTGTTGAACCTTTGTTGTGTCAAATATATGTCCAACCTTACATACCATACTCTGGGAGCCTGTTTAACTCCATATAGTACCTTTTTCAACTTACAAACGATGTTCAGTTTATCTGATAACTGAAATACCTTTGGTTTTTTCATGTACACCTCTTCTTCCAATTTTTCATTCAAGAATGCAGACTTTACATCCATCTAGTATACCTTGAAATATTTGTGAGCAAAAAATTCCAAGAACATTTGAATGGCCTCCATTCTTGCCACTAGATAAAATGTCTCCTGAAAGTCTATTCCTTCAACCTGTGAATAACCTTTGCACACAAGCCTTTCTTTGTTTCTTACTACTTCACCATCTTCATTCATCTTATTCCTGAATACTCATTTTGTACCAATTATATTCTTATTTACTAGTCTAGGAACCAATTCCCATGTCTTATTTTTCTCTATCTATTATAATTCTTCTTTCATGGCTCTAACCCAATTTTCATCTTTGCATGATTCAGACACTGTCTTAGGTTCTATCTTAGAAAGTAAACACAAATTTACCTCAGTTGCTACCACTTTTCTTCTTTTTGTTACACCTTTTCCTTTTTCTCCAATTATATGTTATTTTAGATGATTTTTCTATACATATTTTGGAGTCGTAGGAGTAGGTTCCAGAGCTTCTTCTTCTTCTTCAATATTTTCTTCTTCTTCCTTATTATCTTATTTTACTTGTCTGTAGATGGGTTCATCTAGTTAAATTCACCTATTTCAACTAGTTTGTGCAAATCTTCATCAACTTTTACATTTGCACTTTCAACTATCTTTCTCAATCTTTTATTGTAGCATCTATATGCTTTGCTATTAGTTGAATATCCAAAGAAAAAACATTCATCACATCTTTCATCAAAATTTCCAAGGTTCTCATCATCTCTTTTAATATAGCATCTGCCTCCAAACACCTTAAAGTACTTAATAGTAGGGTTATTTTCAATGCACAGTTCATAAGGAGTCTTTGTGTTTTTACCTTTGATCTGAACTTTGTTAAGAATATAAATAGTAGTGTGGATTGCTTCTCTCCAATATACAATAGGTAAATTTTACTCTTTAATCATAATCCTTGCAGCCTCTTGAATAATCTGATTCTTCCTCTCTGTAACTCCATTCTGCTGAGGAGTTCTAGGAGTAGAAAAATATCTATTTATACCATGCTCTTCAAAAAAACATATTAAACTAAATAGAAGTGAATTCTCCACCTCTTTCAGACCTTAAACATTTTATTCTCAGGTTCACTTCATTCTCCACCCTAGGCTTGAACACTTTGAATCTATCTAGAGCTTGGCATTTCTCCCTAAGAAAAGTAACCCATGTTATTCTAGAATAATCATCAATCAAAAGCATAAAATACCTATCACCATTAATATTTACTACTCTTGTGGGACCACAGAGGTTTGTATGAATAAATTACAACATTCTGGTAGTTGATTGTTCTTTTCCTTTAAAATTGTATCTTGTTTGTTTTCCCAATTGAAAACTTATGAAAACAATATTGGTGTGCTTTGTGATTTTATACAGATCCCTGACAATTTCTCTTGAACTAATCTTGATCATATTATCAAGGTTTATATGTCCCATCCTTCGATTCCATAGAATTTTTTTATTAATCTGAGACATAAAACCCTAACCATCAATACTCTTAAGCTGATAAATGTTTTCATATGTTCTTCTTCTTACAACTACCAGAGTTTTGGACCCTTTTCTAATCTCATAGGTATTATCTTGGAACACAAGTTTATATCCTTTTCTACACATTTATTCAACACTCAAAATATTATTCCTTAAGCACTTAACATAATAGACATCATCAATACTATGTTTTCCATCAAGACTAATTTTTCCTTTTCCAACAATCTTTTCACCAAAATCATCTCCAAACATGAATAATCCTCCATCATACTTTTCAAGTTTAGTAAACTTACTTTTGTCTCTAGTCATATGATTTGAATAGCCACTATCAATTACCCAATAATCTTCATCTTTTCTAGCATGGAGGCTAACCAAAGTACCTTCCATCTCATCCTTCTTGTTTTCCATACCACATTCCCTTGCACATCTTTCATGGTTAGTAGACATAGATTTATTCTCAGAGGCTAGAAACAAGCATTCATCTTTATCATCCTCAAAATTAGATTCATCATACAAAATTCCAACATCTTCTCTAGCATGATACAATTTCTTTTAATTTTTAGCCCTTTTTTCTTTATTATCTTTGTTCTTTTTGTGTATGGCTCTATTTGGACATCTTGAAGCATAGTGACCAGTATTTCCACAACTGAAATATTTAAAAGGTAACATAGATTTGTACTTTTCAGTACCTTTCTTCAATTTCCTTGTAAATTTTTCTTCCAACTCCTCTGAACCTTTAGTATCCAGATCATCTTTTGTCTTAGTGGCTTTGAAGGCTATTTCTATTTTATCCTTTTCTTTTCCAAATTTCCTCATTTCAAATGCGGTCAAGGTGCCAAATATCTGTTTTGTAGTGAATTTCTTTGGATCATACACTTCCTCAATAACTAAGACCTTGTCACTATAACTCTCTGGTAGGGTCATTAAAATATTCTCTATTACATCTTCATTTTTCAGAGTACCACCTTGATTTTTGACTTTATTTTCTGCAATATCAACCCTCATAAAGTAGCTTGCAATGTCTTCACCTTCTTCCATTTTTGAGTTCTTATATCTACAATTTTCTGTTAGCTTCTTTGATAATTTGACTCTATCATTTCCTTGATAAATATCTTTCAACTTTTCCCACACTTCATAAACAGTGCCTAATGAAATAACTTTTGTCTACTCATTCTTGGATAAAGTACTATAGATTGCATACCTTTATTTTTCATTTTCCTCATAGACATAAATCTCATCTGCAAAAGAAGGACCACTTGCCAGCTCAACATATTTTTTCTCAACAACTTTCCAATTCTTGAAGCTAAGAGAGATCAGGTAACCTCTCATTTGCACTTTCTAGTCACTATAGTCACATCCATCAAACACAAGGATTAACAATTTGTGTGCCATCAGATCTACCTCAAGTATTTAACCTCTTCTTCGAGGAACCAAAGCTTTGATAATAATTTTTAAAATGCACAAAAAAAATAAGAGGGGGGGTGAATCATTTGTCACCAATCATATTCAAAAATCTCAAATAATTATTAAGTCCACATCCACTTTAATATATTATTAAGTATGAGCATGAAGTGCAAATAAAAAAATGTAATATCAACTTAAGAAACACTAGATTCACTTGGAAAACCCAATAAGGGAAAAACCACAGTGAGGATTAACTCACAATATAATAGTAATTCAAAAACCGGATACAAGAGGCTCACTGCCCAAGATAGGACTCACTATCTAGATATGACTCACTATCCAAATAGGAGGCTCACTGCCTACAGCTACAAAAACATACAAAAAAGAATTTTACACAAAGAACATTATCTCAATTCAATAGAAGATCCACCACAACAGCTTCCACACATTCGCAACCTTGATCAGAGAAATGTAGACACCATCGACTCACTTCTTTCAGGAGTCTAACACATTGAAGTTCTCACTACCTCAGATTAATTTCACACAATATTTCACAACTATCTTGATTCTCATACTTGTGGCTTTCAAACATTAACATTTTTCCTTGTATTTATACCATCTTCGATCCTAGAAACTTTATCCAAGGTCAGCTACACATTCTTCATTTTACAAACTCAAATTAAGTTGGTGACTCAACATTCCCATGGTGGATAAGAATGAGAGTGGACCAGATCAATACTTAACTAAGACCCAAACCAACATCTTGGATCAATCACATGCTTCCTTAATTGATACTTATCCTTCATATAACGTGTAGACACCAGGTCGACCAAACCTAATGAAAAAACCAATTAACATTGAAGTATGTGCATTTGCAACAAGAAGATAACACATGGATCACATGAAATGCTTCAAAATACATTAGAACACATCTTAGATGCCTTTAGATTCATCCACAATAATTGCAATAATCTTCATACAAAGAATACTTTCTATCAGTCCACTCGGATTGTATAGACACACATAGTAACTTTGGAACTAGTCCAGAGCACCAAACAATGAGTAATTTTTCTAGAACATAGATAACATCATTACAAGCCTTCTTCTAGATCCACGAGATCTAAGAAAAGACACCAGAGGATTGCAGATCAGAAACATTTCTCCCAGTCCATAGACAAACAACTCTGCCAGACTAGTTCACAAACTGGTGAGCAGAACTTTCACTCTTCGTCAACCCAAAAGCTATAACGCAGGATATATCACCCAATGATGTTCATAAACAACACTATAGATCCACATAAGCATAGGATCAACATATAAGATATGTGGAGAACATTACCAGAGCACATTCAAAACACACATACAATTATGTCTTCATTGTTTATTAATTTTCTTAAAAGCACTTGATAATTCATCATATCAACACCACAAATATAGCTCCATGTAATCACGACATCTCTATAGTATCTCAACTATACATGTACCACCTACGATCAATTGATTCCTTTCATTGTAACAACTTGTACTATGTTAAAATTAGTGACAACATCAATGACAACACCACCATACTCATTCATACTTGCAACACCTTTTCCCCTCTCAAGATTCTCAATACCCCTTTTCAAAAGCTACCTTTGTGTATCATCTTTGTGTCAAAATTTGTGCTTTTATCATTGTCATCATTTTGTAGCGTAATATGTCTGGACAGTAACATGCCATGCAGATTTCCATGTATTGTGCTAGCATCCTATGATATTTTGACATTAAAATGACCATATTTTAGCATGTTTGCCACTTGTCAGTGGTAATGGCCGGGGACACCTTGTAACGGCTCGGTAAGCTTCTTTTCCCTCCTTTGATCTCTTTAAAATTTATCCTTTTAATCTCTTTGGTCTTCAAGATCTCTCTAGCTTTGGCTTTGGCCTTTTCCTCTTCTCTTTGTCTTACTATCTTTCTTGTATAGATCTTTACAACTTTCTACAATAGCACTCTCAAGCTTTATTTGAAACTCTCTTGGCTCTCGCAGCTATTGCTCTCTCCTCTTTGACTTCCTTAAGCCTCGAAAGTGATATCTTGATTATCTTGTATCTTTGAAAATATTGAAGTTTCTCACACCCCCTATCTATTGAATCTCTACGTTGTGATATGGGTTATCCTCCTCAAGTAGGGATTTCTTTTATCACTCTTACATTCATTTCATTTATGTTTATCATTTCTCTCTATCTATCTAGCTGTCTGTGGAGGTGAGAACACCAAAATGGGGGTTTTACTAAGGAAAACCCTATACAACCCCAACATTTTCTCTCAATATTACATATGTAGGTATTGAATATATTCAAGTGTTGGAGGCTTCATTACTTGGTTTGTTGTGAGAATTTTCTATCTCTTATCATTTTTAACTTTATCATCTACTTTACTTTATTTTAGTTCTATTGTATTATGTTATTCTCTCACATTTTGGAAGTTCTTAGTAATTAGATTGCTAGTAGTCACTTTAGTTGTTTTTTGTGACATTCTTGGTTTCTAGTCCATACAAGATTCTAGCATGCCTTTGGGACTACAACATGATGCACTATCATCCTTGTTCCACATAGTCGTCCTTTATTCGAGAACCCATTAGTCTATCTAGAAAATCACTGTGACCTACTCTTTCTGATTCAGGAACTCTCACCTTTTCAATATGAGGTAGTTTAGGGCAGCTCGCTGAGTAGCGAATCCCCCTTCTCTATAGAGACCAAATTTTTTTGAGGCATTTTTTCAAATAGTTCACTTCCTTGTCTATGCTACCACATTTTTCAGACATGTCTACCAAAGTATTATATCAAATAGTTCATTGCCTTGTTGGTATTCCTAAAATCTTAAAACTCTATCCAAGAAAATGGATGTTGTTGTCCTAAGGGCTAATGAGGGAGAATCTTTTACAAAGCTTAAAGTAAACGATATGAAAAAGTAGTCAGAAGATCATGAAAACTAATAAAAGGTTACTATTTTCCTAAGGGTTGATGAGAGCATTTTATCTAAAAGACAAGTGCAAAATATTTACCATTACTTCACTATTAAGTAGGTGCCAAGATGAACCAATGTACAAATGTGTGAGTGATTTTGAACTAAAAATATATGCACATGACATTCATTATCACACAAAAATTTAAAATTTTTCAACATATACATGACCTTCATAATAATCATAACACAACATACATTCTACCATAAATATAACCAATAATGTTCATATATTATTTTTTCATGTTCTCATGTACAAATACATCATATCATTTTTTTAACCATCATAATCATCAATACAACTAATAATGCCATATACTTTTATCAATGACCCCATGTAGAAATACATTGATGCATCTTGCTATAAAGATATCATTGATACTCAAATAATATGTGCACCTAATATTCTCATTCCATAACACACATCTCAAATCATTGCTATTCTCATAGACACCTGCATTGCAATATTACAAAAATTGTTAAAAGAACAAAAAAACTATGTAAAGATAATTGAACAACGAAAGCAACATGAACTCCAATGCTAGATGCATTTCCATCAAACCTCACATCATACTAAAATCTTGTGTTGGGAAACACCTACATATAAATATTATAAAATTATGGATTATTAAAAATGTAAAAAACAAAGTAAACTTGTCATTCTTTGAAATCAAATGCAAAATTATAAATCAAGAGATTAAAGTATATGAATAAGATACCTCCCTATGAATTACATTGAATATGTACTCAATGTTAAAGAAAAATGTGTTAACTTTTGTTTTGAGTCTTTTCGTAACATAATAGTGTTTTCCACAGAAATGGCCTACATTTGTTAAGAATTGTTAAGGAACATGATCTTGAATCTACTATTGACTCAACAATGGTTAAAATTATACATGAATATTGGAAAATGCAAAAAATGTAAGATTTTTAGTAATTTTGAAGGGGTGGTGTGGAAATGTCAATGTACACAAGTAAATACTAGGGAAGGCCTCTATTTTTTGTCCAAGTCACTTGATAATTCTGAGGTGCTCTTTCTAGGGTAGTCTCTTAAGAGCTAGGTAAAAGCAAAAAATTGCCAAACTTTGACGAAGTCATTCTAAGAGCTCGTGGCACGTACGGATTCTTTCTTTGAACCTACAGGTGGAAATTGAATCACTTCAAATCAAATTCTCTCAGTTTGGGTCAAATCAACACCGTTTGTGTGTTTTAGTGTCAAATACATTCTTGCAATAATTGTCATTGGAAAGTAGTGCAAAAAATGGAAAGAAGCATTTTTTTGTTTTGTGCATAAAGGAGTGAACCCAATTGTACCAAAATGTCAAGGTGGGAAGTCTAACACTATGAAAGGCCTCCTTTTTCCGCCCAAGTCCCCCCATGATTTCAAAGTCCACTAATCTAGGGTAGTCTTAAAAGTGTCATAAGAGAAAAAAATGCAAAACTATTATATTTTTGATATTTTTGACTAATGGTCAGCATGCACATGTCAAGGTTGGTTTTTAAAGACTAGGTAAATTCTATTTTCATTTCCCATGTCACCCGATCATTCTAGGGTGCTCTTTCCGGTGTAGTCTCTAAAGTTCCTTAAGACCAAACAATGCAAAAAGAGTTATTTTTTTGTTGTAATTTTGATGAATGGGTAGAATGGGAAAGTTGAGGTAGATAGGTAAATACTATGGAAGGTCTGAATTCATTTCCTAACTCACCTGATCATTTTAGGATTCTCTTTTCGGGGTAGTATCTTAAGTGCCTTAAGAGCAAAATATGCAAAAAGAGTTCATTTTTAATAATATTGACAAATGGGCAATGTAGGAACGTCAAGGTAGGTAGGTAAATACTATGGAAGGTATTTTTTCTCCCAATTCACCTAATCATTCTAGGGTGCTCTTTCTAGAGTAGTCTCTTAAGTGCCTTAAGAGCAAAAAATGTAAGAATTGTTAATTTTTTAGTAATTTTGATGAATGAGAAGTGTAGGCACGTTGAGGTAGGAAAATAAATACTAGGGAAGTTATATTTACTATTACATAGACAATTTCCATTGCACCAAAAGATTGACCTATTAATGCTTGATACAACCATTGAAGTTAATAAATCCACGAGTGGCAGTTAAGCGATGTCACAAACCCGAGTATTGCACTACACAACATAAGAAGACCAAGGGCGCACACCTTGCAAAAATCCCCAATGAAAGTGATGGGTTTGAACCCATGAGCCAGGCTCTAATACCAATTATTGCACATACAATCATCATTGCACCAAAAGATTGACCTGTTAATGCCCAATACAATCACCAAAGTTAATGAATCCATAGGAGGCGATTAAGACATGTCATGAACCCAAGTGCTTCACTAAAAACACAAGGAGATCAAGGGTACACACCTTTCTAAATTTTCATTGCCCAAGTCACCCGATTATTCTGAGGTGCTCTTTCTGAGGTACTCTTAAAAGCCCTAAAATTCAAAAATTGTCAACCTTTGATGAAGTTATTCTGAGAGCCCATGGAATGTAGGAATGGTTTTTTTGGACCTACAGGTGGATATTGAATCCCTTCAAACCAATATCTCTCATTTCTGGTCAACTCAACACCATTTGTGTGTTCTAGTGCCAAATGCATTGTTACAATAATTATCAGTGGAAAGTAGTGGAAAAAATAGAAAGAAGAATTTTTTTATTTTGTGCATAATGGAGAAAAACCAATTGTACTAACACATCAAGGTGGGAAGTATAATGCTATGAAATGCCTCCTTTTTTTCCCAATTCCCCCCATGATTTCAGAGTGTGCACTAATCTGCGGTAGTCTTGAAAGTGTCTTAAGAGCAAAAAATATAAAATTATTAATTTTTCAATACTTTTGACTAATGGGCAATGTGGATATGTTGAGGTAGGAAGGTAGATATTAGGGAAGATCTATTTTCATTTCCCATGTCACCCAATCATTCTTGCATGCTCTTTCTAGGGTAGTCTCTAAAGTGTCTTAAGAGAAATAAATGCAAAAAGAGTTAATTTTTTAGTAGGGTATGTGCACGATCATCATGGAAAAAACAAGCCCTTAAGTGGCAATGAAAATTTAGAAAATCAGAGTTAGGCAACTTGACGTGAAAATTTGAATAAGTTATCTATATTATTTAAAAAATATGTAAGAATAGAATTTGTACCAAATTGAATGTAGTTTCTAAAATAATAGGTTTATTTTATTTTTTTAAATCTATTTGGTAAAAAAATGAAATTTCAATGCAATAGTACTTAAATTTTAGAGAAAAAATAGGAAGTAGATGTCTATCTGACCACCCTAACCACAATAAAATGATAATATTTTATATATAAGTAGAGGACTCATGTATCAATGTGATGCATATTTTGTTGTAATTTTTTTGTAAGTAAATATTTAATTATGAGTTTTTTATTACAACTTTTAAAAAATATAGAAACTCGTATGTCTGACCACCTTAACTTGGTGAAAATTTTATGAAATTAAATTATTATTTTTAATCCTATAGTATGTGAAGCATAGAATATGACACATATTTCAGATTCAAAAAATATGACACCATTTGAAAGCTATAGATGTTTTTCAATCATCTTATCAATCAGGACTTTAGTTGTAATTCAAATAGAATATAAATAATTATTATTTATTAAATTCAAAGTAAAGCATAATTTATATTGGTGGAAAACTGAGAATATCCTCTAAAAACCCTTTTCGTTTCATCAATTTTGGGTAAAAAAAAAGTCGTCAACCACATGGACCATCATATCACTTACATATCGCCACTTTTTGGCCCATCATGATCTTGCCCATACCCAGTAATTTTGATGAATGGGAAGTGTAGGAATGCCAAGGTATGAAGTTAAATACTATGGAAGTTTTGAATTCATTGCCAAAGTCACCTGGTCATTTTAGGGTGCTCTTTTCGAGGTAGTCTCTTAAATACTTTAAGAGAAAAAATGCAAAAATCTTTTTTTTTAGTAATTTTGATTAATGGGCAGTGTGAGAACATTATGGTAGGTTACTAGATACAAGGGAGGTCTCTTTTATTTTCCCAAGCCACCCAATTATTTTGAGGTGCTCTTTCCGAGGTAGTCTCTTAAAGCCCTAAAAGCCAAAAAAAATCAAACTTTGACAAAGTTGTTCTGAGAGCTTTGGCATGTAGGAATGCTTTGTTTGGACCTATAAGTAGATATAAAATCCATTCAAACCAACCTCTCTCGATCTGGGTCAACTCTGTTGCAAGAATGGAAGAAATAAAAGTGTTATCATTGATGTCAACTAGTCAATTGGTTATCAACTAGTTGTTGTTGATGATTGCATATGTTGAGGATACTAAGAAAATTGTATTGAAGGAAGATTGCAAGTGTTCAATTTTTGCTCCAATTTTGTCTCCTATGTTTGTTTGGTTCAGATATATTGACCATGGTTGTTGGAAGATGCTATATCCAGATTTTTGGTTTTTGATTCATTGTTCAGTGTGATTTGTGTATCTAGAAATTTTGTGCTTAATTGTTCTACGTGTTTTATACTGGTTTGGCTGATCTTGTGTGGAATACTACTTTCAAAGTTAGTGAAGTGTGTTGGATCTATTTTTTTCCTTATGAAGTGTGTGTCTGGGTCACCCCCATTCCAATTCCACCCTAGGATGTTTTGGTCATGATTTATTTTGAATTCAATATTGGATGGCTAACTTTGGATATGTTTCAAAGTTAAAGATAGTATAAATATAATATGAGTTAGTAGTGACGAGACACACACAAGATAAAAGAAGAGAGATAAGTGAAAATAAAAAGTGTAGATAGAAGTGATATTGATGTTATTTTGTAAGTGTGTGTGATGTGAGTGTGGCAGATCAGTGCAAAGCCTAAATGGTGAGATTCTAGATGTAGTGAGTAGAAGGTGTACTCTATCTTTCATGCATTTTTGTGAGAGGTTGTGGTGGATTTATATATTTCATTCAAATTTTCATCTCTCTATAACATATCTTTTGTATCTTCTTTGTATCTTTATGTTAGTGAGCCTTTTGGGTGTTAGCCCTATTGGATAGTGAGTCATGTTTTGGATAGTGAATCCTTGTTCTGGAAGTGAGCCTTGTTTCTCATGAAGTGAGCCCCTTATAATCAATTTTGATATTCTCTATAGTGTGAGTTAATCCTCACTATGGTTCTCCCTTCATTGGGTTTTCCACATAAATTCGGTGTTGTGTTTGTGTGATAGTTTTTCAGTTTCTGACTTGCCCTTAATGTTTAATCATTCAAGAAGTATTAAGGATTAGTTTTGGTAACTATATTAAAGGTTTAATTTTGTGACAACTAATTCACACCCCCTCTCAATTGTCCTATTCAATAATTGGTATCAGATCTTGGTTCCTTGGTGAAGAGGTTAACTATTTGAGGAAGATCTAGGATAGCTGGAAAAATGGTTTATGATTATCTAAGGTTCAATGGAACTAAATGCTATCTAGAAAATATTTATGGAAGAATATCTGGAATACTGTGGGTACGATGTGTAGAAATATTACAAGAATCTGTACACTCCTCTTGCTAATGGTCTGAGCATGGTTGATGAGATCAAAGCACATGAAGTGAACAACAAGGCAAAGTACATTTCAAAGAATGGTCTGGTATATTTTGAGTTGATTAAAGTTCAAAATCTAAAGACTACTAAGGAAGTCTGGGATGCTTTGGAAAGGGAACATAAGTGTGATGAAATATTCAAAGAGGGAAAGTAAAAAAAATTAAAGACATAGTTTGAGCCTCTACATATGTCAAAATATGAGAATGTTAAAGCTTATGTACAAAGATTGGATGAGATAGTGGCTAGAATGCAAGGACTTGGCGCTACTGTAGATGAAACTAGAATTGTAAAGAAGATTCTTAGAACTCTCCTTGATTCTTACAATGAGAATGTGTGTGCTATTGAATATAGTATAGATTATAAGACCTTCACTAAAAATCTATTGTTGGGAATTGTGACATCTTATGGGATGAGGAAGCCAAATCTAAGGAATGGATGCAAATCAGAAACTGCTTTTAAGGTGGAAAAAGTTGAAGATCTAGATGAAGAAATTCTTTATGAAATAGAAGCTAACTTTGTAAGAAGGATGAGGAAAGGATTCAAAAATTATGAAGGTGAGTTACCATCTAAATGATATAGCTATGGAGAAATAGGTCATTATGTTGCAAAGTGTCTAGAAAGAGCTAAAAGGAATAAACAAAGATATGAGAAAGAAAAGAAAGGAAATAAGATTAACAAATCATATTATGTGAATGTGAATGATATTATATCTAATGAGGATTCATAATATGGAGATCTTGATGACAATTAATTCTTGTCCTTGGTGATAAAGGATGAGCCTACTTCTGCTAATTCTAAAAAAAGGGTGAAGGAAAGCCCTCCAGAGAAGGAGAAAAATTAAGGTATGATTATCTTTTCCCTAGATATGAAACAAGAAAAGAACTATTAGGTTGTTGAAAGTGGTTATTCACATCACATGACTGGTGATAAAATTAATTTTGTTAAGATTGAAAAATATGATGGTGGCTTGGTTAAATGTTTGAAGATTATACTTATGCTAAAATTTGTGGGATAGGTTTAGTAAGTTTTGATGACAAGAATAATACTGATGATGTCTACAATGTTAAGGGTTTAATGAATAATATTTTGAGTGTTGGAAAAATTTGCAGTTATGGATATGATATTGTGTTTAAGGATGAGAGGTGTAAGATCCGGAAAGGATCCAAAAAATTGATTATTGTTGGAAAGAAATCTAAAAGGTGTTGATGGATGATGCTTTATGACTCAGATCAATGATATCTAGTTATGGAATTAGAGAATGTGTCACATGAATTTTGATAACTTTGTGAGGATTATAATTTTTCATGCTATGAGAGATTTAACAAGGATTAAAAATCTTGTTAATGCTATTTGCAAAAAATGTTAGTTTGGAAAGCAAGTGAGAAGTCATTACAAATCAAAGGAATAGTCTACTACTAGACTACTAGATTTAATTTATATTGAACTCTATGGTCCTACAAGAGTTATAATTCTACTAGTGAAAATTACTTTATACTTTTGATTGATTATTATTCTAGATATACACGGGTTACATTTCTTAGAGAAAAATCAAAGGAATTAGATAGATTCAAGACATTCAAAGCTATGGTTGAAAATGAAGTGAATTTAAGGATAAAATGCTTAAGGTTTGATAGAGGTGGAGAATTCACCTCCCATGATTTTAATATGTTTTGTGAGGTACATAGAATAAAGAGACAATTATATGATCCAATAACTCCTTAGCATAATGGAGTTGTTGAAAGAAAAAGCAAAATAGTTCAAGAGGTAGCTAGATCGATGATGACTAAGGTTGGTTTACCAAAATTTTACTAGAAAGAAGCTATTTGTACTACTGTTTATGTATTCAATCAAGTTAAAGCAAGAGAAAATAATACAAAGACTCTCTATGAGCTATTGTATGGAATAATTTGTATCGTTAAGTATTTCAAGATATTTGGAAGCATATGTTATATCAGAAGAGATGAAGAGACTTTGGGAAAGTTTGATGCAAGAAGTGATGAAGACATTTTTCTTGGATTTTATACAAAAAGAAAAGCATATAGATGTTTCAATAAAATATTGAGAAATATTATAGAAATTTCTAATTTCAAGGTTGATGAAACAATAAAGAATTATATTGATATTGATGGATATGTATTTGATGAACCTAATTGTGTAAGAATAGAAGAGATTGTGGAAGGACAAGAAAATGATGAGAAAGAAAAGAAGGATGAACAAAATGAAAGAGAAGAGGAATATCTGGTGGTGTCCCCTAAGACACCTAGGTATGTACAGAAGAATCATTCAAAAAATTAGATTATTGGTGACAAGACAAAAGGCGTATTGAATAGAAGTAGATTTGTTGATGAAGTAAACTTGTGTTTAATTTTTGAGATTGAACCGTAAACTATAAGTGAGGCATGTAAGATGAACATTGGGTGGAAGATATGAAATAATAATTTATGTAAATTGAAAAGAATCAAATTTGTGAGTTGGCCCAAAGACCGTCAGACAAAAACATTATTGGATCAAATTTGGTGTTCAAAAATAAGTTGAATGAGAATGGATAAATGGTTAGAAACAAAGAAGGGCTTGTGTGTAAAGGTTACTCACAAGTAGAAGGAATAGATTTTTAGGATACCTTTTCCTTGGTAGCAAGAATGGAAGCTATAAGGATGTTCTTAGAATTTGTTGCTCATAAAGATTTCATGTTCTATTAGATGGATGCTAAGTAATCATTTTTGAATGGTGAGTTAGAAGAGGAAGTCTACATGAAACAACCAGAAGGATTTTAGTTTTTGGATCAATCGGATATGGTGTGCAAACTAAAGATTTTTTTATATGGATTGAAGCAAGCTCCTAGAGCTTGGTATGCAAGGTTAGACAAGTGTTTTATTTAACAAGGTTTCAAAAAAGGTACAACATATAGTAATCTATATTTAAGATTGAAAATGAAATTCTTTTTATTGTGGTTGTATATGTTGATGACATTATATTTGGAGGAAATGAAACTATGTGCAAGATTTTTGAGGAAGAGATACAGAAATAATTTGAAATGTCTTTTGGAGAGATGAATTTCTTTCTTGGGCTATAGATCAATCAAATACATAAAGGAATTTTTATTTCACAATATAAGTATGCGAAAGAGATGTTGAAGAAATTATGGATGGACGGTTCCAAAATAGTAAGTACTCCTATGGCGATTGGTTAAAAATTGGGTAAATATGATGATTCACCTAAGGCTGATCAGAGAAAGTATAGATCTATGATTGGTGGACTACTATATTTGACTGCTACTAGATTGGATATTATGCATGTTGTCTATCTTGTGGCTAGATTTCAAGAAGATCCTAAGGAAACACATGTTGCTATTGTTAAAAGAATTTTTGGATATTTGAATGGCACTCTAGATTATGGGTTATGGTATCCTAGAGATACTAGTTTTACATTACGTGTTTATATAAATATAGATTGGGTTGGATGTGTAGATGACATAAAGAGTACAAGTGGTTATTCATTCTTTCTTGGATACAGAATGGTGGCATGGTAGAGTAAAAAGTGAGATTTAGTTTCTTTGTCTACTGCTAAAGCTGAGTATATTGTTCTTGCATCTTTCTATGCATAAGTTCTATAGATGAAAAAAACATTCAAATATATCATAGTGGTGTGTGATGATCCTATTTCTGTCTTTTGTGATTTTACAAGTGCAATTAACATTTCAAAGAATCCTATGATGCACTCGAGGATAAAGCATACATCTATCAAGTATCATTTCTTGAGAGAGAAGGTTGTGGAGAATGAAGTAAAGCTTCAGTATGTTTTGATGAAGGATCAAATTGTTGATATATTTATGAAGCCTCTTCCTAAAGATACTTTTGAGTATCTTTGGGAGAAATTAGGGGTCATTTCCCCTCCTTTCTTGAAATAGATGCATATGGAGATGCATCAGTTTGGTGGATCTATGGATCTTCCTTTATTTTAGATTGATTTCTGGAGGCCACCTTTCATGGGGAGAGGTAGTATCATGTGTTGTCATTGTGAGTTTTCTATTGTCAAAGGAGAAATCAATGTAAATATCATTTTCCTTTGCCATTGATTTAAAAGGGGGAGAGAAATGGAAGAATATGCAAAAAAAGGAGAGAAAAGGAGAATGTGAAAAACAAAGAGAGAAAAGGAAGAATGTGAAAAGAGATTATCTAATTATCTACTAAGGGGGAGAAATAGAAAGAAAAATCTTGAGAAGTGCATTCAGAGCTAGTATGTTGTCTTGTATGGTTTTTCACATCATGTGTTGCCATCAATGACAATGGGGGAGATTGTTGAAAGAATGAAAGGAATGATGGAATGAATGAAAGTGTTGTCATTGATGTCAACTAGTCAATTGGTTCTAAATTATTTGTTGCTGATTGTATATGTCAAGGATATTAGGAAAATTGTATTGAAGGAAGATTGCAAGTATTCAGGTTTTGCTTTGTAGTTTTTCTCTATGTTTGTGTGGTTCAGATATGTTGATCATGATTGTTGGAAGATGCTATATCTAGATGTTTGGTTGTTGAATCATTGTTCAATGCGAGTTGTGTTCACCAATTGTGAACTGTGGTTTTTTATGTTTCTGGTTGAGGTCCCAAAGAAATTTTGTTGGTCTGGATTTCTCTTTGATGAAGTCTTATGAATTATGGTTCTAGAGTTGAGTTGTTTTGATTGTATTGAAGATAATTTATATCTAGAATTTTTGTGCTTAATTATACTATGTGTTTTACACTGGTTTGGTTGACATTGTGTGGAATACTAATTTTTAAGTTAGTGATGTATTTTGGATCTATTTTGGTCCTTATGAAGTGTGTGTTTGGGTGACCCTCATTCTAATTCCACCCTAAGATATTTTGGCACTGACCTAATTTGAATTTAATATTGGATGGCCGACTTTAGATATGTTTCAAAGTTTAAGATGGTATAAATATAATATGAGTTAGTGGTGAAGAGACACACACAAGAGCAAAGAAGAGAGATAAGCAAAAATAAAAAGTGAAGATAGAATCGAGATTGATGCTATTTTGTAAGTGTGTGTGATGTGAGTGTGGTAGATCAGTGTGAATCCTAAATGTTGAGTTTTTGGATGTAGTGAGAAAAAGGTGTACTCTATCTTTCATGCATGTTTGTGAGTAGTTGTGGTGGATTTCTCTATTGCATTGAGATTTTCGCCTCTTTGTATCTTTGTGGTAGTGAGCCCTCCAGGTTGTTAGCCCTATTGGACAATGAGTCATGTTCCGGATAGTGAGTCCTTATTTTTGTAGTGAGCCTTGTTTCTCAGGTAATGAGCCTCTTGTAATCAGTTTTGATATTATCTATTTTGTGAGTTAATTCTCACTATGGTTTTTACCTCATTGAGTTTTCTACATAAATCTACTGTTGTGTTTGTTTGATGGTTTTTAGTTTCTGCACTTGTAGTTAATGTTTAATCATTCAAGAAGTATTAATGATTACTTATGGTAATTGGATTAAAGGTTTAATTCTATGAAAACTGATTCACCCCCCTCTCAATTTCCCTATTCAACAAACTCAACATCAATTGTGTGTTCTAGTGGCAAATGTATTCTTGCAAAATTGTCAATGGAAAGCAGTGAAAAAAATGAAAATAAGAATTTTTATGTTTTGTGCATAATTGAGCAAAACCAATTGTACTAACACATCAAGGTGGAAATTCCAACACTATGAAAGGACTCATTTTATCACCGAAGACCCCACATGGTTTAGAAGGACACTAATCTAGGGTAGTCTTGATGAATGGGTAGTGTGGGCATGTTGAGTTAGGCAAGTAAATACTATAGAAATCAACTAAACTGGGGTAGGTTACATAAACATGTTGAGGTAGGTAGGTAAAATATAGGTAGGTAGTGTACTAATCTAGGGTAGGTTGTGTGGACACGTCGAGGAAGGAAGATAAATACTAGGGAATCTATATCTTGAACAAATAAGACTTCATTCAATGTATATTTGTTGAGATAGAAATCAACTAGAATTTACCCCAAGGAAGAAGAAAAGAGAAACAAAATGAGATTTTTTTAGTAAAGATACACCATCACAAAAACATAGAAGTATCAAACTCAAAAGTATGGTGCAGCATAATTTTAAAAATATGTACCTTCAAAATAAATTGATCTACATGATATATCGTGGATGTTTTGATTTGAATCGCTTGAAAATATACCTTTGTTCTCCGAAAAACCTACCTTTTACATATTGGTTAATTTGTATGCAAAATTAATATACTTTTATTCCAGCTCATACAAATAACATGAATCAAAATAAGATATAAAATATCATACATGTCCCATAAAACAAAAGATCAGCTACTCAAGTGTGTTTGAACGGTCATCTCTTACCTTCAAAGTATCGAGTAATGCTTCATGATCAACACTACTAATTGTCCATAGTTATTTTGTTCTTGGTTTAGAATGATGTCTCAATAACTTAACATTTTTTTCTATAACAAGTTTTGAATACATGAGAATGGTTTTGTGATTCTCATAGTCTTCAAATGTAGGTATGCCATTCTTTCTAATCATATACATTTGCGACCAAGTTTCAAAAACAAAAACTAAACTTGTAGAATACATGAACCCACCATCATTTGTCATCATGTGTAACTTTCTTCTTTCCCTGTACATATCATTTCAACCAATATTTTGATCCCTCCTCATTCCCTTGTGGTGCTATAGCTGCATAGAAATGTCCTGGCTATACAAGATTTTAAATATGGTCATACTGAAGTGAACTTTTCATTTCATCTTCTAAAGAGAATTATGCTAAATATAAAGGGGTTAGGTACTATGGAATCCATGTATCTACCCACTCACTTGACTCACATTGATCCCAATCACATTGAATACAATTTTGACAAAAACAAGATAACTCTCGTGTCCATATGGTCCATGAATTTACACATGAGCTTCAAAATGAATGCATATTTGAATATTATTTGATGGTTTGACATTCCAATTTGTCTCCCACCGTTCCCTCATCAACCAACTAAAATAATGCACACTTGTGAATCAAGTGTCCCTCTTCATGATAATGCATAACTACACCAATCAATAATAGAACGTGCTTCACTGAATGTTGCACCACCTCTAATCTTCATTTGTACTTTAATTAGAGCTCTTTTCACACATGTGTATGTGCCATCATGTTCACCTTTTCCATGCCCAACTTCAAAAAAAATCCAAATATGTGGTACACCCCTCTCTACATGCATTCTGCTCAACTAATAAAATATACAAGCATTCTTAAATTTTCTTTTGTAGTTATCTAACCAAATGAGATGCCAACCCATTGCAATAACATTTTCCTATAAAAACTCAAAAAAAAATAAAAAAAATGGTACTCCCTGATTATCTTCTTATCCTCTTATGTACTATCAAGGGAATTTCTATATGTTATGTGGACAAAAATAAAAATTTGAATAGAATTGTAATATTGTGATTGTACCTCATTTTGTGCCTGCAATGTGTAAATTTTAGCAAAATCAGCCATAGATATACTAGTTCCAATCAGGAAAGAGTCCTACACACCTTGAATTGTTGATCCAACCACCAAGACCCATGGCTATGCCTTGCATAATTGTAGATTTTTTTTCTCAAAATCAGAAATAAAATCAGCAATACTTACCTCTCTTGTAACCAACTCGCATCTAGAACCTGCACCTCCACTCTTCAAACTATATTTGATTGTCTCAAACCTTTTTTTCTCAACAATATTGTTAGAAAAATAATGTGCATTGCCCTCATGAAATAATGTTACAAACTTTGATAAACCACCACATTGCAAAAATGATTCATATAAACAATCATTTCTATAAGAAAAAACCAACCATCACCTCTAACACATAAAAATGAATCTAAAAGGTCCTTGGATGATTTGTGAAGTTGCAATCCTTGACACTCCTACAACATTTCATTACTATGCATAGTAGAACAAATATAGCATAATAATTCATGATACATTGAAAACTCAATGTGGTATTTACAACATGTATTACGAATATAAATAGGTACACAATAAAATGGCTTGCAAGACTCAAAATCCCTTTGTGATAATTGTAAATTTGGATGTGCTTCAAAAATTATTTGTACAATATTATTTTGGCTATATTACAAGAAATGTTTAGGATGCAGTGTGTGATCTCAATAACCAATTCTTAACTTTAAAACATCCTTTACATTCAGCGATACTCTAGATTGAGAGTGCAAAAATTGTTCAATTCCCTTTTTTACATTATTGGTTAGCTTCTTATTGTTGAATAGGACAACTGAGAGGGGGTGAATTATTTTTTACAAATTATAATCTTCAATTCAATTAGCTGAACTAATACATAAACTGGTTAAATGATTAATCATCAAATGCTAATGCCAAAACTCAAATCCAGAGCACAAACACAATAACACCATATTTACATGGAAAACCTAATTCGAGAAGAACCACTATGAGGATTAAATCATACTATAGAGAATATCAAAAATAATTACAAAAATTCTCATTGCTTGAGATAAGGCTCATTTCTTGAGATAAGGTTGACTGCCTACAATAAGGACTCATTGTCCAACAAGGCTACAATCCAGAGGGCTCACTACCACAGATATACAAAGAAGACAAAGAATACTTGTTACAAAGAGACAAAAATCCCAATGCAACAAAGGATTCCACCATAGTCACTGATCAGCTTGCATAAATGATAAAGTTCACTTTTTGCTCATTGCATCAGAAAACTCAGCATTAAGCATCACACTAATCTACCACACACATAACTCACACACACTTTTTGAATAACATCAAATTGGTTTTTTCTCTTTCACTTATCTTCCTTCTTTTCTCTTGTACATTTTTTATTGCTAGCTCATCCTATATTTATACTATCTCCAACTTGATAAGATACGAAGTTGGCCATCCAACTTCAAATTCAAATTAATTCGGTGCTAAAACATCCTAGGGTGGAATTAGAATGAGGGCGACCCAAAAAAATGCTTGACCGAGACCCATAATATATCCAACTTGCTTCATCAACTTCAAAGATACTGCTTAATGCACGGTCGACGACACCAGTGTAAAAAACATAAAACAATTAAGCTCAAAACTTCTAGAAACGAAAAATATCTTCAATGAAATCAAAACATCTTATCTCTGGAACCACAAGTCAAAAGACTTAATCAAAAATAAATGTGGAGCAATAATATTTCTTCCAGACCTCAACCAGAACATAGAAAAATATAGTTCACAACTGGTGAACACAACTCAAACTTCACAATGAACAAATAGGCAAGAATCTAGATATAGAAACCTTCAACAATCATGACTAACATATCTAAATTGTAAAACCATAGGGACAAGTATCAGATCATCATCCTAAGAAAAAATTGAATACCTGTAATCTTCCTTTAATACAAATTTCTCAATATCCTCAATATATATAGCCAATAACAACTATTAGATAACCAGTTGACCAGTTGACATCAATGACAACACTTTCATTCCTTTTTCCATTCTTCCAACAATCTCCCCCTTTTTCATTGATGGAAACACATGATGTGAAAAACCATCAAAGACACCATATGAGTTATGAATATACTTCTCAAGATTTTTCTTTTTGCTTCTCCCCCTCAAGAGACCATCTTCCTCATTACTTGCTTTCTCTCATTATATTTTTCTCCTTTTCACATGCTTTCCCTCCCCCTTTGACATCAATGGCAAAGGAAAATATATATATTTTCACTGAATCCTCCTTTCACATGAAAACATAATACTCATAATGACAACACTTGAAGATTACCTACTCCCCTTGAGAGGTAGCTACAAAAACATCAGTCCAAAAAGATAGAACCATGAATCCACCATATTGATGCATGTCCAAATGCATGTTAGTTTATGAAAGGAGGGGAAATAACCCCTAACTTCTCCTAGAGATACTCAAAAGTATCTTTAGGAAGAGCCTCTATAAATATATCTACAATTTGATCCTTTGTCAGAACATACTCAAGATTTAATTCATTCTCCATGACCTTCTCTCTCAAGAAATGATCTATCTGATAGATATATGCTTCATTCTCGAGTGCATCATAGGATTCTTTGAAATATTAATTGCACCTATATTATCACAAAATATAGAAATGAGATCATCATATAGCACTGTGATATTTTTCAATGTGTTTCATCCATAGAAATTGTGTACAACAAGATGCAAGAACAATATACTCAACTTCAATAGTAGAAAAAGAGACCAAATATTTCTTCTTACTCAACCATGCCTCCAACCTACATCCAAGAAAGAATGCAACACCACTTCTACTCTTTATGTCATCTATACTTTCGGCCCAATCTGCATCTATATAAGAACTAAGTATAAATTCAGTATCTTTAGGATACCATAATCCACAATCCAAATTTCCATTCAAATATCTAAATATTCTTTTAACTTCAGAAACATGTGTTTCCTTTGGATATTCTTGAAATCTAGCTACAAGACAGACATCATGCATAATATCTAGTCTAGTAGTAGTCAAATACATTAGTCCACCAATCATAGATCTATACTTGCTCTGATCAACCTTAGGTGAATCACCATATTTACCCAACTTGCAACCAATCACCATAGGACTAATTAACTATTTGGAACCATCCATCAGGGAAAACTTTAGTGGTGAATATTCACCAATTGGCTAATAATAGAAATCAGGAGCTCCAAAAATGGCTAATAGTACAAGCTAAAGTGAAGACTAAATCACCAGGTTTTTACGAAAAAATAATTTTGTCTCGATTAATTCACCATGTAAATGATGCGTCATCAAAACCGATTCACTAGTATTTTATATAGTAACTAAAAATTTAATTATATTCACCAATAATATTATATTCCTCCGATTAATTTTGGGGCAATATCGCCACAAATAATAAATTACTATTTAATTTGAGGAATATTTTATTTTATCTATTTCCATAGATTAGTTTTTTAATCGAATGGTTAAAGGTTGATTCTGGGCCCTAATACACATGTGCCTTTTAAAATGCTTGTTGAGGCCTGAAATTTGTTTTGGGCCACATGATTAAATCTAATCGTGTGGCCCAAAACAAATTTTGTGCCTCAACAAGCCTTTAAAAAGGCACATGTGTATTAGGGTGCAGAATGAACTTGCAGCCATCCTTCGTTCTCTCAATGGGATGCTAGATAATGTTTCCCTGATGCACCATTGTTACACCAATACTAGGTTGTGAGCCATTTTCATCGGGCCATCAACAGGATTGTGATGGAGGTTCCGTCGATGAAGCATTGTTAGGCCGATGGTATTGAATTTTGTTAGGAATGGGGGAAGATCTTGCCCTCGACCCCACCTGTATTGTGATAGGAGTGCACCAATTTTCACTTGGATTCACCACTACGATTATTATTTTTACCAATTATTCATTAAGATTCACCAGGATTTTACAATTTTTTAATACTGTGCATAAGATTCGCCAAGAAAATTAATATTTTTTTTCAAATAAATGGAAAGATTCGCCAGGATTTTAAACCTTCGCCGAGGGGGGGGTTTCTTAAAGTTATCCCTGCCATCCATCCCAAACTTCTTCAACATCTTTCTCACATACTTAGATTTTGAAATGAAAATTCCTTTCTCTATTTGAATAATTTGTAGCCCAAGAGAGAAATTCATCTCCCCAACATAAAAATTTAAAATCATTTCTACATCTCTTCCACAAACTTCTTGCACATATTTTCATTTCCTCCAAACATAATGACATCAACATATACAACTACAATCAATATTTTTGCATTTTCATTCTTAAATTACGAATTGATGTTTGTCGTACCTTTGTTAAATCCTTGTTGAATCAAATACTTGTCTAACCTTGCATACTAGGCTCTAGGAGCTTTCTTTAATCCATATAAATATTTCTTTAATCTACACACCATATTCAATTGGTCTATTAACTGAAATTATTTCAGTTGTTCCATGTAGACTTCTCCTAGCTCACCATTGAAAAATGATGACTTGACATCCATCTGATAGAATTTGAAATATTTGTAATTAGTTAATTCCAAGAACATCCTTATAGCTTCCATTCTTTCTACTGGGGAAAATGTATCCTGAAAATCTATGCCTTCTACTTGTGAGTAGCCTTTACACACAAGCCTCACTTTTTTTCTAACAAATTCTCCATTCTCATTCAACTTATTTTTGAATACCCATTTTGATCTAATGATATTTTTGTTTGTCAGTCTTGGGACCAATTTCCAAGTTTGATTCTTCTCAATCTACAAAATTTCTTCTTTCATTGCTTCCTTCCAATTTTCATCCTTACATGTTTCACTTATTGTATTTAGCTCAATCTCAAAGAATAAACACAAGTTTACTTCAACATCATATTTGCTTTTGGTTAACACACCTTTTGTCTTGTCTCCAATAATCTAATTTTATGAATGATTCCTCTATACATATTGTGGCATCCTAGGGGACATCACCAAAGCATCTTCTCTTTCATTTTGTTCATTCAACTCATCTTTATCCTATTCTTCCATAATTTATTTTATTCTTGCACCGTCATGTTCATCAGACACATATCCATCAATATCAATAGAATTATTCACTATTTCATCAACCTTCACATTCGATCTCTCTATAATATTTCTCATCCTTTTATTAAAACATTTGTATGCCTTGATTTTGGTAGAGTATCCAAGAAATATTCCTTCATCATTTCTTTCATCAAAATTTACCAAGGTTTCTTCATCTCTTCTGATATAGAATTTACTTCCGAATACCTTGAAATATTTGACTATAGAAATTATTTCATGCCATAGCTCATAGGGAGTCTTTGTACTATTCACTTTTTCTTGAACTTGATTGAATACATATACAATAGTGTGAATATCTTCTTTCTAGTAAAATTTTTCCAATCCATCTTCATTGATCATTGACCTAGTAGCCTCTTGAACTGTTCTATTTTTCCTTTCAATGACTCCATTCTGCTGAGGAGTTCTTAGAGTATATAATTGTCTCTTTATTCCATGCAATTCATAAAACATATTGAACTCATGGGAGGTGAATTCCCCTCCTCTGTCAGATCTTAAGCACTCTTTCTAAAGCATCCTAGACTTCTTTAGCTATCTTTAAATTTTGGACCTTAATCAACTCAGAATGTACCAAGCTATTCTTCAAGATGAACTTCACCTTATTGTTCATGTAATTTGATTTCTTCAGGTGTACTCGGACTATTAGTAGGAGGAGTGTAAAGATTCTTGTAAGCTTTCTCCACATCATATCCATAATACTCTAGATATTCTTCCATAAAAACTTTCCAGATACCATAACTAGTTCCATCCAACCTCGGATAATCAAAGATCATTTTTCTATCCATCCTAGACCTTCCTCAAGTGGTTAAGCTCTTCACCAAGGAACCAAGCTTTGATACCAATTGTTGAATAGGAAAACTGAGAGGGGGGAAGGTGAATTAGTTCTCATAGATTATAACCTTCAATTCAATTACCAAAACTAATACATAAACTACGTAAATGATTAATCATCAAATTCCAATGAAAAAAATTGTATCCAATGCACAAACACAATAATACCATATTTACGTGGAAAACCCAATGAGGTAAAAACCATTGTGATAATTAACTCACACTATAGAGAATATCAAAACTGATTACAAAAAGGCTCACTGCCTGAGATAAGGCTCACTACCTAAGATAAGGCTCATTGCTTGAGATAAGGCTCGCTACCTACAATAATGACTCACTGTCCAAAAGGGATACAACCTGGAGGGCTCACTACCACAGAGATACAAAGAAGACAAAGGAGACTTATCCAAATGCAACAAATGATTCTACCACAATCACTGACCAAATTTCATAAATGATAGAGTTTTCCTTCTTCTCACTACATCTAAAAACTTAGCATTAAGCTTTACATTGATCTACCAAACATAACACTTTTAGAATAGAATAAAATTCATGTCTACTCTTTCAATTATCTTCCTTCTTTTCTCTTTTACATTTTTCATTGCTAGCTCATATTGTATTTATACTATCCCCAAACTTGAAAAGATAAAAATTCAACCATCTAACTTCAAATTCAAATTAGGTCAGTGCCAAAACATCTTAGGGTGGAATTAGAATGAGGGAAACCCAAACACATGCTTCAACAAGACCCATAATAGATCCAACACGCTTCATCAACTTCAAAGATAGTGCTTAAAACACGGTCGACCAAACTAGTGTAAAACACATAGAACAATTAAGCTCAAAACTTCCAAAAACCAAAAATATCTTCAATGCAATCATAACATCTTATCTCTAGAACCACAAGTTAAAAGACTTCATCAAAGAGAAATCCAAACCAACAATATTTCTCCCAAACCTCTACCAAAATTCAAAAAACAATAGTTCACAACTGGTGAACACAACTCGAACGTCACAAAGAAACAATAGCCAAGAATATAGATATAGAAACCTTCAAAAATAATGAATAACATATTTGAACTAAACAACCATAGGGACAAATACCAGATCATCATCCTAAGCAACAACTGCATACCTTTAATATTCCTTTAATATAATTTTCTCAATATCCTCAAAATATATAGCCAACAACAACTAGTAGATAACTAGTTGACCAGTTGACATCAATGGAAATACTTCCATTCATTTTTTCATTCTTGCAACACTTATCAACATGTGGAAGCCTCCCACTAAAATCCCATGTATCATTTTTAAAAGAACTATCGAGTCTTCCTCTTCTTGAGAGTGCTCTACACAATTCTTTATAATTTGCATTTAAATAAATACAATTTTGTCTCATTAAATGATCCTTTCTCAAATTATGGCCCACTAGTGAGGTTGTGATCACTCTACGAGCAAATATTTTTTATTTTGTATTACTAGTCTTTCTAATAAAAGTTAGAGCATTAAAAATATTTTTTACAATAATACTATTTTTTTCCAACTTTTTGTCGACATGAATCTTCAATTTATTCAATAATGGTCTCATTTTGTAAGACTTTAGCAATTTCACAAAAAATGGACATTGTTTGGTTAACATCTTATTTGAAAAGTATTGACTAAACTTATTGGTAGCCCACAACCGAACCATTTTTGATGACCTTTTCCCATCAAGATTATCTATTATGTTCTCATCTATTTCAACTAACCATTTAGGGGTTCTTGAATGTTGAGCATTTTCATTAGATTCATTACAAGTAGATAGATTTAGGAATTCATTTTTTTCTTCACAAATATCCTCTCTTCTTGCATAATGGAGCACCCAAGAGCAATCATACACCAAAAAGAAACCTTCACAAATGAAAGAAGCAACAAGAGAAGCTATTTCACCAAGAGTAAAAAATAATGCATTGAGACGTAAATGAATGTACACAACATGCCTTATAAAGCATGAAAATTTTAGTATGAGAAGGTAACTGACATAAAAATTAAAATATAGTTATAAATATTAAATACAAAACTACCCCCAAGTAAACTTAAGAAGATTTGAACTATAAAACCATTCGCTCTAACAACATTCACTGTTTCATTTTCACCTATTTCATGTTCAACATTAATATTTTCAATTGAGCATTGCACATTTTGAATTTCATTTTCATGATCAACATTTTCAATATTTTCAAGTTCAAATTCATGGTCACTTTGAATTTCACTTATAGGTAAAGAGAAGCATTCTCCTTGAAGATAATTTTGCATACCTCTTCTTTCCAACATTTTCCTTTCTCTATTTTTCTCTCTACTTGTCTCAATTTCCTCTGCTTGACACTTCCTTTTACTTTCTCACTTTGTAATGATTGTTGCTTCCCATTTTCCCAACCTAAAAAAGTAACAAATAATTCAAAGAATAAACATTTTGTGAAAAGGAGTGCTCAATAAGTGAATTCTTGCATGGAATGCACAAAAATCATGATATTCCCAGCCGAGCTGAGCATATGGGGGCTCTTGGAATGGGAGAAATGGATTTTTATCTATTTTGTCCACTCTCAAAAAATGGATATATGTTATTTTAAACATGCTGTATTAATATAACAAATATAATATAATTTTTTCATATAATATATTAATATAGTAGTTGTTATAATATTATATATATTTATAATTATATTATATTAATGTACATAGTATTAAGTATTATATTGTAATATATATTAATATGGTAGTTATTATTGAACTTGCACAGGTAGCATAGTTGGCTTGGGTTGTTGGTTTGCTCCCCAAAGGTCCTGGGTTCGACTCTAAAGCCTAGGCTTACTCTATGCATGTGGTTTGCAGGCTATTGTGTGCATTCCTAGGGGACTATTCTCTCCTTAGCTTGCCTCGTAAAGGGAACACACTGGGCTGAGTCACGATGACACCCCTGTGTTAATTTAAAAATTATATATGGTAGTTATTATTTATATAATATTATATTATATATGTTGAATAGGAAAACTCAAAGGGGGGGTGAATCAGTTGTCACATAATTAAACCTTTAAGTCAATCACCGAAACTAATTATTAATACTACTTAAATGATTAATCATCAAATGCCAATGTAGAAACTTAAATCCAACACATAAACAAAATAACACCAGATTTACGTGGAAATCGAAATAAGGGAAAAACCATGGGGAGGATTAACTCACACTATAAATAATATCAAAACTGATTACAAAAGGCTCACTTCTTCGAATAAGGATCACTGCCAAAACAAGGACTCACTATATGGAACAAGTAATCACTATCCAATAGGGCTACAACTTGGAGGGATTGCTACCACAAAGAATACAAAGAAGACTTGTTACAGAGAGACTACAATCCCAATGCAACACAGGATTCCACCATAGTTACTCAGACACATGCATGAATGATAGATTTTTCCTTTTTCTCACTGCATCTGGAAACTCAACATTAAGCTTTGCACTGATCTACTAGACTCACATAACACACACTCACTGAATAGAATCAATGTCATGTCAAACTAAAATTTCTCTTTTCTCTTATCACTCTTCTTCTTTGCTCTTGTCTCTCATCATTCATCATTAAGTCATCTTGCATTTATACCATCTTCAACTTTGAAAAATATCCAAAGGCAGCCATCCAAATTCAAATTCAAATTAGTTCGGAACCAAAACATCCTAGGGTGGAATTAGAATGAGGGTGACCTAGGAATAAACTTCATAAGGACCCAAATAGATCTAACACACTTCATCAATCTTGAAGGTAGTATTTCACAAAAGGTCGACCAAACTAGTGTAAAATGCATAGAACCATTAAGCACAAACCTTCCAAATTCTGAAACTATCTTCAATGAAATTAGGGAAACACAACTCTAGAATTGCAAGTCATAAGACTTTATTAAATAGAAATCTAGACCAACAAAATTTCTCCTAGACCTCAACTAGAAACACATAAAATTATAGTTCACAACTGGTGAACACAAATTGCACTATACAATGAACCGACAACCAAAAATATGCATATAGCATCTATTAACAACCATGAACAAAATATTTGAAGCACACAACCATATGATAAAATTTAGACCAAAAACAAGAACAATCATTGAATACGTGCAACATATCTTCATTACAATTTTCTCAACATCCTTGACATATATAGCCAACAACAACTACTTGATAACCAATTGACTGTGGTTGAAATAAATGACAACACCTTCAATATTTCCACAACACTTTCAATATTTTCATTCTTGCAACAATCTCCCCCTTTTCCATTTATGACAACACATGATGTGAAAAACAATCAAAGACAACATACTAGCTCTGAATACATTTTTCTGTTTTTTCCTCCTTAGAAGATAATCTCTTATATGCTTCTTCTCCATTTTTTATTTTTTTTTCCTTTTTCACATGGTTCTTCTTCTCCCCCTTTGACATCAATGGAAAAGGAAAAATAATATTTTCCATTGATATCTTCTTTGACATGAAAAACATAATACTCACTATGACAACACGTAATACTACTTGCTCCCCCTAAGAGGTAGCCACCAAAACATCATTCTAGAAGAAAGATAGATCCATAGATCCACCGGATTGATGCATCTCCATATGCATCTAGTTCAATAAATGAGGGGAAATAACTCCTAACATCTCTCGAAGATACTCAAAAGTATGCCTTGAAACATATATTTTCCTTTCTTTTAGTAGAATATCCAAGGAAATTCCTTCATCACTTCATGCATCAAACATTCCCAAAGTTTCTTCATCTCTTATGATATAGAATTTTCTTCTGAGTACCTTTAAATATTTAACAGTAGGAATTCTTCCATGTCATAGCTCATTGGGAGTCTTTGTATTGTTTTCTCTTTCTTGAACTTGATTGAATACATAAACAACAGTATGAATAGATTCTTTCCAGTAAACTTTTGACAAAGCAACCTTAGTAATCATTGACCTAGCAACTTCTTGAATTATTCTATTTTTCCTTTCAACAATTCCATTATGTTGAGGAGTTCTCAGAGCAGATAACTGTCTCTTTATTCCATGCACTTCATAAGACATATTAAACTCATGGGAGGTTAATTCTCCACCTTTTTCATATCTTAATAATTTTATCTTCAAATTCACTTCTTTTTCAACCATTTCCTTGAATGCCTTGAATATATCTAATGCATCATATTTCTCTCTAACAAATGTAACCCATGTATATCTATAATAATCATCAATTAAGAGCATAAAGTACCATTCACCAAGTAGGCTTATCACTCTTGTAGGACCATAGGGATCTGCATGAACTAAACTAGTAATCTCATAGTAGACTATTCCTTCAATTTGTAATAATTTCTTGTATTCTTTCCAAACTGATAATTTTTGCAAATAACAGTAACAAGCTTTGTAATTCTCGATAAATCTCTCATGGCCTGAACAACACCAATCCTTTTCAAGTTATCAAAATTAATGTGACATGTTCTCCTATGCCATAACAAGTTGTCATTTATCTAAGTCATAAAGCATCATCCATCAACACCCTTAATTTGATAGATATTTCCTTCATATTTCTTTCTTGTAGAAATCAGTGTTTCAGATCCTTTATGGATCTAAAATTTCTCATCCTTAAACACAAAATCATAACCTTTTCTTTGCATCTAACCAACACTCAACAAATTATTCCTTAAACCCTTAACATAGTAAACATCATCAGTATGATGTTTTCCATCAAAACTTATTGAACCTATCCCACAAATTTTAGCACCAATATCATCTCCAAACATAACCAAGCCTCCATCATATTTGTTAAGCTTAACAATCTTAATTTTATCATGCGATGTGAACAACCACTATCAACTACACAATAAATTTTCTTTGGTTTAGCATGTAGGGAATATTTAACCATACCTTCCTTTTTCTCCTTCTTCAAAGGGCTTTCCTTTACCTATTTTTCAGAATTAGTAGTAGGTTTATCCTTAATCACCAAGAACAAGCATTCATAGTCATTAAGATCTTATTGATGGTGTTTTTTGCACAGCAACAACTCAGACAAAATATGATATCCTATCTCTCTTGAAAGGTCAATCTCTATCAACAAATAGATAACCCCAAGGTCTCTAATGCCAGGTCTTGACAATGCAATAAAACAACTCAGTGATAAATGTGAAAATGTTGGTAATCACAAAGGGCCTTACAAATGAACAAAGTTGGAAGTGTACTTTCATCAGATGTAGCAATATGCTGATGCTTTCAATCAAAAACCTAACCCAAATAATAAAAGAAACAAAAAATGATAAGGGCTTAAGAGAGATTCTAAAACTAAACTAACCCCTAAGATCAATCACAACAATGATGAATGCTGCAAATGGATAGATCCCCAATGAATTCAATCTTTGCTTAATCAAGGACAAGCCCACAACTCCACATAAATGGTGCAATCTTATAAGAAAACTGAATATTTTCAGAATATGAACATTCATCCACATACCCAGTAAATGGCACAATGTAAACAAGCATCCACAATAAAACTTAGCACAAAATAAGGCCTAGACTAACTTTACACAACAACTTACAATCAGAAAATTGCTAAAAGTATGGACCAAAGATCGATCAACATCATGAATATTTTACCATTATCATGAAAGAATTGAAAACTAACATCTAACATCTAATACTGAGAATCAAGAACAAGAAACCATAAGAATTTTGAAACATAACACAATGTTTTCCAAACCAACAAACCATTCACATTATCTTCTCCAACATTACATAACAATTTCCATCTCTCTCCTCTCCTACAACTACTGACTTGCAGAACCTAACTTCTAACTTAGCCCAATCTGGCTTTGCAGCCTCTAATAAGCTATTCTCTTCATCCTTTGGAAAAGGTGTATGGTTTAGGACCAGTACCAGAGAATCATAGGGAGTAGAAGGTACCATCTCCTGACTAGTGGAGTTATTCTCAACTTCATATTGGAAGATTGAAGCAACAGTTTGGAACTCAAGACAATCTAGCTCAGAGTGTTGACTAGTCTTGTGGAGCCTTCACCATCCAGATAAAGTTTCCTATGCTAAGTACAAACCACTCAGGGCTTTCTCTTGATTAGGAGGTTGATCTAGTGGAGTAGGAACCCCTCCATTATTGGACCTGGTCTTCCATGACCTATTTTTTCAGGGTGGTTGTCTCCTTTCAAATCCTAGTCTGCCTTGTTTCTATCTATCAAAATTTTGACCAGAACTTTGTCCTCTTTCAAAATTATGATTTTTGTCAGAATGTTGTCCTCTGTCAAAGACTTGTCCCTATGTAGCATCTCAATTCTCCCTATTGTAATTTGATTTTATGTTCCTTTGAGAAGAGTGGAGTTGACTGTTTTGGTTTGTTAAGTAAGTTACCTCCATATTCAATTTGTTCACCTACTTTGTTAGCTCATCTAATTTTCCTTATCAAGACTACTATAGGGTACTGAATTCACACTATTTTGAGGGTATTTTAATGCTCCTCTAGAACCAATTGACTAATTCAAGGCTTCTGAATTCTACAAATATGTAGGAAAACCAGCCTATTGTTGTGAATGAAGGGGTTGATTGGCACTTTGTTGGGGATAATTAGATATTGGGTGAGCCTGACTTATTGGAGGACTTGGGTGAGGAACTAAAGGAAACTACGGAATGGGATTCATAATGGGAGTATGATTTGTCAAAGTTTGATTAAGAGCTTGGACTTGTCTAGGGTGAGTAGTAGGTCCCAGAGAGGGAAAAGGTTCTAAAAAATGTTGTCTCAAATTAGTACTAACACTACTGAATTTGACCCCAATTTCTAATGGATGTTCGTTGGACTTTCGATGATCTATTATTGATTGACCGATGAATCACAGAAATCAGTGTTGTCGCTCACTTTTCGTCTATATCCTGATGGATTGTAAAACATCGACCTCACAACGCAAACTCGTCGGAACTGCAACACCCCCTTCGTCGATCACGCGATGAAAAGTGGATGGAACATGAGCAACATACCTTCACTGAAGTGTCGGAATCAAGATGAAAGTGTCATCAGTCTAGCGATGAACAATAACCAAAACACGGGCGGCATAATGTTGCTGAAGCGTCAGAGCAGTGACATACATTCTTCAGAACTGAGATGACAGTGTCATCAAGCTAGCAATGAACAGTATGTGGAGCACGGGTGACATACTATCGCTAAAGCATCGGAGCAGTGACATACATTCATCGAAATTGAGATGATAGTGTCATTGATCTAGTGATGAATAGTACTCAGAGTATGGGTGACATACCATCGTTGAAGCATCGGAGCAACAACATACATTCATCAGAATCGAGATGATAGTGTTGTTGGTCTAGCAGCGAATAGTACCCAGAGCACGGGTGGCATATCGTTGCTGAAGCATCAGAGCAATGACATACATTCATCGAAGTCAAGATGACAGTGTCATTGGTCTAGTTACGAACAGTACCCAGAGCACAGGTGACATACCATTGATGAAACGTCGGAGTAGCGACATACATTCCTCAGAACCAAGACAATGGTTTCATCGCTCTAGTGACAAACAACACCTGGAGCATGGGCGACATACCTCTACAAAACCATTGAATTAACAAAAAAAATTGTGAAACTCACAACAAAATAGGAAAGTCATTATGGCAAAATTTCATCAGATGGTTTTTGCGGTTCGTCACAATTTCGACGGAACAATGCAATTTAAAAAAAAAAAAACTATTCGTTGAAATCTAGGCATATCGGTGAAAGATCAAGACTGTTACAACAATCAAAATTTCTTGAGAAGATATATTGAGAGGATTGGATTTTGGTCTCAGCGATGACGTTTCATCGATGAGATACACATCTTGTCTCATTGACGAAGCATGAGGGAAGCATATCGGCAAGACATATACCATTAGAGTAAGTTTTGAATGTCTACTCGACCCACTATGTGACGTTGATAAGATTACATCGGTAGGAATCTTGGCGACATAATTGAGATCGAAAGAATAATCATCGGGGAGACTCACCATGTTGGGGAAACTATAGAATATCCTAGCAATACATGATCTCTTGTCAATGAAGATACAAATGGATCGAAATACTTATAGGGGTGACTCTGGGCGATATATAAAAGTAGTACGAGGCTCCAAAGTGCATCCATAGGGATAATGATAGGACATAAGGATAGGTCAATCAAAGAGATAAAGTTGATGTGCCAAGATCATGAGCATTTAATAGGGGTAGTAAAAGACAAGATGGATTGTCATCAATGCTCAGATTTAAAGGACAGATTGGAAGACTTCATTATGAAAATTTAGATCACAATATGATTAACCCTGTTTGGACAAATGCAATGACATTAGTGTCAAGAGTTAAGATGCCATTCAAATTTTAATTTCAATAAATTATTGTATACATTGAGTAAGTGTTTACAAGGTAGAAAAAGGATAGTCATATGAATTTTTAAAATATCAAACAACATGTCAATTGTTGTGTTTAATTAGGCTTACAGAGACAGGGATTTATCATTTTTGCATACATCTGCAGTCCAAGCTCTAGGCCTGCATTATTTGGTTACTATGTATGAGAAATGAGCAATGAATAATTGTAGAATATGGAGGATATGGATGATATAATGATGGCCACATTTAATGTTGATCAATAATTGGAGAAAAATATAAAACCTATGATGAGTCATGAGATCAAGGGGACTGTCATGGACAACAAGCACAACCTACGAACTAGATTCTAATTTTGCTAAAAAAGAAAAAATCAAACTAGTGAATATTAAACTACACACTAGAATCTGAATTTGTGGAAAATGAGCAATTTGGTGAGTAAAACTACCTATAGTGCGTCTTGGATACTTAGCTAGTGTACTAAAAATAGGATTGCAAACCCAAAATTATTCTCACTCTGGAAATTCAATAGAAAAATATAGAATGTTATCCTGGATACTTAGCTCTTAGATAGTCAATAAAAAAATATGAGCATGATTATGAATGGTTTTACTTGGTCCCACTCTTGATCTCCATGTTTGAGATCCTTCTCTTTAAGACCCCATGAATCCACTATGATCCATTGATGCCAAAAGATTTATTAATGTGTAAAAAAGGAGCAACATTTAGACAAACTGGTTGTTGATTTCTTCTAATAAATTTAGAGACTACAAAAAGAAGATACCTGATGGGGATCATGTGGGCTTCCCAGAGAAAGAATTGCAATATGGTCTCGAGAAGCAATGAAAAACTTTGGATTAGCTTCATAGTAAATCCTAACAGCATGACATTGAAAGTTGCTCAGGTACTGGGTCCTCTCCCCTAGATTAAATTAAGGAAAACATTATTGTAAACACAATATGTATAGAAGAATATGAATGTAAAGGAAAATGGATATTAGCAAAATATAAATGTAAATAAAAGTAGTGTGAGCAGAAAATGAATCTAAATTGGTCTTGAACAAATAAAATCATACCCAATTAGCATTAAGTTATACTGACCTTGTACTCATTGCCATTTCAATCTTGAAGGTTACTTTGATGCCTTCTGTAGAAACTCTCTGGCCACAAGGCAAGAGAAGGCGGGAAAACCAAGTGTATATTGATGACTTCCTGACAATCAAAAAGAAACAAGCAACCAGTCAACCCTATTAGAACAGAATAATCTTATGAATTGATTTTATTTGTTTTACTGGCTAATGGATAGTGGACCTAGTTCTCTTGAATTGAGATACTACTAAGATGTGTTGACTGGTGATTTTAGACTACCGATATTCTGCTTCAATCTGTATAAGTTACTTTTTTCTTAAATATATTCAAGATAACTCTACAAAAAAATTCCCTGATCTCTTAGAAATTATGCAGATTATTTTTTTAATTCTTCTCCATTTTGATATTTTCTTTCAAAAATTCATAGAAAGATATGTAATGCCATATTTGAAACTTACATATTTTAATTTTACTAGTTCTGTAATTATAGGATATGATTCCAACAATTGTGAAACACATTGGCAATATGTTGTATGAATGAAGTAAACTATGCAATTGGTAGGTGTAAAGCCAAATTCCTTAACCCTTGCCAACATCCTTCTTCCTATTTTAAAACATGTGCTTTGGAACAGGGCATGAAAATCCATCTAAGTATAATGAAAAGGATATTTTTGTCAGATATTATATTACAGTAAGTTGAATGAATGTAAGTAGAGATATTTTAGCATACCTGTAGATGGTACAAAATTTCATGGTTAAGTGGAAGCCTCCCATCAACAACAAGATCCAAATATCCATGTATCTATCTCAATCGAGCCTCTAAACCCTTCAGAGCTATCAAATTTTCCACTAACCTATTATGCACAAAAGTCAAATTTTAGAGACCACTAAAATAAAAATAAAAAACAAAGCTTTGAAACCAAATCCACACACAACACAATGTTCATAGTGAAAAGTTAGCACTTTCTTTCATCTTTGCATATTGGTTTGATGCTTCAAACGATGCATTTCTTATATTGAAAAGTGCATTACTTACCTTATTGAGCTTCTCTTTGTTTTGAGAATAGTTTAATATTCTCTACTTAACAGGGCCAACCACGTGAAGGTGGAAGCTCATTTGGCCCCTCCCCCCCCCTCACATCACTCTCAATTCCCCATACCCAATCATATAACATTAATCATTCATTCATCCATTAATAACATATAACATTCATTCATTTATCCTGCATTAATAAGATATTACATTCATTGATTAACATATAACATTCAGTCATTAACATATTCACATTCATTCATCCATCCATTAATAACATATAACATTCATTTATTCATCCATTAATAACATATAACATTCATTCATTAACATATAAAATTTATTCATTAACATATTCACATTCATTCATTAACATATTTCATTTTTTGAGTTTTTACATATTATCAAAAATATGGGTGTCATAATATGATTACAATCACATTTTTTCTTTTTTCTTTTTTGCAGCTAAAAAAGGTGAAGTGGAGTATCGTTTTCAAAATCATCTGTCCCCCCTTGAGTTGTTTCGAGCTCTTCTCATGATCTTAATGTATTCCTAGTTGTGTACACACAACATGGATGTGGCTGCAAGGGGAGGTCTGCTGCAATAGCCAAGACATGTTAAATTGATATGTTTTATTATTATTGTTACATGTATTTCATTAATTAAAAGAAAATCAGAGTGGTGCTCTTTACCTGATTGGGCCACATCATGTTCCTAATATTGTCTTATAGCCTTATGCTCAATATGTTGAACACCCTCTAAATCTTGATCTGGAGTTGAAACATGAAAGATTACATTAATTAATACACCAATTGCAATTAAATATGTTTAAAAGAAAATTAGAGTGATCCTCTTTACCTGATAGAGCCACATCATGTTTCTGATCTTGTCTAACCTGATCATGCTCAATATGTTGATCATGCTCATCATGCTCTAAAGTTGAAACATGAAAGGTTACATTAATTAATACATCAATTGCAGTTAAAGATGTTTAATTGTATTAATTCATACTATGTTTTGTATAGCAAATGATTACGTCCAATATCGGGATGCACACCATGAACTTCATCTACAGGTTGTGCTCCTCCCTCACCAGGCTGCATTCCAATTTCATGTGTAGTATTATTATTGCTTGCCTATTTAAAAAAATAGGCACATAATTACTTTATGGTTGAAATTAATATTGAATAGATTGCACAAGAATTCAATTTGAAATAAACTTTATTGAGTTTATTTACCTGCTTGTTGGATGGAGTGGAAGATTGTTTTTGCCTAGTTGAGACTCTTAGCTATTCAGTCAGGGCTCCATAGCCTTGGTGGAAGGAAATCTTCAGGTCTTCTTCTGTGGACACACTGTTGAAATCACAGCCCTGCATTTTTGCATGCGATCATGAATTTTTCTTCTATGGTGTGATAAAACAAAAATTGTTTGCAATTTATTATTTGGATGCAATATTTCATTATTGATACTTAAAAATTGTGTAGCTAATTTCATATAACCACCAAAGCCAATTTTGCGTTGCCTATGTTGCCTTCGATGTGTCGGGAAGCCTATGAAAATTTTGAAATATGTTAGATTATGTAAAAAGAAAGGGTAATTAGTATATAATTAAATTGCTGATAGTATCACATACCTTCCTTAGCCCAGTGGTATCTTTCCTTTTTTCTTTTCAACCTTCTCCTTTCCATCTGACACCAAGTCCTTCTACTCCCTTTTTGGAATCATAGGGGGATGCTCGTACTTTCTGTTCTTCTGTAAATGTCACCTATATTGGTCCCTCACATACTTTAGATAAGTACCAACTTTCTTAAGGACCTTGTTTCAATTGAATGTTTTATCACCGAACAACACAACTAAATGGTTAATGAGCTCATCTTTTAAATCTTAATTTTGGGCATTCCACCGTGTACGTATGGTGGGCCCGAAGGGCTCCAATGTAAGATCACTTAGATGTTTATAAAAAACATCATTTCCTGCAAAATGATCATGGGATGATTAGTCTATAAAGAGTGATCAATAAGTAAATTTCAATTGGATTATATATAATAATAATTAAAACATTTTAAAGTACTTGGGACCTTCTCTATCTTTATGGGAAGGAAATCCTCGGTCACCACAAATGTGACCGGCAATGTTCTCGTACTAGTAATACGGAAAGATCCAAGAAATGCTACTAAAACATCACTAGTACTAGTAGCCTCTGTATCCATAGGTACTAACACATGTAGTGGCATGTGTTTGCTACCAGATGGTGCACTACCAAATGCCTGCATGGTATGTGTTACCGACTTATCAGTCGACAATATAGGCACGGATGATGAGGTCAGATGATGTGTTTTATGCACAAGAAGATCAAGATTGACACTTGTACTAACCCCTACTTCCAGAGCAACACTTGCAATACCTTGATCATGGCCAGCAGCATGATGAGGATGCAAATAATCTTGTAAAAACAACACATATTTTAGTTCATGACATAAAAGAGTACAAAATATAAAACCATGAATGAATGTATGTTATAATTAAAGATCTCATGATAGCTTACTTGCAAGTTTTGTGCTCTCTCAGACAATATTTTAACCCTTTCTCTTATCTCATCTGTTTGAGGCACTATGAATACCAACTTAATGATTTCTTCATTGCATGTTTTTTGGGCCTTCCTCATCATATCCATAGGGTTTGTGGAAAATGTGATGTCATCATTGCATAATAGTGATTACACCTCCATATGGATGCTCTCCTATACTGCTTGTGGCTTTCCCTGATTAGCCAACTGCAACAAGAATATTAAAAACATTATCGAAATTAACCCAATAAACTCATGAAAAAAACATAATAATAAAACATTTTTCTTGTATCTAATTTGTACAAGTACAATGAGGTAAACCTATCAGATAGAAGCGTCTGAAGATGGATCATGATCTGCACTCTGGGTCGGAGCCTTCCTTGTATCATCAATGTCCTACTATGATAAAAATTAAATATAAAAAACATTACCGAAATGAAACCAACAGACTTATGAAAAAAAACATAATAATAAAATAGTATATTGGATTCATTAATTGGAGGTTGGGTAAAATGGTATATAGTACATACCACCCCCATAGTAATTGTGTTTGTATCTAAGTGATTCAAATTGTAATCGATTAGAAACTCTTCCCCTGCAGGTATTGATTTTATTGCACATACGAATATGGTTTCCCTCTCGCGCCTCGAATATACAATTGGGTTGCTTATTTGTTGACCGAGGTTGAGTACTATTTATAAACCCTGCAATATTCCCTGATGCTTTTGGACTCCCGTCAATGTCCCTAGCCACTCATTTATTTTGATCCTTATCTTTTGGTTGTATATAATTTGTTGATAGTGCATACCTATGCATACTTTGTGTATATCGAACCAACTACATCCAATCTTTGTAACTGTAACAGGGTCCAACATACTCCATCAACTGAGTAACTTTTTTGTAATAGAACTTTATGTTGTCCATGAAAAATAGGCCCAAACCGTGTAATTATGATGGTGCTATGTGATATATCCTCTCGTTGACACAAAGATCAATGTTTATTGGAGGAAGTTCCTTGGGTACCCATTGTTTCTGTAGATGTTTGTATCTCAAGGGCACCTCGATGTAGTGTATGCTCTCATCATCATAATAACATGACCCCCCTTCAACAAGAAAAAATTCCATGCGTTTATGGAATTTTCTTCTAATCTTTTGACCTCTAGTTGATCTTCCTCTTTTAGACCTACTACATGTCTCACTTTCCTCTTCTCTTCCTGAATTTCCCTTGCTCAAGGAAGAAAATTTTGACAAATGCCTATTTGGTGGTACCTGCACTCATAAGGATGTTGGATGAATTTCTTTCATGGTAATGTGATCCAAAGGTGACATTATGATTAATCTATCATTTCATTGCTAGAATTTGAAAGGTTATAAGGTAATCAAGTCTTGATAGATTGCAAGTTATTGTTACTATCGTCCAAATGTGTCCATCACAAATCAAATCTACCTAACATTTTAACTCCCAAAATTTGTAACAATTGTTAAATGTGACTATGGTCCACCAGTTACACAACCAAGGCATCAAATGTATTCTCTAATTGTAATCAAAGGACTTTTTCTCTTCATTCAAGTAAATAAAATTGAAGGGAAACACCACCGAATGGTTTATTGGACACCTACATGACTAGAAATAGCAGAAAATTTACATTTAATTTCCATATGTCTAAGTGGTTAACAGGGAGGGAGTGTGTACTAGGCCTGTTAAAGTCATCATAAGTTTATTCTTTGGAAATAAAAAATGTTTAAGTCATCTTAGATCTTCCTATGTCTAATTTCTAGGAGACTTTTGGTATGTTTTAAGGTAGGATGAGTGGTCGCATCAATGTTCTAATTCTCTATGACAAGGTTTCAACATATTCAAATAGTGAAAGTTAGTGCTCATATTCATTTGAAACAAAAACATTTTGATTATGTATGATGGTAGGATTTGATAACTTAAAAGAATTGGCTACCCAACAAACTTAAAGTTAAAAGAAACTTTTTTAGTTTAAGGGGTTAGCACTTTCTTTCATCTTTGCATATTTGTTTGATGCTTCAAAAAATGCATTTTGCATCCCACTTCTTTCATATTGTATTCCCATCCCATTGCAATTTTTGGAGGGGTTGATACAAAAATTTCATATCAGATACCACGTTCTTGAAGCAATTTTCTATGTTTTTACAATTTTTTTGAATTTCTTTTGTGTTGTATGGATCCATATAAGCTTGAAATGATCTGAGATCATTAGTGTAGATAAATATATGTGTTCCCTTTCATTTGCATTTGTTTTGAAGTTCTCAATCACTATTTTGTGGGATTAAAAAATCAAATACAGGGATTGCCCTGTTGTGCTTGTGTAAGGGTTTGAGGGCTAAATAGAAATGGCATCCACCAATCCACCTACTATCTTGGAACTATAACTTGGTGGATTGGTGCGCATCATGGTGGATTTGATGGATTTTCAAATCTTGTTCTTTGAATTCCATTTACGTTTTTCCCTTGTCTTGGCTTGTTACATTATTTGGGAGGAACCTAAGGTTGGGTTTTACCTTGGTTTTCATAAAAATCCTAATGTTCCATGTAAAACCTTGGGTGAGATATATTTGGCCGTTACCTTTTTGGAGTGGGTATTAAAATGACTTATGTCTCATTGTTTTGTCTAGGTCGGGCCCCTTTTCATAAATTGAGTTAAATATTTTTCCTGACTTTATTACTTCCTAAGTTTAGGTTGGCCCATGCCCTATGTTACTGATATTAGCCCAAACCTAAGGGGAGGGTTAATAATCAAAAGAGCTTCTGAAAATTCAACTACAGAAGCTACAAACTTGACTGTAAATGTGGCCAAATTGGCCCAAAAGACAATTGAAAGAGAAGAAGCTGAGAAGAAAAGTTTGATGGAGAAGTATAACACCATAATTGGAGAGTATAGTAGAATGCAGCAAAGGAATGTTGAGCTACAAACTGAGGTAGATAGGTTGAAGTACAGACATGTGGGGGAGTCTTCTAGTGCTCCCGGTACCCTGGCCATACCTTCTACATCAATATCAGTACCTCCAACTTCTCCAATTGTTTCTACTCTTGGGTCCCCTATCTAGACTCTGCTCCTAGTCACTCATTAGAGCCAGCTAAAGAGGAGGTTGAGTACTCTATAGAAAATAATATTAGAGAGCTACAGGTAGCTCTTAAAGCAAGTGAGAAGGGAGCAGTTGCCAAGCAAAATGAAGTTGTAGACACAGTTTTTAGGCATTTGAATTAGGGAGTTGATGATAGATTACCATCAGTTTATTCTTTATATTCTTTATTCTTATATTTAATAAGAAACATTACTAGAGATCAAGAATTATTTTTTCCTTTAGTTGAGAAGTGGATCCCTAAGTCCAATGACCTAGATGTTATGTATAAGGCCTCTAGATTTGATGTAGACAATGGGCGCCAATCATTAAGGCCTACTCAAGTTTTTGTAAAATCACTGCAAGGTTTTCAAGCCTTACCTGATGATTTGAGTAGGAATATTAAGGAACTACTAAAGAATTTTGATGACTAGAGTGGCACGTCTTTACCAGATTTATAGGGACTTCCCTATTTTGCCTATGTAAGGTTTTGAGGGCTAAATAGAACTTACATCCACCAATCCACCTACTATCTTGGAACTATAACTCATTGGATTGGTGTACATCATGGTATGATAGAGGTTCATTGCATTTAGGGGTCTTTTAAAGAACGAAACTTGGCATTGAATTGATGCCCTTGGGCTGATAGGGGCAATTTTCTTATGAATTTGTGGTTGTTAAGTCAGGGTTTATCAATTTGATGGATAACTTGGTAGATTCATGGTGACACTGTTTCATGGTCCAATCTCTACTTCAAAACAAAAATATCTCTAACAACTCTAAGAGTTATAATGGGATGGCATTAAAGGAACCTTCATATGAAGGATCTTCTAATGAAGGACCTTTGATTTAAGGTCTTCATTCGAAGGTCCTTCATGCCAAGGTTCCTTTTATAAAGCATTTTAGACATGAAATATTTAAAATAAAAAATACCTTAATTTGAAAGTCTTGACATGGCATCATTTTTGAATGAAGGTTCTTCATTCAAAGGTCCTGACGACATCACCTTCAAATGAAGGTTCTTCATTAACTGGTATTTTGTAATTTTGAATGTGTGATAATAATTTAGGGTTGAAAATAAATCCATTTGAGCCTTTTATAAATGAAAGGACATTTGATGCAATCGTATGCCTTGTAAAACTTTTAACTTAATAGTAAGGGCATCATGAGTAGTTTGTTGGGCCCATTCAACAATCTCCAATGCAAGGATTGAATTGTCTAGAATGTATCTACTATCAAGAAAGCCAATTTGTTTACCTCTATGACTATATCTCAAGAAATAGGTTTAATTGTGATGGAAATGATATTGAAAAGGATTTTGTAATCTAGGTGTTGAGAAGCATAATTGGCCACCATCCTAGGAAAGATTCTTCATTCTCACTTTTAGGTGTTAAAATTTAACAATACGTAGATTGATGAAAGAGCCCAATGAGCCTTTCTCCATGCTATTCAAGTACACATAGCAGCGGTCTTCTCTTATACAGTTGGGCATGATTTCAAGAACTTAGCTAGGAATTATCCATTTAACCTAAGGTTTTCTCATAATGCCATCATTGGAAAAGTATGATCAAATTCTTCTATTATGAAGGATTGGTCTATGTGCCTCTATTAATCATTATAAAAATGTGAAGGCCTAAGTTGTTTAATTTTTTTTGTCTTATCTTATACCATTTTATGAGAATGGGGGGCCTGATGTACGAGAAGATATTTGGAAACTAGGCATGAAAACTGAAGGTTAAAGAGAATGGGGGTGCCAAACTTATAGTACTCATTGTCCCTTGGTCATCAATTTTCCCTAAGTGCCCTCAACCTCATCCTCAGTGTTGGTATTGACCTTTTTTTAGCTCCAAACTCTCCGTCGGCGCTGGTATTGACCTTGTTTTAACTTCTCCAAACTCTTCCTTAGCACTGGTATCGACCTTTCACTTGTCCAATTTGATGAGCTACAACTTGGTTTAGTTAGGTTTTAGAGTATGTTAATTATATTTAAAATTATGGCACCATTTAGAGTAGTGAATATAAAGCAAGCAAAGCTTATTATGGCACCATTTAGAGTAGTGAATATAAAGTAAGCCAAGCCTATTATAGTCATGAGGGAAATAAAAAAACTCCTAGGATACTTTGTGAAAACATTTTTCCTTGGTTAAAGGGAGGCCATAAAATATACTTTTGGATTTTTTCAATCTTCAAATATGAGGATTTTCAAGGTTCTTAGCAACATGAGTAATGGAAATGTGTGCAACAAGAATTTTTGAACACACATGGAATCTCCTTGCCAAAGAAAGGGGCTTGATAATTTAATATGATAATTTTTCTCAGCTCTAGAAATGATGTAACCTTAAAGAGGAAGGAGAAACCTAAAAGGCAAAAGAGATGCTTAGGATTCTCAACACTTCCTTATGATCAACCCCCTTCTATTCATAGGAATTGAACCAATTGGGCTTGGCTAAGAATTATTTCCTATTACATTGAGTTTTATACCACTATATATTTGACCTTAAAGCTTTCCAGAAAATATCTAGGCATTGAATATCCTAAATAATGTCACATTTTTCCTCCAAGAGAGTGAGAAAGGAGTCATTAGAAAAATGACCATTGAATAGTTGGGCTATAGAGTTATGAAAATTAGCACCTTTAATAAGGTTCCATGAAATACTACTAGCCAAAAGATATCCAAAGGCTTCCATAAAAAACACACATAAAGTAGGAGCTAAGGGGAAAACATGAAAAATTCAATGAAAACACCCAAAATCCTCAAATTTATGTCCATTCATGGTAGATATGCCTGAATATAAAATATTTAATTAAATTGATAAGTATGAATTTGTATAGAAGGAACTATAATAGAATTGAATAAAAAATATTGTAATGTAAAGTTATCAAAGTCAACAATTTCAATCCAAAACTCACCTCCAAAAATTTGGTTACTATTTTTTGGGAATGCTTGTCGAAGCCAGGAATCTATGTTTTCAAGCAACCTCTCCCCAAAGAAACTCATTTCATCTATCAATATGTATCTTACATGTGATATTTCTTCTTGGAAAGTTGTAAGTCTTGTCCCTTCTAGTTAATTGAAATCTCTTATTGGAATTCTTAGCTTTGAATGAATGGTTGAAGAACCAATTTTGAATGTTGCAACTCCAATAGGCATGAATAGAATTAGAAAAGATTGTTTGGGAGAAGATTTTTTTTCTAGTGCTAGGTTATGTGTCAGGTTATATAGGGTTAGGTTATATAGTGTTTGAGCCTAGCCTCAAACAATACAATTAGGGTAAGATTATGTGTTTTCTTTAGGGTTAGGTTTGGGATTAGGTTTATGGTTATGGTTAGAGTTTAGGGTAATCTCTAAATTTAAGTTTAAGTTGTTGATTATTTTCCCACAAAATGAAATTAGATCCATTTTTCTCATGTTCATTATAGCCAACTATGGATTAATCTTAAATTTAGACCTTTTTCTTGAAACCTAACATCATATCCCTAATCTAACCATAACCCTAACCCTAATCATAAGATTGAATCATACCCTGACCTTAACCCTAGCCCTTACAATAAACCTAATCCTAACCCTTACTTGGAAAGTAAACCATCATTTTGTCATTAATGTAACCCTGGCCATAACTTTAACCCTAACACTATTTCTCAAAACCATAATCTTAACCATAACCCAAATCCTTTTTATCACAACCCTAAACATAAACATAACTCTAACCCTAAACCCTAAACCATGATATTAATTTTAACCCTAAACATAAACACAACCCTAACCCTAAACCCTAAACCATGATCCTAATTCTTATCTAACCCTAACACTAACCTTAACTTACACCCTAACCTTAACCCTAATTGTAACCCTAAACTAAAGACAAATGCTACACCCTAAACTATAATCCAAATCTTAAACCTAGCCCTATCCCTAATCATAACCTAACCCTTTTACTCAAAACCTTAACCTTGACCCTAACCCTCACCTTTATCATATCTTTATAACTCTAACCACAACCAAAACTCTAACCCCAACCCTAACCCTAATTACCTAACCCTAAATATTTTTTTATTTTATTAATTAGTTGCATTCACTCTAATAACTCTAAACCTATCCCTAAAGCTAACCCTAGCCCTATCCCTAGCCCTAATCCTAACCCCAACTCTAAGCCAAATAAAAAAACAACCCTTAATCATAACAATAACCCTAAAACTTAATTCTAAATATAACCCTAATACTATAATCACTAATTGTAATCCCAAACCCTAACCCTAATTTCATATCTAATCCCAACCATAACCAAAACTCTAAATCTAACCCTAACCATAAAAAATAAACCCTTATCTAACCCTAATCCTAACATTATTTTTCCTAACCCTAACCCTAACTCTAAACCTAACACTAACCCGAACACTAAATCCAATTGGTAGATGCAAAGAAAAATTCCACAACCTTCACCAAAATCCTTATTGGTTTCCTTAATATGGGAGATTTGGAACAAGGTATAGACATCCATCAAAGCATAATATGAAGATGAATTTTTTCAAATGTTGTGGATGTAGATGCCCTTTTAAAATTCATACAGAATGTGGAAGGATAGAAAAATCTTGTGAACTATTTGACAAAATGTCTCAAAGAATTGTAATCTCTCAATTTATTTTAGTGTCTATTTTTTTATACCCCATGTCCCAAATTGGGTATAACACAATAGAAACTAAAACAAATTGATAGATTGTTATGAGGGTAGTGATGGGACTTTTCTAATTAGAGTGTATTCCATGAGATTACAATTATTTGAGGCATTGTGTCAAATAGTTCATGAGCTTTGTCTATCCTCCCATATTTTGCATAGATTTCAAAAGGGCATCTACAACCACAAGATTTAAGAAAATTCATTTTCATATTATGTTTTCCTTATGATTGGTTGACTCTTATACTAAATTTGAGTGTTGTTTGTGATTTGACAAGAGTAGATTAATATTTTTTTAATTTTCTCTATCAAGATCAAAATTACATGCACATAGAATGAACCATAGTTTAGTTACAACACTTGGTCTCTTCAAAATAATCAAAGAAGATTTGGGAGAGGAAGGAATGCACACCAATCTACAAAATAGAGGTAGTTGTGGCTTTGCTAGTTTTCTTTATATACTCTACTTGTTTCCTATAGGGATAAAATAATAACTATACAAATGAAAGATGGTTGATTATCTACTGAATATTGCTTTGTTTGTTTTGAAATGGAAGATATCTATGTTGGAAAACAAGGATAGACAACTGAGAGGGGGTGTGAATCAGTTGTTACAAAATTGAAACTTATTTAACCTTATTCACCTCTAATCTCAGATCTGATAATTAGCAGTGAAAGCATGAATCAACAACACATCAAAAACACCAAGATTTTTGTGTACAAACCCTGTTAGGGGAAAAACCACGATGGAGGTTAATCCACAATTTATACCTTGTTAAAAGTATAAATGAAATGAATAAGGAATGCGCATGCATTCAAGAACACTGCCTACAACTCACTGCTCAAAGGGAAGGCTCACTTCCTTACATAAGATAATCAAATTAAATCCATCTAATGAGGTTGAACTGAGAAATTAGCTTCTTTGAAAGCCTGATGACAGTTTCAGTTAGGCACATAAATACTTCATACTTTTCTTAAACTTATTCACACTCTACTCGGCATTCGAATGATCTAATATTTATTCACACATATCTCACATAAACTTCACATACATTCTCTCTAAATGAATAAAACAATCGCTCTTATATATCCACTTCATGAATTTACATTAACAACTTTGTCAACCAAAAATAAATAATAGATGAATACAAACTGTCGGACCAATTCATGAACAAATCTCAATGCGCGCCAACCTAAATCGGTCACAACATAATGAAGACCTAAATCAACATCCTCGAACATGCCAAACATTCAAAAATTAATCCACAAGGATCTACAACATGCTACCACCATCATGTCAACCAAGAACATGAAAACTCGAACATGCAAAGGAAAAATATTTGATCACGAGCAAACTGATCAATGTGGATGTACCACAATGATAAATTATTAGATCAAGAAACATCAATGAACATCTCAAGAGCATACACAACAATTCAATTCACCAGAATTGCATTCTCTTCTTTTAGAAACACCAACTATAGCAATAAAATAACTGTAGGAACACAAAATATCATAACTTGCTCCAATCTTGATGCACACCTCTAAAACTTCCAAAGGATATACTAGATAGGCTCAACAACAAAAATTTTAATACACGACTTCAGAATACCAACATACAAAAATTTCCACCACTCTGATCTCCACAACTTCATAGACTATTTGCAACATATTTATCCTAATTTTCTCAATATCCTCAACATATACAACCTTTAAGACATTAATGCTAATAGTGTTGACATCAATGACAACCACATATCATGAGAAACACAACCACAACATCCAACAATCTACATCTCTATGAAAATTGGTATATTCTAATATTAAACTTATTATCTTATTTATAGCATTTCCTTATCTTTTTATACTAAAAAATTCAAGGTAGAGGGTAACATGATTCTTTGAATTGGATACTAAATAAAAATTTATGTGTTATAGTCATTGCTTCCATTGTTTGCATTTTCACATTAGGATGCATATTTTTTACAATCAACACTCTTTTAATGTCTTGCCAAAATTAATATTATTAATAATTTCAAACGTTTATAAACATGTATGGAAAATAAGTACATAAATAAGAAATACATTGTAATAGTTTCTTCAACAAAGGATAAAAAAATCATGTGGACCATACAAGGATTGTGGTGGGACTTAAAATTTACATGGATGGAGGCTAGGGTTTTGGGTTTTAAGGTGGGTGTTCTCTACCTGTGGGGTATTAATGAGGGAGATCAATGATAATCCTTCCTCGCGGATCTCACACGATCAGATTAAAGGTCCTTGAGGGTACTGTGAGGTCTGCAAAGAGGTGACATGTGGCCTGGTTCTTGAAGCGACAGGGCTGGGTGGGACCTGTTGTCCAATTGCAACCTCTTGTTTTCTTAAGTTGTGATTGGGCACAGTTCTCCCAAGGCGCTGATGTGGATTTTCAAAAAATTGTTGAATCAATCTGAGTCGTCTAACTTGCCATGTTTGATCCGCATTAATGGTTCAATTTTTTTTGGGTTCGTGTTCATCTGTGTTGGGAGTTCTTGCTCTTTGTAAGTTGTTCTCATTAATGGCATAGGTTTTTTCAGTGGATCCTCACCTGATTTTCTTGCATCCGAATAGTGTTCTCCTAATAAATGCAATGATGGGTTGTACGCCATGCCTTTGCAAGCCAGGAATAATTTGTGGTGGCTACATCAACCACTAAAATGCTTGAATGCTCATGTTGTATTCAAGCAATTAATATTCTCACACCAATTAACACTATAAATGCTCATTGTGCTATCTGGTATTATCATTGCATTTTGAGTTGTCTTGTTTGTAGGTGGTCGAGTCTCTCCTATATTTTGTGAGGTGTTCTTTGTAATGGACCATTTGGTTGTGCGCAGAAGTACCAGCCTCAGGGTGAGAAACTTGCAACCTAACAGGGTACAGCCTATCCTTAGCAAGCCCAAGGTTGTCCATGATGCTTATAAAGGGCCGAGGAGCTCCAAGTCCCCACTGGTGTTATCTTCTGGTTCTAATGGTGATGGGTCTGAAACTGACTCGGACTACAAACATTACTTGGTGTCCATGACCGATTTTTTGGGGGTCAATGAAGAGCCCCTCGCAGTTGCCCCAATAACTGTGATGGCATCATGCCATGCTACCAGATCATGTGTTAAAGTGGCTAAAAGGAAGCTGGTCTCGCTTCTTACTGAAGCGAGGACTAGGAGTGGTCTTCTCTACCGGGGTCGTGTGTCTTACAAGTAGTTGTAGTTGTTGGGTTTGTTACTTTTAGGTGGTGTGTTGATGTAGATGTACACATGCCTGCCATGCTCTTTTGTCTTTAGCTCTAGTTGTTTACAATGGTATAACTATTTTGATTCGTCAAACTGATTATGATTTTTTCTAATGCTGAGGAATGTGAATTTGAATTTCATTCTAAATGAAATTCAATTTTGGATGAACAATGTAGCCTATTGCTTTGGTTCTCTCCTGTCCTATAAAGAAGATTTGACGGCTCATTGTTAAGAGTTGTATTTTTTCGGTCTGAAGGCTTAGAATAGGTAAAATTAGTGGTAATGTAGGATTTTGAAGGTATTATTTAGGAAATCATGTTAGGTTGGAATAGTATAAAATAAGTATACTATGGTTTTGTAATTACTGATATCGAAAGAAATCTAAAAAAATTAAGACATTTTGCTCTCCTATGTATGAGCCATGGATTATGAATGGATTTATCAAGGGTTTGTTAATTCAGTTTCAATGGTGTAGTTGAAAGTGTAATTTTTTCTCTTGCTTTAACTTAATGAGTTAATCAAATGCTTGAACACAAATTGCATGTTTATGGTTATATGCTCAAGATTCACTAAGGAGTATTGTTTTAATATACTGACAAATCTCATGGTAGCAAAGGACTATGGTGATAAGTTCATTTTCATCTGAATTATGTTTTATATGACTTCCAACAAATGGATGAGGCACTGGATAGTATTGGTAAATTCCTTTCAGGTATAGGACTGTGACTCTAAGCATGGTGATTCAATACCCGAACATTTTAACAAATATCAACTGGTTATCTCTTTTTGGGATATAGATCTTATGATAATTTTTAGTCTCCTTGCTTTGGGATTTTTGTTATTATACTTTGGTTTTTCCACAACCAGGGCAATGACTTTCTGTTAGTGTCAGTGGGGACTGCATCTGTAAGAAGAAGTTTTCTTAACAATCATGAAACATTCTTATGAACACACTTGGGTTCACCCACCTTGGTTTCACAGAGCCAAAAGTGTAGGAGATGTCAGTCTTTCACTGACTCTTGTTAGTTGGCCACTAACCTTTGCAATTCTTTATAATGGAAGTTGGCTACCTCTTAGAGAATTGAAAATCCTATGTGGGAAAAAACACCAACAAATTGTAAGATATACACAAAATGGATCTACATTGAAAATTCGGTAGGAAAATTCAAGCAAATACAATTGGTAGATGCAACACCAAATAAATGTGAAATTGTGGACTATAATGATTGTAGAATATACATAATGTATTTTTTTAAAAGGTTTTAGAAAATTTCAATCAAATGCAATTGGTAGATGCATAGACAAATTTCACAACCTTCACCAAAATCCTTGTCGATTTCCTTAATATGGGAGATTTGGAACAAGGTATGGACATCCATCAAAGCATAATATGAAGATGAATTTTCTCAAATGTTGTAGTTGTAGACTCCATTTTCAAATCTATGTAAAATGTGGGAGGATAGGAAAATCTTGTGAACTATTTGACAAAATATCTCAAAGAATTGTAATCTCATGGAATACACTCTAATTAGAAAAGTTGCATCACTACCCTCATAACAATCTCTCAAATTTTTTTAGTTTCTATTGTGTTACTCAATTTGATACTTCATTGTGATACATTAATCTCATTGTCAAATTGTCATTTGTGTGTCAAGTTTCTCAAAATCCAAAATGATCAATTATTAATAAAATCATGGATCATGTAATATTGGGATGGGTGACCTCCTAGGAAATCCTAGTGCTTCATCTCTTTGAGAATCATTTAGATGCAATGAGTGCTAAGTGGACCATTCATTATCATGAGAGATGGGTTCTTGTGAAACACTACTCATGAAACATGGATCAATGATTTTGACTTGTAAAACTACATAATTGAATCCTGATAACAATATCAAAATTTGACACAATGTGAAAAATACTTCCTACTTGTTAATAGATCATGTTGTCAAAATCTAGAATTTCAAATTATGAATTCTTTGTAATTACTCAATAGATCATATTGTCAATTGAACCTGTTGGCATTTTTTTACTACAACCCACACGTGTTTCCTAGAAGCTCCTATGAACTTGCCACATTCAATAATAAAATACTAGGAACAGTATGGCCAACTTAACAAGAATATCAATAAGGCTAATTCTCCTACACTTCAGACTCTTTAAAATCTAGGAGGGTATACCCTAACATGTGCTCTTAACATACAACTTTTAAACAATTCATTTGCACATAGGTAAGAAACAAATAGATCCCCAATTAATGTTAAAGGATCAAATCCTTCAAGAAATTGGCTATTCCTTAAAAAAGTCTCATGTCCATTTAACAAAGAATCAGAAACTTCACATAAATTAAATAGATAGGAAATGTTTGAGTAAAATATCTTGATTCCATAACACAAAACATACAAGAATAAAACGTAATCAGAATTCCAGTGCCATATCCCAGCGCATGGAGTCAAAAGAGAAAACTGAACTATAGGGTAAATTTCATTTTGAACACTTATGATCTATTATGAATTGCATTACAACCCATATATCTATATACCTGATTTTATTACTCCTTTATGAATCCTATTTGTTATATTGCATGAATTTACTAGTTAATTGAAGCATTTAACCGATCCTTTGAACCAGAGTTGTAGTTAAACATAATTCACAGTAAAGAACAAATGAAAATCAATGAAAATCATCTTTGATCGATATTTAATTAATAATCCATGTAACATAACACAATAGGAGAGAAAATAAACTCCAAATATTCATGAGTTTGATACAAACATGCTCAAAAACCCCATGATTAATAAAGTTCTCCAATCTGACTCAAAAAATTTTAAAACCTGGACTTACAATTCATACTCTCTATATTACTAAACTCTTATTTCTCATATTTTGGATATTTCAACTAACCACTCTCTTGGCCCAGAATTCCCTTTTATAAAACAAGGGAGCCAACAAGCTTCAGGTCGAAGAGTACACATGTCCATTTGTAATGTGACCGCTAACTCCTGATTCAATTACAATTATATTATATGAGTGGATAGCATAAGGCAAAGATCATCATTAGTTGATAAGGAGAAAAGAAAACATCACTCCAAAGGCCACTCCCCATACATCAAAGGCATGCCTAGCCATTATAGTATTAACTCCACCTCAACACCCTGTACTTGGAGTCAAAAGGAGAATGGAAATTTAGAATATAATATCTAAGGCTAGACCTGTATGATACATGACCAAGTTGTTATTCTTTACTATAACACTCATAATTCTAGTTCATTAGTGAACACCTTTTTCCATAATTCAAACTCCTCCTCGGAAGGCCACTGGAAAGCCACAACCTATCAACCTTGTTTTGATAGGGAACATACCTTACCATTATTGATGTGTCCTTTTATCAAATTTCTCTAAGAAAGGTATAATAAAAGACAACTTTTCCAATGTATTCTCTAGCATGCAAATGTCGGGATTTTTGCATATCTCATGTGTTTGAGACATCATTATATTGTTCATTTGCTCCTTCCAAACCTGCAAGGGTTTGACTTCATCCTGACTATATAAAATATGAGGCAATGGGGATAGGTCCTTTCCATGATACACATCTTTCAACAATTCAATCTTGGATTCCATTGGGGCAGCGAATCCTTGAAACTTATGCTCAACAATTCCCTTGACCAATTTATATGTTGCAATAACAGTAGGATATTTAGCAGCATGTTGTTTTGCCCCTACTGCCATGAATTTCAACTTCTCCATTCTAGGGATCCTTTTGTTTAGCAATGATATGACCAATTCTTTATCCCTTCGAAATAATTTTAGTGTTTGCAACATTAGGAAATAATTTGCATGAACACTATTTAGCTTACTTTGGACCCTTCTATTTAAATGTTTCAAATAGTGTCCACTATCACTGCATTGCTTCTCCCTGCTACATCCCAAATTTTATTTACCATCTCCTTATATTCTTCAACTTGATGAATTAGTTTCTCCCTAGAAAGTCCCCCTCTAGGGCTAGTAGCCCTCTCAATAGCGATAAACACTTGTCCCATATCATATGGAACAATAGCCAAAGACTATGCTCATGCAGGAGGTTGAGAATGCTCTACTAGTGGGTCGGGATCAGTGTGGCTAGAACTGGCTTGCTTTTGAGATCTGATGGTATCCATTTATTGCCTCAATAAATCCAATTCAGTTTCTAACTTTTCTACCTTTTTTTTACTCTTATTATATTCAATAATAATGTCATTATATTGGCCTCTAAGAGTATCCTGGTCCTTGGTCAGATCTTCAACAGTTGCTCTAGTGAATTTGGCAAAATTCATGACCATATCAGTAGCTTCTAATGCTGGGGTGTCAGCAACTCTCCTCACAACCAAGTGACCACTGAAGTCAGAAGGTTCTGCAACAATTGGATTTTTAGAGCCAGTGGATAGGGACTAGATTGCCAATGCATCCCATTCCTCACTAAAGGTCACTCCCTTGAGTGCCAATGTAGCCTCCTCTTTAGTAGCAGAAAGTGGCTTATTATCCCTTCTTATTGTGTCAAAAACTACAGCATTAGTGATATCCCATTCGAGGAGTAGCAATACTCCACACTTTTGTACCAATTTTTGGCCCTTCTCTAGTGTTATTGCTTTGAATTTGTCTCTCATTTATTCCCTGACCTTAGCTTGAATTACCTTCTCTAGGAGCTTTGGATGCAAACTTCTCTCATGTGCCACCTTCTCAGCATATAATGCAGTATGTGCTCTACACACCAAATCTTTAAAAGAACCAGTTTGAATAAAAGAGTCATCCATCATGAACTCTTTGTAGGCTTCTATTCTCAAGTCATCATTGCTTGTTATTCCTTTGATTTCATCTTTTCCTAACCTCAAAGAAACTATACCTGAACCTGTTGCAATGTCAACTGGGTCCAATGGCATCTCACAATGCATTTCATCCGGAGTGACAATAATGTCATCATCCTCATCACCATCACAATAAAAAATCTTTACTCTTTCAACCCTCTGCCTCTTTGGTGATGGTGGGCAAGCCTATTCTGAAAAACTTGGAGGAGAATCCAAATCAACAACAGTTGGTACTGACTGCCTTGAAGAAGATGGTGCAATATTTTTAGCAACATCTTTAGCCCTACTTCCACTTCTTCTAGAAAAAATCCTTGTCTTCTTTTAAGGCTGATAAGTAGGCCTCTCCTCTTCCTTTACCTCAGGGTACTCCTCGATTGTTTGTGATTTTCCCCTTTCTTCCACAACCCTTTCATCTTTCAAAACCTCAACCAAGCTCTCAAAATTATCAATAGCATACATTTCCCTACTAAACTCTTCTTTGACATTAGGTATGGAATCAAAACCAAGTATTTTCTCCTGCTTAGTTTTTACCATTTTAGAATAGGCAATGTATAGTGCCTTTCTCTCATCTTGTAATTTCAAATCAAAAATATTCTTGATGGTGTCCTCAAGAAAGTAGAAGTTGTGGACAAAAGCTTTTGTCCGATGTTTTGAGAGATAAAATCCTCAAGGTCATGATTCCTGGGGCACATAGTCCTTAGCCTATAAGGCCCAAGTAATTTATGCAACTCCTTCCATCCTCCCTTTTCCATAACAAAATCGAAAAATGTTGTATATTCAGGGAAGAAAGAACCTTTCTTTTGTTTAGCTGGCAAGTGTAGTTCCTAAGCACCCCCTAATTGCCTCATGATTTCCAAAAATCCAATTCTAAGGGGTACCTCCCTTGGTAGAACCTTTGGATTGACATTAGTGCCAAAAACCCTGAAAACTGTGGTATTATGATAGGGGATAATGTCTCCCCAACTGTGCATTATGTTCAATTCAAGCCTTCTCTCCATCGACCTCAAGAAGTTATGAATTTCTTTTGGGATCCTTGGGGGGTCACAAACCAGAGCCTCCCTTAATTTAGATACAAAGACATTATGAAAAGTTACATAATCAAACTTATGATCATGCATGTCAAGAATCCTAGTCCAATATTGGACAGGCATTTCAATGTTTCCTTCCTTCTTCTTTAATTCCATATCATTTTTGAACACAGCCTAACCCCTATACAAAAAGATGTGGATTAACAAGGAATACCATCTGAATCCAACCCAATTCTTCCCCTCCTTTAGGGCTACTAGACCCGTGTTCATCTTCTCTGCCAAATAAGTGGCAAATTCATATATTACATTAAAACCTGAGTGCTGGAGATTTACTACCATATACATAATATTGGTAGGCAAGGTTTTCTTTAAGTTGACACCCAGAACTTGACATATAGCACAAACAGTCTTCTTGAAATAACTAGAGAAATAGTCCACAACAAAAGGTTCGGGCTCATTCCTACCAATTACTACCTTCTTTTGATTTTTCCCTCTTCCTGAGACTACCAAATGAGGTATTAAAAAGGATGTTCTGAACAAACCCCTAGTATTTCTATATTCTTGTCTGAAAACCTCCAAGTTGACAGGAACCATATCCTAACATCATTCGTACAATTTGAAAATGTCTACAATTTCTTCTTTGGTTATCTTAATCATCTACACACCAGCATGTGTTCTAACAATTTGGGCCACAAGGTCATATATAGCAGCAATGTCCTTTAAAAGATATACATCCATATAAACATTAGGAACCACCAATTTACCTAGGTCTAGCCTGTAGGGGTTACACAAAGGAACCCACAAATTCATGCTCCCAAACCAATTGGAGAACAACTGCCACCCAGTGTATGGTAACTTGGCATCTTGAATTGCACATTTCTTATCTGTCAATCCTTCCAAGATTCGAGGCCCATAGAAAAAAACTTTTCCCTCCTGCTTCTTGCTAGTAGAGGGTTGTAACAAATCAATAATATCTTGGGATAAAGACCTGGTAGTGGTTTCAGAACTAGAATTCAGGCCTTGGGTGCCATTTATACTAGACTAATGATAATTCAAACTAGGGTTTACTTATTTTCAGATAGCAAATAATTACGATTTTCTCCTTTAGCCTTAATACAAAATTCTTCAATATTCAAAAATCCCTAGCAATTATCTAGACAAGCTCTAAAAGTGAATCTATTCAATCAATTCTTCAAGAATAGAAACAGGACACAATCACGAATTGCCTAGCAAGCAACCATAAAATATTTTGAGTTTACAAGAAATGGCATACATGCTACTTACAATTTCAATTGCATAACATCAAGGGCAAGTAAATTTAGAAATCGTAACCACATCTTGCTTCACTCGATACCAAGCAATTCTTCTTCAATGTAGAGATACAACATGGAAATAGTAATTCACAAATTTTAGCATTTAATTATGCAAGTAGAGTCAAACTCAGTGATTACTATTCACTCGTGCAAGATAAAATGGCTATAGTACAATACTAGTTTTTTTTTAAATAAGATTCGTTGATCAATCGCAAGGTTGGCCAAGAGAACGGCTCAAATTTAGTCAAAATAGTTTGAAAATGCCACGTTCTCCCTCCAGTCACCAAACAGATAGGATATTCACCTACTGAGCACCACATCAGCATAGAAATGGGCCCAACCTTTGTTATCAACACATAGCATCGGATTCCACGCATCACCAAATCATACACCTCGCAGCATTATTGAAACTATAGTTTTAATTGCGTGAGGTCAGTGAGGAATGACCATGATGCGTCGGTACGGAAACAGTTGTTGGCATCAGCCTTCATCATCGATCAATGAGAAAAACTAGTCCCCACCATCAAATGTGACAAATGGTAGCATCTCACATGCCTCACACCATATTTTTGATCTTAGCAGAAACCTTGCGAGGTCTACGAGCAATGGTGAAGATTGAAATCACTTCATCCGATGGTCACGCAATCTGCACATGCAAAAATGTTATTTTTCCTAAATTTATTATTTCTTAAGTCTAGGTCGGTTCATGCCCCCTGCTTTAACAACAAATTTGAGCCATCATTTTTCATTGTCCTAGGTGATGTCCCATTCTCCCTTTTAATAGTTTTTTTATTTTTTAGGGGGTGTTTTTAATGACCATCAATCTTCCTACGATTGATCCTGACCGCTCCCCGCAATCTCGCGATGACATCACCATTAGTTGTCTGGTGATTGCGATATCATGGGTGAGTGCCATGTGTCCCAAGTTGCCGATGCCGAAAAGGGATTAATAAAGCATTTAATATTTGTGTCGGACTTAAATACGTTATAAAGTGGGTTACTAAAACAGCTGTGAGATGCACATGCTCGAGATCGACGGTGATGTTATAATCTTGGTAAAAAGTTGCTCCATGGTTATGTTTGGTGCTGCTGACTACTATATTTTTAATGACCGTCGATCTTCCTACGATTGATCTTGACCGCTCCCTACGATCTCATGATGACATCATCATTGGTTGTTTGGTGATTGCAATATCACAGGCGAGCACCACGTATCCCAAGCTTCCAATGCCGAAAAGGGATTAATAAAGCATTTAATATTTGTGTCAGACTTAAATACGTTATAAAGTGGGTTACTAAAACAGCTGCGAGATGCACGTGCTCAAGATTGATGGTGATGTTATAATCTTTGTAAAATGTTGCTCGACAGTTATGTTTGGTGTTGTTGACTGTTGTGTTTTTAATGACCATCGATCTTCCTACGATTGATCCTGACCGCTCCTTGTGATCTCACGATAACATCACTGCTAGTTGTTTGGTGATTGTGATATCACGGGCAAGCGCCACATGTCCCAAGCTACTGATGCCGAAAAGAGATTAATAAAGCGTTTAATATTTGTGTTAGACTTAAATACATTATAAAGTGGGTTACTAAAATAGATGTGAGATGCACGTGCTCGAGATCGACGGTGATGTTATAATCTTGGTAAAACGTTTCTTGATGGTTATGTTTGGTGCTGCTGACCGTTGTGAGTGAACACGATCGTCGATGGCAGGAATCAACGGTTGCCCACCATCGCATGATACAAAGATGCAGGATGTTTAGTGATCATGATATCACAAGTAGGTGCCACATGCATTCCTTTGGCGTTGCCTTCTATGGTGGGCCCTTGATGCTAACATGGAGATTTTGTCAGCCCTTTTGAAGATGATTGTTCGATGATCTGATAAAAATAAAAGATTGATTGTTGAAGTTTAAATTCGCATCAAATGCGATTGGAGCCATTGGTGTGGCATGCAAATGAGCTTTAATGGTGGACAAGACGTCTACTATCTCAATTCAATCAACATAAATTATTTTCTCTTTTTCTATCTTCATCACAAAAGCATTCAAGTATTTTCCAAGCAATTCAAAGCTAGAGATAAAGTTTTTTGAGCGATCACCGTGAAGTTTGGTTCTCTGCAAGGCGTGAAATCCCGTGAGTTATTTTCTAAACTGTTGGGTTAATTTGACTGTCTTTGTGAAGGATTCTATTGTGTTGGTCAAGGGGTTTAGTTAATTATTTTCGTAGGGTTACTGGTTCATTTGAATTATTGGAATTACACAGTTGTGTTGTACTTTTGTGTTTTGGGTACCCCTAGTTTTGTTTTATTATTTGATTTTTTAAAAGAAGCCCTAGTTGTTTAAGATGGCACCACCAAAGCAGCACTCTGTCCATGTTGATTATTTGAAGAGGAATTTGTATGATGACTTCCTAGACAACTCTCCTTGTCAAAAAATGATAGGAAGACTGGTTTGGTTTTATGAATGGAAAGACCTTAGGCGAAGGTCTACTGTGCAGAAATTATAACATTGCAGATGCCAGGATTCCTATGATTGGTCTTGAAATGTTTAGGTTGTGGTATGGACAGTGAAACTTACCTCACCCCTTCTCTAATGCTTGGAGATACGGCATGGGGAAACTAACAGTGCCAAATGTGTTCCCTGATGTTGACTTGCTCAGAGCAATGGCAGCATGGTATGATCTTGTGACAAGGGTCATAAGGGATAATGATGGTGGAATTCTGCTAAGCATAAATGTAGATGAGATTCGACAGATTTTTGATTTTATTGAGTATAGACCTTTCTTAGTCCAAATATATTTTGAGGAGATGAAGGAGGAGTACAAAAGGTTAAAGCCTCTTTTCAGATTGTGGTTGCTTCCTCCTCACCTGGCCAGGGTGGGCAGTTCAACAATTCTTATCAGCCAAAATGACCAGGAGCCTTTCAGGGTGAGTTGTTTTGCTAGTCACTTCCTGGCAACATTTTATTCATTGTGCTAGATTTTAGGGTTGATCCCTAATACTATGATGCTAGTTGCATACATGTTTATGAGAGCCCAAATTTAGCATCCCAACTTCTTTGTGGTATATGACTTTGCATCATTCCTGTTAGAAAAGATGCATGAGGGTTTCATGAAGCTGCATGTGGGGGATACTGGTAATCCTATTTTCTGGTACTCCTTATTGATGCATATGTTCTTGTACAAGAATGTTGTTTTCTTCTCAGAAAAAATGTTGTTAAGGTAGGAGGTGAATGGAGAAGGGTTACCAATATGGGTGTGGAGTGTAGATTTTTCTTACAATAGGGGAGGTGCCAGCTTTGTGCAGTTTGATAACTACTTTGCCTCCAGACTCAGGGCTTGGTTGATTGTAAATGTGCAAAGATTCCTTGAATATTTGCATGAATTCCTCTTATCGAAGGTGAGGAAGCCTAATTTAAAAGTTTGTCACAATTGGGGTGATATCATCTTGTACCCTATAAGCAATGTCTTGAGGATGTATGGTTTCAAGAGAACCCCTCATATCCTCCCTTTTAATGTACCTTCAAGGATGGGTTTTGCCAAATTTATGTGGCAACTAGGTTGTATTCATGAGGACAACCTAACAAAGAAAGGAAAAGGGACTTTGTTCCCTGACTACACTATTGTTTCTGATTTTGTCTATTCCAAGGGAGGATGGGTCCACTTCAAAAAGTTTTTTGATGACTTCAATTTGAGGAATGGTCCTAGGAGACAACATGACCCTGAGGGATTCTTTGCATTGTTCAAACAACGAATTAAAGGTGGAAAATTTGCACATGAATTCAACTTTCCTGAGGACCTAATCAGAAATGAGTTTGATTTGAATAGGCAGGAGTTGAAGAAAGAAAAATGGTTTGCATATGAAAATTTGTTGGTTATAATACATAAAATGGATCCAAAATATGATCCATTAATGACGTTCACTCCATTTCACAAGAGAATAGACTTATTAATGGCTAATTTCAAATATATCATGGGAACCTTGATGACCAAGAGGGTCAGTTTGGAGTTATATTTTGGCATTGAAAAACCGGGTGTGAGGCCTAAGGAAACAAGGCCAACTTATCAGCCACCAGTTGACAACCCTATATACAAGAGAAAGAGGAATGTGAGCAGTGATGAGGATGAAGGGGATAAGAAGGGAAAACAAGTCATGCAAGCATCATCACAGTTGGGTCCAAGGATCAGAGCACCCAAAGGGATAAGGATTGTGGATCTAGATTCACCACCAAGAGGTTATCATATAGTGTTACCATCAGAGCCAATCCCTAAGAGGCAGAGAGTTGAGGAAACATAGGAAACTTTGATGGATGAGATAATTGTGACTCATCAAGATATGTAGTTTGGTATCCCTTCCCCTCCTAGATCAACACAATTGGTGCTTTCTGACATGGATGTAAAGGGGAAATGTGTACAAGATGTCAGGATGGAGGCTTGCAAGGAATTCTTGGATGATGATGCATTTGTAAAGACTCTTGTATTCATGTAACTAGTTTGGATGATGAAACTAGAAGAGTACCAGAACAAATGCAAGAGTAGGAGAGAATCGAGACCTGATAGGTCTGAGCAAGAGAATGATGATAACATCAAGGCTGAATTAATGGAAGAATTCAAAGGCATCACTCCTAAGGAGGGAAGAAGACTTGTGACTTGGGCTGGTGTCTTAATTTTTACTGAATGGGACATAGCTGATGTGGTTGCATTCAATGTTATCTTACAGTCCAAACACTCTATACAAAACAGTGAAGAAGAGGTTAAGGCAGCTCTGCAGGACTCTGCCTTCAGTGAGGAGTATGAAACTCTAGCCATATGGGCATTGGCACGCCGAGGTAGAAATCTAAATGTAACTAATATTATCCCACACATAAGGGGAGGGCTAATCATCAAGAGAGCTTCTGAAAATTCAACAACAGAAGCTACAAGCCTAACAGTAAATGTGGCCAAATTGGCCCAAAAGATAGCTAAGAGAGAAGAGGCTGAAAATAAGAGTTTCATGGAGAAATACAATATGATAATTGCATAATATAGTAGGATGCAACAAAGGAATGTTGAGCTGCAATCTAAAGTAGATAGGTTGAAATATGCGCAGGTGGGAGAGTCCTCTAGTGCCCTCGGTATCAGAGCATTACCTTCTATTGCAGGATCGGTCCCCCCTACTACTCCAATTGTTTCAACTCTAGGGTCCCCCATCCAAGCACTTGCTCTCAGTCCTACACCAGGGCCAATTGAAGAAGAAGTTGAATATTCTGTGGATCTCACCAAGATGTAAATGTTGAATAGGATCACAAAATTGCAAGCTGCCTTAAAGGCAAGTGAGGATGATGCAATTTCCAAACAAAGTGAGGTGGTTGACATAGTTTTGAGGCATCTTAATGAAAATAATCATGGTAAATTACCATCTATACATCCTTTGTATTCTTTATTCTTGGATGGAATAAAAAATATCAATAGGGATCGAGGAATAGTTTTTCCTTTGGCTGAGAAATGGATCCCTAGGGCCAATGATATAGATATTATGTACAAAGCTTCTAGGTTTGATGCAGACAACAGGCCCCGGTCATTGAAGCCTACTCAAATATTTGTAAAATCATTGAATGGATTCCAAGACCTACCTGATGATTTGAGTAGAAGAATTAGGGAGCCGATAAAGAGCTTTGATGACTGGAATGATACATTTTTAATAGACATTATTGATGCACAAGGAAATGTTAAGACATTGCAACAGTGGTAGGATGGGGCAGAAGAAGTTTTCAATGCATAAATCAAATAGATTTGTGATGATTCAAACTATGATTTGCTAGTAAATAGTATGGATAAGATAATTAACACCAGTACATTCTTAAACTTTTTTGAAAGGGAAGCCAATCAGGTTGTAGTGAAGTACACACCTTACAATACTAAGGTGAATGAGGTGGTGAATTTTAGCTAGCCAATGGATGAAAATTATCAGAGATGGGTGGACAAGTACTTAACCAAAGAGGATTAAAATAGTGTCTATTACCACAGGATGGATGAAGGAATGTGAGATGATGATGTAAACAATTCTGGAGACAGCCACAACAAATGATTTAACAATGGACAGGGCATGTGAACAGAATGAGAAGATGTTCAAAATGGAGATAGCCATAAGGAATGTACTAAAGGATGTTGATACACACAAGTGACCAGCTTACCAAGATTATATGTCAAACATCTATTTATGGCTTAATAGAGCATAATTTCTAGTTTTTTATTGTTGTTAAGCAAAATACATTTCTCAAAGGATACGCCCTTTCACAATTTTGATATATTTATATATGTTTCATAATGTAAAACAGATATATGCAGATAGGAGAAAGATACAATAGATATTTTGCAATGAAACTTTCCTTTAAAAGATTCAGATGCATGTATGAATTTTGATGAAGTTAATGAAGATGTCTAAACTTGTGGCTTAATCTTGGTATCAGCTATTTGTGGAATTATATAGTTATCTAGTTGTCTCCATTTTGATGCTTTTATGTTGCTTAAATTGATATATCGAGCATATAAATATATATTCAGTTTACCGATACACATTTTTTATATTTGTGTGATGTGATTATTTGGTTCTTTTAAGTAAAGATTAAACCCTTCTATTCAATCATAGTAACTAAAGAGTATTAATTGGATCGATAAGAATAATCACATAACTAGGATTGTCATTCTGTCTCAAGTAGATTTTGTCATTCATTTACTTGCACATTTATACAAGTTATAAACTAAATCTGTGTGCCAAACACTTTAAATTATTGCCATCATAGATTACACTTTTATAGATCTTCATTAGACTCCATACACCCAACAAGCCAATGGTCTCACGCTTTCATCTTTTGGTTTATCCATTTTATTTTTTACATCTGTTAACTGAACATATTCTAATATAATTCAAATATAATTAAAATTAAAAACTATGAACCCCTAAACCTGCAAATGCACAAAGACAACAAACATGGTTTAGATGTTAGATCAAATGCATGTACACAAGAGTGAGAGATTCCCCATAAAATCCATCTATTTAAACTAAACTAGGAAAATGAAGAACACAATAAACTTGAAACAAAAGAAATTCAATCCTAGTTAAGCTAATAGCATGATGATCTTATGGGGGAATTGGTGCCAATGGAGTGTTGCAATTGGCCCTTTCCCAATTCCTAAGTAGCAATGTTGATTGGTTTGAGAAAATGGTCAAATCTCTAAAGAGATTTGAGCATAACCTTGGTGCAAATATGAAAATGAGGTGAGTGCTTGGATGAAATGAGAAAAATTTGTTTTCAATTGGAGAGAGTAAGTTTGCATGAGGATTGTGGATGATAAGTGAGGAGAGGAGTCTCCAATTTATAGACTTCAATTTGGAAGAAGTGAGCAAGATTGAGCAATGTGGGACAAAGGATAATCCAATGGCATTGTGCCACTTGTCCACATGTGGTTGGATGAGGAATGAGCACATTTTGGCCAATGTGCATGATAAATGCATAGATTTGAATTTGAAATTGTGAGTTTACTTGTTGAGGAGGGAAGAGAAGTGAAGTTAATGTCACTTGGCTCAAGGTCAAGGACATGTAAGAGGCATTGAATGCCTTGTTGGAAGGACTAAGTCCACTTGGCTTTTTGAATTCAAATGAGGGAATATTCCTTTTTGATGTCTTGTGAGGGAAAATAGATGAATTAATAAATCAAAGTATTTGATTTATTGTGTAACTTGCATTCTCTAGAGAATTATAGTGAAATGGGTTAACTTAATCATGGTTTTGATTAAATTAATGAAGAATTAGGTGATGTGACAATTTTAGACGTAGATTTATGAATTAATTTAAATCAAGAATTAAGAGGAAATGATTTATCAAATAAATGATTTGATTTATTTAATCTAGAGGGAACATGTTGGAATAAATCAAATAAGGTTTAATTTATTTAATTTAATAAGAAGACTTTAGAGATTTTAATTAAATAAAATGATTTATTTAATTAAACAGGGATGTAAGGTTAATTAAATTAAACTGATTAATTTAATCATTGAAAGAGGAAGACTTAATCCAATAAATAATAATTTATTAAACCAAGAGATAAAATGTGATGAAATGCTGAGAATGTGATTTAAGTTGAAATGTTGTTAGTAATCGGGATCAGTTGTGCCAAAACGAACTTGTACATTTTCCATGTCTACATTTTGCCCCTCTTTAAAGCAATGTACTTGTTGCATTGATTCAAAGAATAAAACTATTGTGATCAAAGGTCCAGGATTTTCTCAAAAAAATTTAGATGCCTCACTGCTGCCCCAGTAGAAGGATATTGGTGGATATTGCTCCCTCAAGAGATCGGACGAAAATTTTGAATTTTTGGATGATCTCGCGAAAAAGATGACAAGATGCCCGAAAGGCCAGAAATGCCCCAAAATGCTAGAAAAATGAATTAAAATGTCAAAAGGGATGAAGAATGACCCTCGGGTGGACGAAAACGGGTTCGGGGGACCAAAACCCCCTCCGGAATGTCAAATTAGGTCAAAAAACCCTAATTTTCAGGCTTAAATAGAGCTTGAGGGGTCACTTTCAATGCATTTGCAATCTTAACCTTGAAAAATTTGACACCTGAGCTCTGAGTCTTAGAGAGAATGGCACAACGAGAGCTTCCCCTGCACGTGTCAGAGCAAGTACGCATATATCAGTGACCAGTCACCGCAGGACCCGTGGTATGTACCCCTATCCCACTTTATTTTTCTCGTTTTACGTGCATTTATTAGGGTTTAGGTATGGTCAAGTCAGAGCGACGCGATATTGCCCAATGAAAAAGTTACAAGCAAGCCTGTGCGGTCCTATATAGGACCGCATGCACATAGAGCGTCGCGCGGGTCAGTTTGGCACATAGGGATTTTTAATTAGTAAAGTCGACTGCTTGCTCAAACAGTATCGCATGGGCCAATTTGTCCAATTTTTCTATCTAACTCCACCACGCGGTGATGTTTTTGATAGTTAGCTATCTAAGTCCACCACATGGTGCAGTATGGAAACTTACAAACTGACCCACTTTTGCAAACAACACCAATTTTGATGTTTCAAAAGCGAAAGGCGATATGGACAACAATTTTTTTCTAGGGAAGCTAACGCGATACTTTTCCTTGCGCAGGAGAGACATGAGGTTATTCATTCGAAGGAGCACCAGTGGCCGGTAGTTGAGCGATTAGGTGATATGCACATATTTCTCCAGGAGCAGCTTGGGATGCTTGGTTTGTGGTTCGTTGCTTATGTTCCTCCTATTCGAACACATCTGGGTATGCTGCATGCCTTGGCCGAGTGGTGGCATAACGAGACATCGTCTTTCCATTTTCCCACTGGCGAGGTCACTATTACTTTGGAGGATGTCTGGCGCATCCTGCGACTGCCCATTCATGGAGAGCGAGTGATTTATGATTTGGAGGAGGGGAGGGATGCCTGCTTCAGTGCCATGGGTGTGGATGAGGTCATGCTCTGCGATGGTCAGATAGATTTGGAGAGGTACCGGGGTATAGCGCCTACTTACAGCCTTATTGTGGCCACCATTATTTATGGCCTTGTAGCTCCTGATCGGTGCGACCGATACTTCAGTCCGGGTTGGGGACTAGCATGGTAGTAGATGTGTGCTTGTCGAGTGTGCTATGTGTGGGGCCAGTACTGTTGGCCTCCTTGTGCAGGGATTTACATGAGTTCACTTACTTGGAGGGTCGGGCTCTTGGGGTTGGATTGACTCTTCTGCATATTTGGGTATTTGAGTAAATTCTAGTGTTGCGTCTGTTTGTGACACCGGTTGCTTTAGATATTGATGATCCTGTGGTGTGGCGGTATGGTGGGGTGATGATTCTCTTTACTCACATGGGTATAGATGGCATAGCTCATTGGTGGCGGGTTCTCGATGACATAATAGTATTCATCTGGAGATTGTATATGGGTATAGGCTCGTAGATGGATGATGCAGAGCAACTCTTCTTTGCCCGTCAGGACAGATTCATGTTCGAGAGCATACTTTGATAGAGATAAACCTTCTAGACTGAGTGGTTAGGCATTCTAGGGAGGTGCAGGATATACCAGATGCTCAGTATATGGGCATCTTTGCCCGTACGGAAAAAGAGACAGCATGGGGACCGCCCATTCTAGCAGACAAGGCAATGACCTCATTTAGGCAGTTGGTGGCTTGGTCATGGGCATATGATCAGGGGCCAGCAGACGTAGGGGTGACTCTAGCATATAGGGCATGGTTCAGGCCACCAGTGAGACTGATAGTTCTTGGGACAGTGCTTCCACGTCGCAGGCCGAGAGGTAGGTCAGTACGCAGGGGTTAGGGAGGTGTACCACCTCCTCAGCAGTCACCTCTAAGGGATCCTACATAGCATGTAGCAGGATAGTACGGGCAGCCTCATATGCCAACATAGCAGCAGCTAGCAGTACAGCTGACAGTATAGCCAACGGGACAGCCAGTGAGACAGCTAGATCACCGTGACACATTGATTCAGTAGTTACAGGGCCAAGTACAGGTTCTGACAGCTGAGTGGGATGAGGCCCGATAGTAGGTTGCTATAGTTACAATGGAGAGAAACCTAGCATGATCTAAGAGGGATTAAGAGATGGGCTGATGAAGGCAGTTAGAGATTGTTGCTTCCACATCCTAGGGCTGATCAGTTGATATCCAAGATTACAGAGATGTTATAAGAGAGGCCGAGTACTATCAGCAGCATTACCGACAGGTAGTACCATTAGGTAGCAGAGTGCCAAACTTTTCCCAGCATACCGAGAGGCGACCGACAGAGGATCATGGTGAGCGGCAGGTGGGGGAGGGCAGCAGTCAACAGGGCCAGCCCCCCTTTTGATCACAGGACCGTTTGCTTCGTTTTTTGATATACGGGCTGCAATATTTTGGCCTTATTGTTTTATGCTTTTGATGTACACCTAATCCAATTTGTATCATAACAGTATTTTTTGATGATATATATATGAGATGATTCACCCTTTTATGATATGTATGATATGCAGATGTATAATATGCAAATGTATGATGTTTCTATCCTTATGCTTATGTGATGTGAATGTATGTAATGGATGCATTTATTTTTGTATATTTTTCATGTTTTAATAATGTAATGCATGTTAATGATGGTAATGGATGATAATGGATGCAAATGATTATGTATGATGTAATGTTGTCTTAATATAATGATATGATGCAATGTGCTTTTGATGCTAACAATCTAGTGGATGTAGGATGTATGCACTGGCAATGTTTTGAATATTGTTATGATACTATGTTAGAGTGGAAGGAAGATAGAAGAAGAATTCAGAATTAATGAGTTAGTTAGGATGGTGATGGTGATTTGCATTGCTAGGAATTGGGATTTTCAAAGGGTTCAATTGCATTATGTTTGATAACACACATAGGTACGATGCATCAAGGTATAAAGGACCAGGATGGCATTGTACCTAGTGTGATGGACTTTGACTCGACAATCAGATAAGAGTTTTCTTGTTCACACTTAACATATGTACTTCATTCGGGATGTATTTCAGACATTCTAAACATCTCAAACCAAAACACAGAAAAGTAGACTTTCCTATGTGGTCAACAAGAGATCTAAAACACCCTCTCTACAAACTAAACAAAATATATATGACTAAGTTATTTTACAAGTGTATCCCACAAGCACAGTAGATAAAAAGATAATGGTCCTTGCCCCATTCCTTTCTCTCTAAACCTATTTTTTTTAGGCATCATCGAGAGGTCCTAGGAATGAGCACAAAATAAGATAAGTCAAAAAGACCAAGACAAAGTAAAAAACAATCTAATGTTCTTCGTACCGCTAGCCAAGGGTAAACTACTGTGGGGTACCTGATGCTTATGTCCATTGCGGGAAAGCTTCATCCTAGGACATGTAGTGATCAGGGTTTTTGGTGGGATTGATTGGGTGATAAGCTATTGATATTCTGAGTTGACCAGCTTGCTTGCTTATTGACTTAGGCTTAAGACTTTGACGATTAGGCGTTCACTTTGGAACCTACTAAACTTGCTTCTGACTGACTCACCAAAGGGTGAAGGCGACGATTGACTTTATTATGAGTGAGACAATCACAAGTGAAGTGAGATGAAATGGATGCACCATTTTGGTTTTTTCAGATATTTTGAGGTTTTTTTGGGTATTTTGAGATGTTTTACAAATTTTTTTGGATTTTCGAGATTTACGATGAACAGACTAACTTAAAGACCTATCCTAGAGGTCTCAGGAGCTGATCCATAGATTAGACTTTCCTACGTTATACACGTAGAGACCACGTAGATCGACTGAAGATAAACTGACTTGATGACAAGATGGACAAACGGATTGCCCCTTTTATTGCTTAAAGGACTAACTTATGATGTAGACTAGATGGACAAACGGATTGCCAATGTGACGGACGCCTAAGGACTGACCCTAACTATCTCGGGGGATGATCAAAGATCAACCTTGCCTATGTCCAAGCTCAGAGACTACGTAGTTCGACAAGGTGAAAGACTGGTAGGACTGTATGAAGAAATTTTTGAAGACTTTTCTTGAGATTTTGACATGTTTTTGGATTTTCTGATGATTTTGGATGTAGATCATGAGAATATACACAAATCCGAGCCGATGCATGTGGGAACATGCCCCCAATGTGATGTAATAGACTACTTCGATGAAGGCAAGACAAACTGACCTTAGGAATATGCCAAGGAGTACCATGGTGGAATATGACATGGACACCAACTCAGGCTATGGTATGGATCCGGGCGATTGCGTGGATAGATGATTTATTGAGATGTGATGGAATGAGTGAGTCATGTTGATCCTGGTGGATGGGGGATGCTTTATTTACACTTGGCACCTGTTTGCTAGGTTTTCACCAAGGTACTTGTCCAAAGCGCCACCGAAGTGGTTTTCACTAGAGGATGATTTTTTTCTCTTTACTATTTTCAATCATTTTTTTGATTTTTTTGGATTTTTGCATTTTTTTATTTTGATTTTGATTTTTTGATTTTTTTTTTGTCGCCAAGACGCCTATTTGCTAGGTTTTCATCAAGGTAACCATTTTTTCAGGACTTTTTCCTATTGTTTTTGTATTTTCTGGTTCCATACCTTGCAAGTTTTTAGGCATAAAACTTTTTGAGGTGTGAACTATTCATGGGCTTTTGTAGAGGTTCGCCTTATGGTGTCGACAACTGATATGCCCCTGATTTGTAGCTTGCAGTGATGATGAAGGGTCCCAGCCAGTAAGGCTCAACATTTCCTTTTGTATCCGAGTTTGGCACATTCTTTTGGTTTTCTTTCAGCACAAAGTCACCAACTTGGAAAGTGTGTTGCCTGATCTTCTTGTTGTAGCTCCGATTCAAGTGATTCCTGTACACTTGTAGATGATTTAGAGCATCCATGTGTCATTCATCTAGTAACTCCAACTCATTTAGTCTTGTAACCCTATATTCCTCATCTGTGATGAGGTTTTGCAAAGATATCCTCAGTGACGGAAGTTCAATCTCGATGGTGAGTATGGCTTCTAATTCGTAGACCAGGGAGAATGGGGTGGTACCTATTGGCATACGGATGCTAGTGCAGTAGGCCCATAAGGTGGGATTTAGCTATAGATGCTAGTCATGACCAGAGTCATTGACTATTTTCTTGAGGATTTTTAGAATGTTTTTATTGGTAGCTTATGCTTGGCCATTGCCTTGTAGATAGTATGGAGTGGAAAAGCGGTGTTGGATTTTGAATTTTCCACACAAATCATGGACATCTGATTTTTGAAGGGTGTCCCATTATCAAAGATAATGGATTGGGGAACACCGTATCGGCAAATGAGGTAGTTTAGGATGAACTTAGATATTTGTTTTCCCATGATGTAGGTCATGGGAATTGCTTCGACCCACTTTGTGAAATATTCAGTGGCAGTGATAATGAACTTGTGACCATTGGATGGGTGGGTGAGATTTTACCAATGAGATCGAGCCCCCACTATGAAAAGGGCCAAGGTGTAACAATGGGATGTAGTTCTTGAGCTGGTGCATGAATAAGGTCTCCATGTTGTTGGAACTACAAATACCTTCTAACAAAGTCATGTGCCTCTCTCTCCATTGTCGGTCAGTAGTACCTGGTTCTCAGCATCTTCTTAGCCAAGGTCATACCACTCGAGTGCAAACCGCATGTGTCATTGTGCACCTCAGTTAGAGTAGTCGTGGCCTCCTCAAGTTTTAAACAACATAGCAAGGTTTCATCGATACTTCTATGGAAGAGGGTCTCTCCTAGCATGATGAATCGTGAAGACCTTTTGACAAAAGTGCGTTTGAGGTTCGGGGTAATGTCAGCTGGGAGGATTCCTAATCTTAGGTAGGTGTATATGTCATGGTACCAAAGATCACTAGGACCAACAAGTTCACATGTGTATTCTAACTTTGGTGCCTCGAACGTGGGTACGAGAAGCTGTTCTACAAGGAATTCATATTTCGAGACGTTGCGAGGGATGTCCAGCAAGGATCCAATTGTTGCCATTGCATTGGCTGCTCTGTTGTTTGTCCATGGTATCTATTCAAAGGTGATGTCGATGAATGATTCCTTGAGACTTTCTACCACCTTTTTTAATAGTGCAAGCTTATCATCCTTAGTTTGGTATTCACCATTGACTTGGTTGATGATAAGTTGTGAGTCCCCATAGACCTTTAATGCCATGATTCGTCACTGTGCTACAATCTTGAGGCCTATGGTCAAAGCCTTGTATTCTACAATATTGTTGGTACAGGGGAATACCAGTTTATATGATCTAGGTATATAGTCTCCTTGCAGGGTGATGAAGAACACACTGGCTCCTGATCCATGTTGTGTGTGGGAGCCATCGAAGTACAATTTCCAGTGGTCGGTCGCGCCGAGGTTGAAAAGGGACTCATCTGGGAATTCTGATATGAGCGGGTTGTCCATGTAGATGGGAGATTCTACTAGATGGTATGCAATAACTTATCCTTTGATTTCCTTTCACTCAACATACTCAATATCATGTTCATATAGTATCATTACCCATTTAGTCATTCTGCATGTGAGCATTGCTTTTGATAATAGATATTTCAGGGAGTCTATCTTGGCAATCAGCTTGATTTGATGAGCTAGCATGTAGTGTCTGAATTTCTAGGCTGTAAATACCAGTGCCAAGCAAGCCTTTTCTATTGATGTGTAATTGAGCTCATGCCCCACCATTGTTCTGCTGATATAGTAGATGGCCCACTTGGTTCCCTTTTCATCATGTTGGGCTAAAAGGGCACCAAGGGTGGCTGTTGTTGTTGAGATGTATAGGATCAATGGCTTCCCAAAAATTTGTGGCATCAACATAGCTGGTGTAAGTAGATATCTTTAGTTGTGTTGAATGCTTGCTCGCACTTGTCGTCCCACCTGAATGTGACTCCCTTGTGAAGCAGGTGTGAATCGGCGATTTGTTTATCTGCTAGCTATGCTATGAATCTTCGGATGGACTAGAGTCTACCTTGTAATCCTCTGAGTTCCTTTAATGTTCTTGGCGCTTCCATTTCAAGGATTTATTTTACCTTTGTAGGGTCCACCTCTTACCCTCTTATTGAAACTATGTACCCCAATAGCTTTCCCGATTGTACCCCAAAGACACACTTCTTCAGGTGGAGTCTGACCTTGTATTGTTCTAGTCTATCAAAGATTGCACTTAGAGTTGCTATATGATCCTGCCTTTTCTTTGATTTAGCCAATATGTCATCCACATAATCTTTGATTGTTTTGTGGATCATGTCATGGAAGATCAATGTCATGGCTCTTTGGTATGTAGCTCCTGCATTTTTCAACCCAAACTGCATCAGATTCCAGTAGTAGGTGCCCCAAGGACATGTAAAGGTTGTCTTATGTTGGTCTTCCTTTTCTATCATTCTTTGGTTGTACCCCGAGAAGCCATCTATTAGGGATAGCATCTCATGTCTGGCTGTCATATCCACTATCATGTCAACGTTGGGTAGTGGAAAATCATCCTTAGGACATGCTTTGTTTAGGTCTCTGAAATCTATGCAAATGCGGATGCCCCCTTTCAGGTTTGAGATAGGTACAAGATTTGATAGCCATTCTAGATAGTTGATCAGGCGTATGAAGCCAACATCCAAAAGTTTTTGTAGCTCAATTTTGACGAGCAAGGCTATTTGTGGGTGCATCTTCCTTAGATTTTGTCTAACTAGTTTTGCTCTGGGGTAAATAGCCAAATGATGAACCACCACCTCAGGATCTAGACTCGGCATGTCAGCATAGGTCCATGCAAAATTTACCTTTCTTTCTTTTAGGAATGCTGCCAATAGTTCCTATTCTTCTACCATGAGAGACTCTGCGTAGAAGGTGATTTGTGGTTTTGATTCCATTCCCAAGTTGATTGGGTTACTGTTCTGCCAGGACTACTGAATTTTTATGGTGTAGATAAGTAAGGGGAAGATTGAATCCTTCATGCTCCGGCACCTGAGAGAGGTTTTCACCATTGGGTGCGTCCTTTATTTTTACTGTTTTATGGTTAGAGAGTGTCACAGTGTGGTTTTCACTCAATAACCCCGAGCTTATTCTCGATATTTTTCTTTTGCGATTGAAGGACTCAATCATCTCCCCGTAGTATGCTCGGGTGTCCAATGTGATGTTGAATCCTCCCTTGTGATCCCCATATGGGATTGTATCCCTTAGTCCCATAAATTCTGAGAGCACCTCATCATTTTTGAATGAGTCTAGAATCGGTGGTCCTCGTTGGTCGTGACCGATGAGTTGGGGGTGCACTAAGGTGATTTGGTGGGTTGGTTGGTTTGACTCAGCTGTGGAGGCACTTATCATTAACAAGGTGGAATCTTTGAAAAGCATAGGGAGACCTGCTATGGTATCATCATCGTCACTACTAGGACAAACATCAGTAACGTCAAAGGTGTAATTATCGAGTGGGATAACTAAGCAAACAAGTGGTCTAGGAGTGGTTGTTGTTACCTGAGGAGAGGACCCAACTACTCTTCTGGGAGTACCTCTGCCACGTAAGGTTATACTCGGAGGAGTATACCTATTCAACAAAAACTATCGAGGCCTTGGTAGTTTTCTTTTCCTTCGCGGCTGCGCATTAGTTTTGTATTCTCATTGTCCTTAGAGCTTGCCACGTGGCTTCCTCACGAAGCTTTCCACCTTTGCTTCGCTTCACTTTTTGGAAATCTCTGTCTACATGCCACGTGGCTCACATTGGCTGCTTTTCCTAACCGGTCTAGCCTCATTCTTTGCTTTTACTCAGAGCTCTCCATGTGGATCTCTCTCACGGCTTTCTGTTGGGCGCTTTTATTGCTTATTGTCGGGCTCTATCTGGGTGACATGTGGCATTTTTATTCCTATGTTGGTTACCTTGGAAATGCCGATGGATCTTTTGTGCTTCCTGCTACTGCGTTTCCTCTCCTATTGTTGCATGGTTTTCCATTTCATATCATGGCCTCGTTGGCATGCTGCTGATCAATGGATGTTTACTGTGGTGGCTTGAGATAATTTGGGCCGAGAATCGCCATGCGTGGTCTGCTTTTTCATGATGTGTCTTCAGGCGGTGGAATTGCCATATAAATATGGTCGTGTTTTCTTTAGGGAGGTGGTTGATTAAGTTTATGAAATCTCCCAAGCACTGGGAATCAAGCCTTGTGTAATAGTTGCTTTTAATTCAAAGACTTCGGACTGTGCCAAATAATTTCAGCCTTTCTATTTTCAAGCATTTGTTGGAACTATTGACCTGTGCTATTGTCTTTATTTCTGTATGAATGCCTATTCTTCAATTTTTTGTGACCTTTCATAGCTAAAATAAATACAGACCATGTTTCTTCAACTCTTCTGTGTTATAGAAAAGTTATGTTTGATTACATTATACAAATTAGAGGGCGTTATTGCATGATAAATGCTTTTGAGAAAATTCTCTTAATTAACAGCAATTTAGTGGTTCGGGCCTTTGCGGTATGCACTGTGCTCTAGTAAAGTTATCTAAAGATTTTGGCGCATCGCCTGTAATGTAAATTTTACATTCTTGCAATCTCCCTTACCTTTTGCTTCACCCATTAAGTGAAGATCCAGCTTCAGTAAAATCTCGGAGGTCATTTAGCTAGTAAATAACGTCCCCCATTAGCTAAGTTTCTTATAAGACTGTTGCTACATGCAAAATACTGCATCAACAGTTCTTTTTCTCGCATGCCCGGTGGGACCACGAACTAGCACGTTCACCTGATTTTCATAAGTGTGTATGAGCCATCGGCCTGTAACTAGGTCACAGACTGCAAGAGTCCCTAGCCAGCTTGTACTGCCTTTAGTTTTTGTACACCCGAGAGGTCACCGAGGTAGCCCTTCACCTCCTCCGTCTCCACCTTCTCCGAGGTCACTTAATTTACCCGCACCTATGGCCGCTAGAAACTACGTACCTTGGGACTCTAGCAGTCCATTAGTAGCACCAGTGCCTCCTGCAGCTTGGGCCCCCATCCCGGTTTCTACTCTAAAGGCTATCCCTAAATATTCTGGGGATGAATCAAAGACCCCGACGGAGCATCTGCAAGATGTAGCGGACGTATGTCTGGTTCATGGAGTATCCAATGAAAATGTAGCCCTCAGATTCTTGGCCACCTCCTTCTAAAGAAAAGTGATGAACTAGTATAGAACTCTATAATTTGGTACTATTGCTACTTGGGACCAGCTCAGGACCCTGTTTTATGAGCGTTTCTCAAATTTTGGCAATAAATCTTCATTGTACCATTAGTTGGAAAGTATAAAATGAGCCCCTCATGAAGCTCTACTTGACTTCAATGCGAGGTTCCATTCGACCTGGCAGAGAGTGCCTGTGGGCAACCGACCACCTCAGGATTTAGCGTTCATGTTCTACCTAAAGTCTATCAACATTGATATCTCCATGATGTTACAAGCTTTGGGCGTAAACACTCTTCGTGATGCTTACGCCTTAGATGTCACTGCAAAAAATAATTTGATCACTACAGGAGAGTTGGCGTCGAGACCCATCATGCCATTGTTCCCCGAGTGCAATGCTCTAGAAGTCGAAGTCCCTTCTACTAGTACTCCTACAGCTCCTCCTCAATCTTTGTACACCTATCCCAAAAATTTTCCAAGCTCGGCCTCAACGGCAGCTCCTATAGTAGCTCATGTGCCCAATCCTATGGCTGTTGAGATGAATGAAATGAGAGAACAGATGTTGGCTATGACTAATGAATTGACTACTTTGAAGCAGCAGCAATATAGCTATCAAAAGCCCACATACCAAAATTACTAAGGCAGAAAACCTCCGTACCAATCAAACCAGTGGTAGGATAGGTCAGATGAGAATACTTCAGCTCAATCAAGTATCCAGATGGTTCTGGTAACCCTACTGATGCAAACTGTTCATCCCAATTCAAATAAGGAGCTGGTGGTGGGGCAGAACAATTTGGTTGAGGATACTAACTCATGGTGTTTTCCTTGCAATGACGCACACATGCCACAAAACTGTCCACGGGGAAATTTGCAACAACAAATCATAGATCAACATAGTCAAGGCAGTGCATCCATTTCTGACAACTCACCATATGCTTCTCAGCAAATGGACAATGTAGTCCTCACCATGCAAATGCAGGGGATGTCCATCCAACAAGAGTCAGACATTGTCCCAAACTAGGCTCTTTTTTCTTGGATGGAAGGAGAAGAGTCAGCATTTCCGAATGACATCCCTATTGATAAAGTAAACCAAGTGCAATCTGACTATAATACGCATTCTAAGCCTAGATTTACTAGAGAGTTTATAGCATTACCTATGAAGGCTACATCACAATCAATGCCCAGCCCAGTGGTAGGCCTATTTCCAACCCCACCACAATCAGAGACAGCTGTTCTTAGCCATCCAAATCCACTTCCTACCAAGACAAAGGCTCCGTCGGTCACTTCTGCTATTACCAAACTGCCAGATGTACCAACTGCGAAACTAATGGTGGCCACAAGACCTAAAGAGTAGGCAATCACAACTCACCAGCCGAAAGCACAATTCAACATGGTGGAACAACTAAAGAATTCATCTACCAACGCTTCTTTATGGGACGTCCTAGCTATTCCGAAGCAAAAGGTGCTGCTACAAAAGGCGTTTTTGAATGAAGAGAATGTGAAGATCCCTACTCATTCTAATGAGGAGGATTTATCCAAGCCAAACTTGGATAAAGTGCTAACGATTCAACCAGAGGAGAAGCTTGAGTCTGGAAGGGAAAGTAAGCCTAAACCTAAGCCTTTCTTTCTAACACTGATTATTGGTGACAAGTTGCTGCATAACTGTATGATTGACTCTGGTGCCAGCACCACTATCATGCCAAAGCAAGTAGCTGATGCTTTGGGACTAAATTACAAGCCATTAAATAAAGGAGTCATGCAGCTTGATGGAAACAAGGTCAACACTATTGGGATAATCAAGGGATTACCCATGACTTTGTTCGCCTGCCCTAGTATCACTGTAAATCAGGATAGCATACTTATCGATATCCCTCCTCTATTCAGGATCTATTTGTCCCAAGAGTTCACCACAAATGTAGGAGGATATCTGGCTTTAGACTGGTCCCACCTGATTTTGAGAACTAAGCATGGGGCTAAGATGAAACTATTGTCGGAAACTCTTCATTCTGAACATGTTGTTGATGAGGCTTTGTTAAAATTTGAAGCAGCACACACTTCAATCTCTCAAGAGGAAAGGTACAATGTGGAATTTCTTGAAGAAGAGGAGGCTACTATCTCTCGGATAGTGGATGAAGAAAATTTGTTGAAGGAATTTATTGATACAGATCCTTTCGAGAATTACCACTCAACTGGCCTCGGAACCTATGTTATTCATGGAGAAGGGCAGATCATGTCCAAAGTCACCAAAGAACCCAAGGGTGAAGAGTCTCTAGAAATATGCATTATATTTTGATGGAGCCAGATGTAAAGTAGGAGCTGGAGCCGGGATTTGTTTGGTATTTTTGTCTGACAAAAAGACGTTGAGGTCTTACCATTTCTAGTTTGTGCGTTTAAACAATGAAGCTAAATATGAAGGTCTTATCCATGGTTTAAGCCTTGCAGAGCAAATGGGTGTGAAATAGATAAGTGTCTTTGGAGATTCTAAGCTGGTGGTCAACCAAATCCATAGAACTTCAGCTGCAAAGAACATCCATATGCGATCTTATCGACATAGAGTCTGGGATCTTATCGACAACTTTGAAGCATTCAATATTCAGGCTATTCTAAGGGAAATGAACTCCGAAGTTGATAGGATGGCAACTATTGGGGCTCAATTTGAGCCCGCCACCGAATTACTAAAAAATAAACATGCGGTGAAGGTAATTGTAAGACCCACTGTCCCCAATAATAATCAAGATTGGTAGGTATTTGATAGCGATGCTCATATTGCATCATTCCTTTAGTCATCTGGAGAATTCACCGATTAGTTGCAGCCGAAGATTGCCGAAGCTTACGGAGATCAGATCATCTAATTGAAATCCAACAAACTCCCAAGAGGCCTAGTTACTCTCGAGAGCCTTTTTGATTGTGATGATGTAACAAGGGACAAAAGAAAGCTGGTTGCGGATAAAGGCGATTACACCGATTTGCATATCGGGGAAGATCGGAAGCTCAAAGTTGGAAAAGAAATATCTCAAAATAATAAAGATAGACTAAAATATTTCTACGAAGAATACCCAAGTGTAGTAGCTTGGTCATATGATGATTTTAAGGGATATGATCCCAGAATCATTGAGCATACAATTGAGCTGACAGAAGGAGCAAAGCCAGTTCGCCAAAAAACAAAGACCTGTGAACCCAAAGATAGAATCGCTCATGTCACAGGAGTTGAACAAGTTGATCACGTCCCGAATAGTGTTCCCAATTAAACATAGCACTTGGGTGTCAAACTTGGTGCCAGTGCGGAATAAAAATGGAGATATACAAATATGTGTGGACTTCTGAGACCTAAATAGAGCATCCTTAAAGGATCATTACCCCCTGCCTTCAATGGAGGTAATTCTACAGACCGTAGCTGGCTCCAAAATGTTCTCAATGCTGGATGGTTTTTTGGGCTACAATCAAATTCGGGTAAAAGAAGAAGACCAATACAAGACAGCGTTCACCACAAAGTGGGGAACGTATGCGTATGCTAAAATGCCTTTCGGGCTCTCAAATGCTGGAGCCACCTTTTAGAGAGATATGGACATTTCTTTTAAAGATTTGATCCACAAAATCATACTCATTTACTTGGACGACTTGACAGTGTTCTCAAAATCTGCTCATGATCATTTTGATCACCTGGAGCTCATTTTCCAGAAATGCCAGGAATTCAGAATCTCTTTAAACCCAAAGAAGTGTGTCTTCAGAGTTCCTTAGGGGAAGCTTTTGGGATATGTCATCTCTAAGGAGGGCATTGCTATTGATCTAGAAAGAGTTGATGCAATCTAGGGACTTCCATTACCTGTTAACAAAAAGGGTGTGCAGTCTTTCCTAGGTAAGATTAATTTTATTAGCTGGTTTATTGTAGATTTTGTAGGCATTTTTCGTCCTATTACCTTAATGCTCAAGAAAGGTTAGATTTTCAAATGGATGACGAAAGCCAAAAAATCTTTCGAGCTTGTGAAAGAGGCTATTTATTCTGCCCCTGTGTTGGTTAACCCGGACCTGTCAAAAGATTTTATTATGTATGTTTTTGGAGGTGGAAACAATATTGCCATGGTGCTTATGCAGAAAGATGATGAAGATACAAGGGAGTCCCCTGTTGCTTTCTACTCGCGAACTTTCAAAGAGTATGAAGTAAAGTATAACTTCGTAGAGAAGCAGGCTTTCGCCATTGTTAAGGGGCTCAAGAAGTTCTGACATTTGATATCATATAATAGGGTGATTATTTGTGTTCCACATCCTAGTGTGTGAGTCATGGAGGGAGAAATTATTGAGAAAAGAGCTAATTGGATCACCAAAATCCTAGAATACGACATTGAGGTCAGACCTATCAAGACCGTTAAGGGAAAAGGACTGTGTGAGTATATCACTAAAAACAGTGAAATAGCGACAAAGTCTGGAGCTCCGAAAACTGTATTAATAAACGAAGAGAATTCTCAGAGCAACTAGCTTGATGATAGGATAAATTTTATGCAGATAGGAAGGTATCCGATTGATCTCCCGTCTTTTAAAAGATGTTTCTATCACCTACAGAATAGCAGTTATGTCCTTTTGGAGGGTGTCCTGTGTTGGTGTTTTTTCTTGTAAACCAGGTTTATCTCCTAATCTACCTATGGACTTGCCAATTCCAATCAAGGGTAGCTCAAAGGACCTGGACCAACTGACGAGGATTTTAATAGTAACCTCCTACACTTTGGGCTCTGCAAGACCCAGGAGGGTGTTCCCTATAACATATTTATGATCTCTGCACCAAACTCATAAATATGTTAATAAAAGTTCATAGATAATCTCACTTAATAGCTCAACAGAATGAGACAAGACTAAAATGAATTGGCTATTCATCAGCAATATCAACCGCTTGGAGCATGACATGGTTATAACATCATTTCATAACTTATGATAGTCATTTTAATTGCAAGTTGGCAGCAAGCCCTAAGTGAAGATATATAGAAACAGGATTTCATAAATTCATGCAATTTAGATCAGTGCCATATACCATTGGGGAGTCAAGTTTACAAACATTCAAAAAGCGACAACAGATTCAAACACATAACATAAATGATCCCTAGCAATATTACATTACAATATTGTCAATCCCTATCCCATCCCAATACTTCTTACCAAATCCTTTTACAAACATACCCATCTATGATTCCATCCAAGCATTTAATTAATTCTTTGAATTAAAGCCAAAATAGAAACATACTCATCACAACAATGAGATGAACATCATAATCCTTGATCATTTTATTCAAAATTATGATATGTCTGTATACAGGAGAGACAAGAGCTCAAGATATATCATCATAACTCAAATGCTAGTACTGTTATGAACCTTGGAATTTCATAAACATAAAACCCATTACAAGTGAACCCCAAACCTAAATTGCCTTAACATTCAAAAAATGAAATTATTACAATATGTTCTACAACTAGACCTAGACTCAACCTTCAAAATTTTCGGCTTGCCAACCCCTACTTCTATCCTTGAAATCCTTCTTATAGAAATGAAGGAGCAAACAAGCATCGAGCTAGAAGTTAAACATGTCATTAATCAATAGGACCGCTATGCACCCCTTCAAAACAATGATTAAGGCTTCCCATTCCTTGAACATCTTCCCATTGATCTTTCGCCTCCATACAACAGCTATTGCATTAGTTACATCTCAAAATCTGCGCTAAAAAACCATCATGGAATCAAAACCATAATTAGTTACATTGTATCTGCTGAGCTGTAAGTTGCCGGTGGAAAAATCGTTTCATTCCTCATCAGTTAGGTACTTGTCTACCCAATTTTGATACTCTTCATCCATGGGCCAATTAAAATTCACCACCTCAATCACCCTAGTATTGTAAGGTGTGAATTTCACTGCAACCTGGTTGGCTTCTCTTTCAAATGACTCTAGAAATATGCTAGTATTAATTATTTTTCCATGTTGCTTACTAACAAGTCATGATCTGAGTCATCACAAATTAATCTGATTTGTGCATTGATGACTTCTTCTGCCCTTTCTTGCCACTGTTGCAGTGTCTTAATGTTTCCTTGTGCATCCAATATATCGGGCAAAAAGGTATCACTCCAATCATTAAAACCTTTTACTAATTCTCCAATTTTCTTACTCAAGTCATCAGGTAGGGCCTGGAATCCCTTCAATGATTTCACAAAACCTTGAGTAGGTTTTAATAATTGAGGCCCGTTATTTGCATCAAACTTGGAAGCCCTAAACATAATGTCCAAGTCAGTGGCATGAGGGATCCACTTCTCAACCAAGGGTAAGACAACATCCCGATCCCTGTTAATATTTTGTAAACCAGTCAAAAATAAAGAATATAAAGAATGAATAGATGGCAGCCTAGAATCAACCTTCTCATTCAAATGCCTCAACACAGTGTCCACCACCTCATTGTGTTTGGCCATGGCATCATTCTCACTAGTTTTTAGGGTAGCCTATAACCCTATGATCTTACTCATCATCTACTTTTTGGTGGGGTCCACAGAGTATTCCATTTCCTCTTCAACCGGCTCTGGAACATGACTAGGATCTGATGTTTGAATTGTAGATCTAGGGGTAGAAATCATTGGGACAGTAGGGGGTAATGACCCCAAAGTAGTAGGTATTTCTCTGACAATAGGAGCATTGGAAGATTCTCCTACCTAACCATACTTTAACCTATCTACTTCAAACTGTAGCTAAACATTTCTTTGTTGCATTTTACTGTAGTCCCTAATTATTGCATTATATTTTTCCATCAGACTCCTTCTTTCAACCTCTTCCCTTTCTGCTGTCCTCTGGGCCAATTTGGCCACATTCAGTGTCAGGCTTGTGGCTTCTGTTATTGAGGTTTCAGAAGCTCTTTTGATAATGAGTCCACCTCTTAGATTTGGGATAATGTCTCATATTCTTCACTAAAAGAAGAATCTTGCAAGGCTGCCTTGACCTCTTCTTCACTACTCTGCATAGGATGCTTGGATTGCATAATAGCATTGAATCCCACAACATCAGCTATGTCCCATTCAAGGAGGAGTAATACACCTGCTTGGGTCACCAGTTTCCTTCCTTCCTCAGGAGTGATGTTTTTGAATTGCTCCATCAATTTAGCCTTCACTTCATCATCATTCTCCTGGTCTGACCTATCAGGTCTTGACTCCCTCCTACTCTTGCACTTATCCTAATATTCTTCTAGCTTCATTCTCCAAATCAGTTGCAAGAATACAAGATTTTTCACAAAGGAATCATCATCCATGAATGCCTTGCAAGCTTCCATCCTAGCATCTTGCACATACTGCCCCTTTATATCCATATCAGTGAGCACCAATTGTGCTAATCTAGGAGGAGAGGGGATACCGACCTGCATTTCTTGGTTAGATATGACTATTTCATCCACCAGAACCTCCTGTGGTTCTTCAATCCTTTGCCTCTTAGGGCTTGGCTCTGATGGCAACTCCATAGGATCATTACTTGGTGGTGAATCCAAATCTATAATTTTTATCCCACCAAGTTTCTTGATCCCATGACTTGGCAGTGATGATGTTTTCATTATTTGTTTTCCCTTTTTATTTCCTACCTCTTCATCACTACTACTATTTTTCTTCCTCCTGTATAGAGGTCTATCCACTGATGGCTAGTAAGTTGGCCTTGTTTCCTCAGGCCTCACCTCTAATTCCTGAATCCCCAAGTTTAATTCTAAATTAGCCTTTTTGGTCCTCAAGATGTTCATAATCTCCTTGAAATTACTCATCAAAAAATCAATTCTTTTATGAAATAGAGTAAACTCCATCAATGGATCATACCTTGGATCCAATTTATGTACCATGGCTAGCATTTTCTCATATGCAATCCTCTTCTTTTTATTCAATTCTTGTTGGTTCAAATCAAATTAATTTCTTATTAAATCCTTGAGGAAGTTGAAAACATGAATGAATTTACTACCCTTAATCTTCTGCCTAAATAGGGCAAAGAATCCCTTAGGGTCATGTTGTCTTCTAGATCCATTCTTCAAATGGTATTCATCAAAATAACGATCAAAATGGACCCATCCTCCCTTTGTGAACACAAAGTCAGAGACAACTGTATAATCAGGGAACAAAGTCCCTTTTCCCCTTCCTGTCAAATTTTCTTCATGAATGCAGCCTAATTGCCACATCACCTCTGTAAATCCCATTATTGATGGCACATTATATGGGAGAATATGAGGAGCTCCCTGGAAACCATAAACCCTCAAAACAGTACTCACAGGGTAAAGAATAATGTCACCCCAATTGTGGCATACCTTCAAATCAGGTTTCCTTATTTTGGGTTAGAGGAAATCATACAAATCCTCAGAAATTCTTGGCACATTTAGCACCAATTTAGCCCTAAGCCTAGAGGCAAAGTAGTTATCAAACTGCACAAAACTAGCACCTCCCTTGTTACTAGACATGTTTGCGCTCCAAGCCTGTACTCATAATCTCTCTCCATTTACATCTCGCCTCAGCTCCATTTTTTCTGAGAAGAAGTTAGCATTCTCATGTAAAAACATATGCATTAATAAGGAGTACCAAAAGAAAGGAGTACCAGAATCTCCATTGTACAATTTCAGCAAACCCTCATGTATCCTTTTAGCAAGGAATGAAGCATAGTCATAAATCATAGAAAAATTAGGGTGCTCAATCTGAGCCCCCATGAACATATAAGCGATGGGCATCACAATGTTAGGTTTGAAACCAATAATTTGGCAAAGTGAATAGAACGTTTCCAAGGAATGATCAACAAAACAACTTAGCCTGAAAGGCTCTCGGTCTATCGAGCTGATGTGAATTGTTGAACTACCCACCCTGGACAAGTGAGGGGGAAGCAACCTTGACCTAAAAAGAGGTTGAGATCTAGCATATTCTTGCCTCATCTCCTCAAAGTCAATTTGAACTAGAAATGAGCTATACTCACTCAAATCAAAGACCTGATGAATTGTATCAGCATTCACATTCAATAAAATGCCGCTGTCATTATCCCTGACAATCCGTGTGACAGTGTCATATTGTGCAGCAACTGCCCTAAGTAGGTCAACATCCAGAAACACATTCGGGACCACAAGCTTTCTCATGTCATATCTCCAGCCATTTGAAAAAGGATGAGACACATTTCATTTCCTATACCATCTTCTGAATAATTCCAAACCCGTCATAGGCCTTCTAGCATTTGCAATATTGTAGTTCTTACATCTAAATCCCTCACCTAGGGCTGTCCCATTCATCAAGATCAAACCTTTCTTCCTGTCGTTTGTTGATAAAGGGAATTGGTCCAGGAAATCATCATAGAGACTCATATGTATGTAATCAATACGGCTAGAATGTTGCTTTGGTGGTGTCATTTTAACAACTAGGGCTTCCTCAAAAACAAATTCATAGACAAACTAAGGTTACCCAAAACGGAATTACAGCAGAACCTTATAATTTTTCACAATCCAGAAGAAATAGTAACTCTAGAATTGTAATCAAGAAAATCACCAATAACACAATGCAACCCTCTTCTTGAATCACGTTCAAACAGAAATAGTGGCAAGAAAATCAACTTACGGAATTCGTGCCACACAGAAAAAACAAACCCGTGCTGAAACCACTTTGAAAACTTCTATCTCTGGCTCTGGATCACTTCGCAAACACTTGAATGTCTTTATGGCAAGGCAATTATGAACTTAAATACTTAGGAATGATGAATATAGCCAAGTAGACGTCTCGTCCGCCATTAAAGCTTACTTGCATGCTGCGCCAACGGCTTCAATTTCATTTGATGCAAGTTTAAAATCTCGTCGTCGATCTCATCTTTCTGTCAGATCATCGAACGGTTGTCTTCAAAAAGCTGACAACACTTCCATGTCATCATCAAGGGGCCACCATAGAACGTAGCCTCAAAACGTACACGTGGCACTTGCCTGCAATATCATGATCACTAAACTCCTCTTGGTTTAGGATCACGTGATAGCGGGAAATCGTTGATCTCCACCATCTACGATCTCGACGATCAAAACAGGAGGTAGCATCAATATGTATCTATCGAGCAACTTTTCCATCAAGATTAAGACATTGTCATTGATTACAAGCACGTGCATTTCTTATGTGGTTAAGTAACCTGCTTGATAATGCCCTAAAGTTCAACGCATAAATTAAAACACTTTATTTACTTCCTTCAACACGGCAACTTAAGACACATGGCACCCGCCCATGATATCGCTATCGCCCAAAAGCCAGCAGTGATGTCATCATGGGATGGTGGGTAACGGTCAAGATCAAACTTAAGAAGATCAATGGTCGGTAAAATAACCCCTGCAAAATATTTAAAATACACAGGAAAATAAAGGGGAAAAAGACACCACCTAGGGCAACGATAGTCAATGACTTAAGGTTACTTTTAACAGATAAAGCACGGACCGGTTTAGACTTAGGCGAATAAAAGGCTGGTCAAAAATTTTCATTTTATATTAAAAGGGGCCATGCCTAGACAATCACATAGGACATAAGTTGTTCTTAAAAGACCCTCTCCAAAAAGTAACGATGAAATAGACCCAACCTAACAATAGAATACAAGGTCCCATGGAAGCAAGGCATAAATCTATTCTTCAAGCACTCTCTGAATAACAAGGAAAACCAGAAAAAAAAAAGCGGAAGACCATGGATTTGAAAATGAGGCTCCATCATCTGTTTAAAAGAAATTTTAACAGCATCCTGCTAAGATGTGTGAATGAGGAACAAGCTCAGAGGATATTACATCAATACCATAATAGCCCTGTTGGAGGACATTTTTCTGCAACAACCACGACAATTAAAATTATATGTGCTGGTTATTTTTGGCCAACACTTTTTAATGATGCATTTTCATTAATTAGGTCTTGCAAGGAATGATAGTTCTATGTCAGAAAGAAACAAAATGTTGTTATGCCTTTAAGGCCCATAGTGGTAGAAGAACCTTTTGCTCAATAGGGTTTAGACTTCATTGGGATGATTACCCCTCTCTCTTTAGTTGGACATAGATGGATACTAATAGCAACTAACTATTTTACTAGGTGGGCAGAAGCAGTGCCGTTAAAAAATGCAACTGAATCAGAGATCATTAATTTCCTTGAAGAATTGGTGGCCAGATTTGGCCCACCTAAAACAATCATCTCGAATAATGCTAAGGCTTTTCTAGGCTCAAAGATGAGCTAGTTTGCACTAAAGTATGGAGTGTTCCTGAAGACTTCCTCTAACTATTATCCCTAGGGAAATGGTCTTGCAGAGTCTACTAACAAAAACCTCATCGAGTTGATCAAAAGGATAGGCTCGGAACATCAAAAAAAGTGGCATAGGAACCTCCGGACAACACTCTGGGCAAAAAGAATTGCGCCGAAGCAGATATTGAAAACATCTCCTTACCAGATGGTGTATGAGAAAGAGGCATTGTTGCCTATCGCCACAGAAATTCCAGCCCTGCAGTTGCTCAAGTCTCTGGAAATTGAACAAAACGGGGCGATGGAGGTGTGATTTTCTGAGTTGCTCAAGGTGCAAGAGAAGAGAGAATAAGCCCTAGAAGCAATAAATAGCCGCCAGCAGGTAGTGAAGAGATGGTTCAACAAAAGGGCTTATGATCAGGGTTTACAGTGCGGAGATTTGGTCCTCAAATTCAATGAGCGCGGAGCAAAACCCGGACAACACAGCAAATTTGATAGCCTCTGGGAAGGGTCATTCAAGATTCATCAATGTAAACAGTTCAACTCTTTTGAGTTAGAAGATATGGAAGGCAACGCCCTGAGTATTCCAATTAATGGAATACATATTAAAAGATTCTATTAATTTTGCATATGTGTTAGTTTTGTACATTTGTATATATGTAATTACTCTTCCCTGCTTTAAGTTTTGGATCTCCTCCATGCAAGAATTGAAATGAAATGCAGCAATGGTGCAAACAATTGAAAGAAAGTTGTAAATGGACTAGGTGTTATAAAAAAGGAGCATATATTATATTCACCAGAGTCAAAAATTTACAATATATTAGGGCCGAAGGCCTTGTGTCAACATTTCATATGCCCGCTATAGCGCAGGGCTTGTAAGCATAAGAAGCAAAATTTGTAATCATCTTTGTCTTCAAAATATTAGTGAGAAGGACCAACAATCATGGCGACAGGCGGCTCGGGCTCCGGAAATACCATTTTCTCGAAATCTTCATACCACTGAAAACTAGAAAATGGCTCAAGATAGTGTATGTGCATAAGGAAGTAGCAGCCTGCGCGAACTTTTGCACAGTGCTCCTCATTGGTCTCCAACTCAAAGCCAAATAGAAAAGGCCTAGTTGGAAAGATGCCTCCATGCAGCTGCTACAAATGGATGTTTCGAACCGAGGGAATCCCACAACCCAATTGGGTTGCGCACACGATTTGCTTCAGACCTCTGAGGTAACACTGAGGGAAAACCAACCTCGCCAGCTTTAAAATCTTGCATTTTGAAACACTAATATCCAGCAGAGATGCGATGAAGTGGGAGCAAATGCTGGTGTTCACCTGATATTGCTCTTCATAACGTACACAGTCCTTCCCAAGGACCCACTTGATGGCTTTCACGTATAACAAGTTTTTCGCACCTGTCATATGCTTTAGGCACCTGTAGGTAATCTTTCCAAGAAAGGCGACCTGGGTCTTCCTATAGGTAAACCTCACTAGTGTTTCCATGATTTCTACTTTTCTAGCTAAAAGATGAAAAACTACTAAGGCAGCAAGAGGGTGCTAGGCTGAAAGGCTAGTCGATGTTGTGATTTGCGATACTACACAAGGGGTTGACTTATAGACTGGCTAAGGTTTGTTTGCTGAAGAAATCATGATTAACAACTGTACCAAGTGTGTCGCTTCACCTTATTTTTCGACGTCGCAGCGTGTGAGGTGATGAGAAGGTGCAGGAGCAGCTTGCAACTTGCTTTACTGAGCTACCACATCATTTGCAAATCGGCCAAGTGTAAATAATACGAAGTGTCGTCGTCTCATCCGAATCGGATGAAATTATTGAGAAAAACTCTATTGGGAAATGTGCCCTATACGAGCATTAATGTCAATCAATATAGATTTCCTGCAAGGAAATACTCGTGGGGTTGCTTGGGTTTGTCTTTCGAGACAGAAATCCGTTCCCGTCACACGCGAAAGATTGTCAATTAATGTTTGAGCATTTTGGCTAGTTGGCGATCTCTTCACACGAATAAACCTGGTAACGCATAATAACAACTTGGTGTAAATGACTGGCACGTACCTGTTTCAGCCGCCTTTCTCGAGAAAGCAAAAAGGCAAGTTATGGCATGCAAGGAAACATATTTATTGCAAAAAATTGCCAAGAATTAAGCAATTAAGGCATTCGCAAGAAGAGAGAAAGAAGTTTTTAGAAAAGCTAAGCCATTTGCGAAGAGGTTTACAGGAAAGCTCTTACGAATACGAAATGGCCAAAATTGTAGAAAACCCTACACAGACTTCAACTCAAGTAAGTCTAAGCGAGCAGATGAGGAATGCACCTCATGTGCAGCTTTACGATGGAGAATCTTATGCCACTCTAGGCATACCTATGAAGCCTAGCTAGTCTTTCACTCACCCAGTGAACCAGAAGTTATTGAGCGGGGTTCCTCACAAAGACCAGGTAGTGGTCTTGGAGGATTGGGACAACGTCTTCGACCCTGAGTTGTCTTGCAATCCTAAGAGCCTTCGGGAGGCTACATGCGAAAGAATGAAGCATACGTCGGACCAACTTCCCAAATAGCTATGGTATTGTGGGCTTGCACAGTACATGGTCCCCTTGGTGCACCCTTGTCCCAAGGTTCTGGCAGCATGCGTGGGACGGTTCGACCCGAACACAAGGGTTATCAGCGGCAAAAAATTTTGGATAGTCATTAGCCCCGTGACTATTCAAGATATGTTGTGCATCCCTTTTCCTTTGGGAAAGGAGGTTGACAATTTTGATATGGAAAGAATGCAGCAAAAGTGGGGAGAGCTCCAATCAGGGCCATAGTTTTATCGCTCCGAGCGTCAACATCTAAGTAGTTCAGCCCCACCCAAATTCCCTTTCAGTTTGAAAGCTCTAAAAGGTGTGGCTTCATCTATCACTTCTATGCTGGCGATGGTGTGTGGTTTGGACTTGGACAAAGACATTCATCAGTTTCAAATGTCCCTCTGCTTTATGCTAAAAAAGAATCGCGAGGACTTGCTTTTTGATTTTGCGAGAGTTATTAGCGATGGCATTTGGTGACAGCTAAAGGAATTTGGGGTTGGCTCTAGGTTCAGGTATTCGTCTTTCCTAGCTTACTTAATTTTGCACCAGAACCTAGATTACTTTTCAACATTTATGTCCCTGTCTATTTTTGATGAGGGTGGTTTGAGGAAGCCAGTTTCGACATGGACCCCCGTCATGTCAAAAACCTATGATTGCTATGCATTCTCAGATTCATTCATAGCCCCAGCTATAGGGGCTTTAGATCAGGCTAGCCTAAATATGTCTGAATGTATATCACCCCGACAGAGATCTTGGTTAGGAAAGTTAACTCCACCCTGCAACTGGTTCTTTGGCGTAGATTTCACCATGCTCCGCTTGCCAGGTTTCATCCGAGAGCCTTTCCGGCTTCCCCGTTTTCTCTTCGATCGAGTGTTAGCCTTGGAGGCAATGAGGCTGCTATGTACCCTTAACAATGATTACTGGGGAGGAAAGCACTTAACCTCCTATTTGTTGCTGCTGATAATGTTTGGTTCTGTGTCACTGGTAAAGAAGAGAACCTCATAGATTGATACCTCAGTGATTCTACTTTCAAAATTGGGTCACCTCGGGCTGGTACTAATAGATGATCCATGGGATTTCAACCCTGACAACAATTTACTAGGAATTAGCATCAAGATCCCGCATTCGCCTCGACCATTTTGGGACCTCCGAAGGAATCCCCATGAGGGAGATTTAAGTAGATATGTAGGCCTTGAGTATTTTCCTACACCGTATGGTCGATCGCCATGGCTAAATTTTTATCACATTGTGGGGAGGGTCAACCCAAAGCTAATGATCAACTCCTCCTTGGTCACCCAATTTAAAAAGCTTGGTTGGGTGCCTGATAAGATGCAAGCTTTCTAGGCATACCGGCAAGAGATTCTGGCCACTGGCAAGATGTTTAACGAGGTAGCCCTTGATGAGAGATTCGATGACATCTGAGAAAATGAACATCCGGATATTGAAAATTCTCTGAACCGCTCAACATCCGTGCAACAATATAGAAGAGAGGAGCCTACTGCAAAATCAGAGGAGGAGGTAACTCAAAATCCCCCTGCCGTCGCCGAGGGTCCAATACTTGAGAAAAAGACGGGTAAGCAGTCTGTGCAGGAGGAAGAGCCGACCGCACAAACATCCAAGCCAGTCACCTCCTCTAAATCAAAATGGAAGCAGACAAGGACCACCAGTGGAAAGAGACGAATCATTCTCGACCTCGACGATTTCCCATAGCAGAAGCGACAACGCACCGAGGAGGTTGGTGAAGAGGAGGAGCAATCAACGAAGGGAGCAGTCAAAACGTCTATGGCTCCGTCAGAGCATCAAGTAATTTTTCCTCCCTCTTCTCTCTCCTCTATGTCTTTGGTCTGGCCATAGTCTGGCCCTATTGTTTCATCCGCGCCAGTCCTCTCCACCATTGGATTTGCCGAGCTTTCTAGTCTTGCCTCTCTGGTTTTCCCTTCTGTGTCTTTCGCTGTCCATACCTTGCTTGGAACGCAATTTGGTGGCAGCACCAGGCTCATGGACCAACATTTTCTATCCCCAAGGCCCAGCCCTATGGTTGGTGCATCTCCAGTTTTTCCTTACACTGTCACCTCATTTTCATCCCCTCCGAGTGGCCAATTCATCCTGCCATTCTTCCTAGCTATTATAATGTGACCCAGCAAGACCTCTGATGCATCAACTACACTATTTTTCCTGCTGGCTATCCCTAAGGAGTATCCATTCGCTGGCGGACTAGGTATTCTAGCCCAAGAATATTTCTCGCAGGTTGACACAAATAAAAGTGCATGTGCCAACCGGATCAACAAAAGAAGAAAGAAGGACGCAAACAAGCAGGCGGAGCCCCACTTGCAAACTGTTTTCAATGAAAGCCATAATTCTTTGATGTTTGCGAAGATCACTCCTAATGTGATCAAGGCAATAGGTGAGATGCAGCCCAGTGATTATTCTATGAATGTCATCGGGTTAGACTTGCAGCAAGCCCGTCTGCAAGATAAAGTTGAGCTGATGGAGGAGACCCAAAAAATAGTAACCACTGATTTTCTCAAACTCAGCCGATAGGAGAAGGAAAAGGATGATCAGATTGCAGAGCTAAAAAGGAAGGTCGACATCTGGGTAAACAAATTCAAAGCCCAGGAGAATGAAATAAGTCAGCTGGAGAAGGAGAGGGGTTCTTTCGAAATTAAGATCAAAGAGTTGCAGGGTTTAGGCGAGGAGGTCGTTCCGACTCTCAAAAAGCAGGTTGAGCTGCTCCAAGCAAAGGAGAAAGAACCCCAAGCTAAATCTGACCTATTAATTGAAGGGATGAGAGAGCTCCGACACAACACCACTGCCAAAATTACCGAAGTCAATGCCAACCTGGAGCTAGAAATTCAAAAGACTAAGCGGGCCGAATTGGCCCTGGCAGAAAAGGAGAGGGAGTTTCTTGCCCTAAGGGAGCAAATATCCGCATTGGATAAAAGTTTGGCGGAAGCAATGTCAGGTTTAAGCAGCAAAGAGGCAGAATTGACTACCCTAAAAACCCAACCCCTTGTGCCTCGGATGAGCTCGTTGGAAATTTCCAAAGAGTTGCACGCATCATACTGGGATAAGGTGAAGGCTTTGTGCCTTACTCTACAACCCACCTTGAATTTTATGGCATAAGCAGCTAACCTCTATGGGACAGTGAGCGAATCGATACAATAGGTTCAGAAGTTAACTTTCGACAAAGTCCCAGAGGCTAGAATATTGTTGGGTAAGTTGTATACCGCTTCGGATGAAGCACTAAGTAGCGTGGGCATCAATGACCGAACGACAACAGCTTTAGGTGCAAGTAGCCTCATCTCCATGCACGAGACCATTCAATAGGTGGTAGATTGTAGAGCTCGGTTAAACCAAGTTACCAGTGACATGCGGGAAAAATTTTCCCATTTGACTCAGAGAGGCCTCCCTTCGCCTTTCATTGTGGACCAGGCAGTAGTAGGAGTGGAGCATATTGTTGAAATGATCGAAGAGAAGAAGCAAGACCTTTGTGTGTTCAAGACTTTTGATCAATCTCTGACTACTGAGGAGATCGAGGCAATCGTGCATCACCTGGCACAGTTTTTCTTCCAATTGGAGTTGGAAACAAAAGTATCAGGCAGATTGCCCTTCAAAGCAATCATTGATCTCCAACTAGCTCACGAGCATCTGCAAACTCTATCTGCAACAACAAATGAAGTATGGACCAATCTATAGGCCGCCCTCTCGAGGTTGTGAGCATTTTTTTGCTGAGCCAAAGGTTTTTGGGGTTCTCCTTTCCGCAAGCGCAAAGCCCCTATAAGTCACCAAACTATTCAAAAAAAACTGTCGAGGCCTTAGCAGTTTTCTTTTCCTTCGTGACTGCGCATTAGTTTTGTATGCTCATTGTCCTCGGAGCTCGCCACATGGCTTTCTCATGAAGCTTTCTGCCTTTGCTTCACTTCGCTTTTCAGCAATCTCCATCTGCGTGCCGCGTGGCTCGCACTAGCTGCTTTTTCTAGTCGGTCCCACCTCGTTCTTTGCTTTTGCTCAGAGCTCTCCACGTGGATCTCTCTCGCGGCTTTCTATTGGGCACTTTTACTGCTTACTGTCGGGCTCTGTCTAGGTGACATGTGGCATTTTTATTCTTGTGTCGGTTACCTTGGAAATGCCGACGGATCTTTTGTGCTTCCTGTTGTTGCGTGTCCTCTCCTGTTACTGCATGGTTTTCCATTTCGTATCGTGGCCTCGCTGGCATGCTGCTGATAAATGGATGTTTACTGTGGTGGCTCAAGATAATCTGGGTCGAGAATTTCTGCGTGTGGTCTGCTTTTGCATGATGCATCTTCAGGCGGTGGAATTGCCATATAAATGGGGCCGTTTTTCTTTAGGGAGGTGGTTGATTAAGTTTATGAAATCTCCCAAGCACTGGGAATCAGGCCTTGTGTAATAGTTGATTTTAATTCAAAGACTTCAGACTGTGCCAAATAAATTCAGCCTTTTTTGTTTTCAAGCATTTGCTAGAACTATTGACCTGTGCTATTGTCTTTCTTTTTGTATGAATGCCTATTCTTCAGTTTTCTGTAACCTTTCATAGCTAAAATAAATACAGACCATGTTTCTTCAACTCTTCTGTGTTAAAGCAAAGTTATGTTTGATTACGTTATACAAATTAGAGGTCATTGTTGCATGATAAATGCTTTTGAGAAAAATCTCTTAATTAACAGCAATTTAGTGGTTCGGGCCTTTGCATTATGCACTGTGCTCTGGTAAAGTTATCTAAATATTTTGGCGCATCGCCTGTAGTGTAAATTTTACATTCTTGCACTCTCCCTTACCTTTTACTTCACCCATTAAGCGAAAAGCCAGCTTCGGTAAAATCCTGAAGGTCACTTAGCTAGCGCATAACATCCCCCATTAGCTAAGTTTCCCATAAGACTACTGCTACATGCAACATACTGCATCAACAATACCCAAGGAAAAGGTTCTGCATTCTTCTTTCTACAATGATGGGCTCCAACCGTCCATCACTATTTCTTCCCAGGCTCTCATTCTTGTTATAGCCCATACCAAACATCATTTGTAACCCTCTGTTATTTTCCTCTATGGATAGTGTGGGAGTGGGTCTTTCATCTTGTTATAGTGTGTTTGAGATGTCTTCTTCATCCACATTCTCTTGACTAAGATCCCCCCAACAGTGGAATCCAGAGGGTTCTGCTCTAATAGTGCGGATAGGTGTTTGAACTGGCTGGGGTTGTCCATGTGACCTAGGATATTGTGGTAACTCTCCTACAACAAATGCATTTATTTTCATTATGTAATCACCGCATCCATTATTCTGGATCATGTTTTTTACTTAGGATATGTCAGGGATGGTGGGTGTCTCTATCGTAGATGTGGAAGCGAGATTGGCTAAGTCTATGTATGAAGTAGATGGTCCTTCATCATTTTTGGGTACTTGAGTGATCTTATAAAAATTGGCTTCCAAGTTTTTGCAGTAAGCGAAGGGTTCAGGATCCCCATATATAGTGACCTCCTCGTTCTAATGTGAGAACTAGATGCATTAGTGATAGGTCGAAGCCACTGCCTTCATTCCATGTATCCACAGGTGTCCTAGGAGGATGTTGTATGGTAGGTCGAGGTCGAGAACCTAACAAGTGGTTTCCATAGTTGTCGGCCCTACCTGGATGGGGATTTTGATAGTGCTTTGAGACACTCTTTCTTGGTCGTCATACGCCCTTATTGTGATGCTTTTTTTCTTATTGATGGAATCCTCGGTGAATCCCAATTTCTTTATGATTTTTAGAGAACAAATATTAAGGCCTGCACCTCCATCTACCAGGACTCGTTTGACTTTATTTTTGTGGATTAGTACTTGGAAGTGGAGTGCGCGGTTATGAGATGGTTGTGGAGGGAAATCTTGATCTGAAAATGTAATGAGATTTGGGGTAACGATGTTACCTACCATAGCCTGAAATTGCTCTATGTCAAGGGTGGCGACGACAGTAGACACAGCTAGTGCTTCATCAAGGATCTTCCTATGGGTGGTAGCTATTTTCAATAGTTCCATGATGGAGATTTGGGCGAGTGTTCTTTTCAGCTGGTCAATCACATTCTAATAATAGGGGATGGCCTTTGTATTGGAAATGGGGGTCTTAGCAGGTGCCCCAGCGATGGTAACCTTTCTGCCTCGTGTGGTGACTCCACAGTCATTGTTGGATCCCTTGATATTTATGATGATCACCATTTTGTCGATGCATCCAACTATCTCCTCGTATACTAGATTAGCACTTGAATACTTTTGCTTTCCCTTATTATTCCCTTGATTATTTCCTTGATTGTTCCCCTGGTTATGGTTCGGCATCAGATTCGTGTATATTTTCAAGTCTTGGTTTCCGGTTGGCTGCTCGATGTTGATGACCTTATCCTCAATGAGGTCTTGGATGATGTTTTTGAGTCTCATGCAATTGGCGGTGGTGTGTCCTTTGACTTTGTGAAAGTCATAAAGGAGGTTCTCATTATGCCATGGTGGCTTGGTCATGGGTTCCGTGTACTGCTCAGAGTTAGAGATTCTGATTAGATTCTCTTTGACCAGCTTCTTCATTATGGACTCAATCGATTCACCAAGAGCTTTGAACTTCCTCTTGGGGGGATACTTGTTGTGGGGAGGTGGTCCTCCTTGATTACCCAAATTGTTGATTTGATTGGTGGAAGATGGTTGTGGTTGTGCTACTACCACATTAGTCTGCACATTGTTGTGATTATGATTTTGCGGTTGATGATGGTTTCGGGTATTCTGCTTAGGGGCACTGATGACCACTTTACCATCAGCCACGCCGTCGTTCATGATATTTTTATTCCTCGACCATCTTTGAGGTTTATCATTGTAGTTGTTAGACGGGCGGTTATCCTGCGGTGGAGTGAATGTTGGTGCGCCTCCTCGCGTAGTAAGGGCTCTTTCGATGTTGAGCACCTTTGGGATCAGTTGATCATAAGATGTGATGCACTGCATTTTTAAGTAAAACACCAAGTTTTCATCTAGATTGGCTATGATGGTGCAAACTTGTTGTTCTTCTGGCATGGTCCACTTGCTCTGATTGGCCTTGGATCACCATCTTTGCAAGAAGGATGTGAATACCTCTCCTTTTCCCTGTTTGAGTTCAGACAGTTCTTCCAAACTAACATCTGCACCCATATTGAAAGCGTAATTCTTAAGGAAGGCTTCCACGATTTCTTTGAATGTTTTAATGCCCATGGGCAGGTGAGAAAACCATTCCATGGTTGGACCAGTCAAGCTATGAGGGAAGAGTCGCATCAGGTACGTGTCATCATATGCGACCTCCATGCAGTGCACCTAAAATTCTCTGACGTGGTTTTCAGGGTTACCCATTCCATTGTACTTGTCAAATCTGGGGATCTCAAATCCCTTTGGGAATGGTATCATGATGAGGCTTCTATCAAAAGGGTAAGGGCATAAGTTCCCCGGTGTCCTTGTGGTTTTTCTTGCTTGTAAGTCCAACACTTGCTGCGAAAGTAGTTTGATTTGTGTTGCGACATCTTTTCTTGGATTGGGAGGTGGGATGAATGAGTTGTGAGGTGTTCAAGGTGTTTGATGGGTGGGGATATTATTAGTGGGCATTTGGTGCAAGCTCAGTTGTGCATTCAAATCCTGATGGTATGCCTGCATTTGCGTCAACAAGGCTTGTTGTTGATCTTGTTACTGTTGTTCCAACAACGCTTGTTGTTGGTCCATCTGTTGTTGTTCCCATGAAGCCTGTTGTTGATCAATTTGTTGTTGTGCTAGTAAAGCTTATTGTTGGTGTAGTTTTTGTTGTGCCAACAAAGCTTGTTGTTGGTCAAGTTGTTGTTGTGCCAACAAAGCTTGTTGTTTAGCTTGTTGGTAGGCTTGTAGATGGATCGCTTGCAATTGCGCTTGGTACTATGCTTGTGCTTGTTGTTGGGCCTGAGCTTGGGCTTGAGCTAGAGCTTGTGCTTGGGCTTGCGCTTGGGCTAGAGCTTGAGCTTGGGCTTGTGCTTGAGCTTGGGCTTGCGCTTGTGCTTGAGCTTGGGCTTGTGCTTGAGCTTGGGCATGCGCTTGTGCTTGAGCTTGGGCATGCGCTTGTGCTTGAGCTTGGGCATGCGCTTGTGCTTGAACTTGGGCTTGCTGCTTTTGCTGGAGTACTCTCTGTTGGTTGGCCTTTTGAAGGGTTTGGATTAGTGTGGTGAATGAATTTGTCATTTTGGCTTTTGGTGGGATTGGTGGTGGAACAGGAATCATGCCAACCATTGTGACAAGTGGAGGGATTATGGTGGTGATTGGGATTTGGGTTGGTGGAGGGGTGGTTGAGATGATTGGTCCTTGAGATGGTATGCTTTGGGATATTTGAGGACCAATTATGGTGGTGGCTTGTATGGTTTCCACTTGTTGTTGTGATGATGTGGGCAAGAAGAGGAAATTGGGTGTGATGTTTAGATTGCTAGGTTCCGAGAAACCATCGATGTTGAGAGGAGGAAAACCCAATCCAAGAGGTGACGTGGAGGTAAATGAAAATGGGGGAAGAGATGGAATGTTCCCTTGAAAAAAAGGATGTGCAACGTTAGTTGTTTCAAACAAGCTTCCTTCTTCAAGTGGTAGAGAATTTTGTATGTTTGATTGACAGGCTAGTGTTGCACGGAATGAAGATGAGCCAACGTGGTTATGGAAGGTGAGCGGGACGTATGGGTGGGATGGACTTTTTGGAACAGACGTAACTAGCATGGTGGTGATGACTGCTTCTTTGTTAGCCACAAGGTGATTCCTTTGTAATTCTTGGAACATGGCACTCCCTTTGTTTACATTTGGTGTGATGGCCGAGGTGGTGGGAGGTATTTCTTGATTGACATTTGACATTGGGGATGCACTTGGAATAGGCACATCTGTACTAGTGCTTGTGTCAAGGTTGGGAGGGAACTAGACCCCTCCTCTTGCAAGCATATTTAGGTATTTGAACATAGCACTGACAATTTTGTGGTTCTCTGGATTTTGAACCATCTTCATGATTTTAGATTATGTCATCCCCATGTCTTCGTTCGTGATGTCCTCTTGATGACTCTCCTCTTGAGGATTTTGTGATGATAAGGGAGAGTTGCTTGGGGGATTGCTTGATCCTGCTAGGTTCACTTCAGAGTTTAACTGACTCATGTCCACAGAAGTTGGTATTTCTCTGATATTCTCCATGTTCTTCTTGTATTGAGATCTTGTTTGGACCATAAAAAATAGGGATTTGTTCAATCCTAACCTTTTAGGCCCAAAAGGGAATAATTAGGGAAGCTAAAAGATCAAAGATGGTGGTAATGGTGATGGGTTAAATGGATGGGATGAGTGAGTGAAAACATTTTGAAGAAATTTTGAAGGTATATGCTAAACTTGTAAGGGCTTTTAGATTGATTGTGATAATTTGACTACATGTGTTAAGTCAACTAGGATTGTTGTGAAGTTGTATTCCCTAGGAAGTTGTGTTATCCTAGGGGAAATTGCACAAATAGATGAATTGGCTAAGTGTGTTAAGCCAATGTAATTGTGAACTAATAGACTTTAGGAAGTTGTGTTATCCTAAAGATAAATTTGTCCAAATGTTTGACTATTTTGGCTAGGTGTGTTAAGCCAAGATAGGGTGATGTTGGTTTAGCCCTCTAAGTTTAGCGTGGTGATTGTTTCTAGATTTCACAAAAGGTTTGTTGATGAGATGAGATTTTGGTTGATGGAGGAACGAATGGGGATGATGATTTTAATCTTGAACCTTAACCTAGACACGAATTTCTCTACAAAACCTCGGTATTGAAGAACATGCTAGACTTCCTATGGGAGAAAATAAAACTTTTCAAAAAATTCAGGATTTTGTTGACAATAAAATGCATACAACGCTGGATTATTCCTTGAGGATTTTTTGTAAAAGTTGTATACAAGTCTTTCCCTTACTTCAAGGAGCATCTCAAGGCATTGCTCATGGGTTTTTAGACTAATTTTCTTGAACTTTGGTTTTGGGATCTTGATCTTGCGGGAAATCATTGGAAATAACACACATGAAGTTCAATTTGTCTCTTTATCTTGGTTCAATGAATTTATTTTTATCAAACACACACGCTTGCTTAAGTTTCAAACTATATATCTAGTGTCCGACTTTCTTTCTCATCCCACAAGGTCCATTGTGTGGAAATCAAGGAAAATAGGGAAAAAGTTCCTTATTTTTAACCTTGTTGAAAACAAATGACGGTAGAATTTGTGCACTTAGAAACCTCTAGGAATATGATCCCTAAGGAAAGAAAGAGTGTCTAAATTTGCCAAGAGTATTTGTTTCTCACAAGGGGTTTGAAATTTGAAGGCCTTGTGTATGTTTGTTTTCAAATGTTTTGAGGACCAAGAAATGTGTTCTTTTCTTTCAAACACTTTTACAATCCTAGGATGATGAGGCAATATCTTGTTGGGTTCCCACTTGGATAAATCCAGCTGTGCATATCTTGTGTGAATGGCTAAATGCTTGACCACACTGGCTCCCCTCCATAACACTCACTTATTTGGGTCAGCCAAGCATTAGTACCCATGAATCTCCCATGGCATACTTTCCATTTCTACAACAAGACCGCATGTATAATGTGGGGCAGCTTCAAAGGACATGACCTTTTGCACCAACAAGATAGACAAGGTTTTGGCCTTTTTCTAAACAAATGGTTCTAATGTCGGCATTCCGTTCGTGGGGGATTATCCAACATCAGTGAGAGTCCATTGTTGTCCATCTCATCGGAATAATCCTCGTGATTTTTTAGCTTTCCTCAAGAATCCACACTTATATACTAGTTGGAAGTCGCTTGGCTTTAGCATGTTCCCAGTTGGGTCATTCCCTTGGGTGAGTACTTTTTCCCAAAAGGCAAACCCTCTAAGATAAACAATAGTGAACAAATATATTCGTAGTTCGATCAACTTTTGTTTAAAAACAAAAGGAGAACACTCGCAATAAGTTTTATTCACACTCACATGTTTTGTTCAATTTTAAGTGCCCAAATTGAAATGTGGAGCAATCCTTTTGAGAACCTAATATTACCAAAAAAAAATTGATTCTCAAGATCGCAATGAAGCACGAGAGAAGCGCATACACATTTTAGATAATATTAACTTGTGAAAAGGATTGCAAAACATTGAAAACACTTGTTCATTTTTAAACTTCTCAAAGCAATGATGAGTTCTTTTTAAGCACCAAATGAAGTGTGAGATTGCCTTGTTCAATTTTTAACCCTTTAAACAAAATCTAGTATGTTTGTCTAAAGTTCTTTTTAACCCTTTGGAAACTTTTGAAAAGAAATTTGATTGTTAATTTTAGAACCCAAAAGAAAACTAGTATCCTAAGATCAATGAACTTGTCAAATCCTTTAGAGAGTGTTTAAAAACACTTTGTACAAAATAAGCATGGTGTCATAAAAAAAAAAATTGCTTATTCTTTTTAAACCCAAAGTAAATTTAGTTTTCCTAAGGCCAAAGGTATTTAACAAATTTTTTAAGGAGTGTTAAAGAACACTTTTAATGTTTAGGAACACTTTGGGTTTGTGAACATGATATCATGATAAACTTCTTCCTTTGCTTCAACCTACAAAAAATGTCAGAAAACAAAGAGCAATAAAGATAGAAAACTAGATTAGAAATTAAAAAATCCTAAACTAAAACAGCACATGTCAATTTAAAACTTCACTGTCTTCCCACGACGGAGTTTGCAAAAGTGGTGGAGTTTGGAAAATTGGCATAGTTTGGAAAAGCGACGCTAGATAGAACAGCACGGGTGACTTTGTGTGGTGCTCTGCAGAGACAAAGAGCACAAAAGCGGCGCGACAAAGGCCAGCAGTGCAGTTTGCAAGCGGCCTAGTTTGGGAATTTAAAAATTTTAGGTGGGAAGGATAATGCAGTAGAGTTTGGAGAAGGTGTGGTGCGATACTGTGCTACAGTGATGAAAGCAGTGGAGTTAGGACCCACGTGGTGAACTTAAGAAATTTTAAGAAAAATGAACGAGGGTAACCCATGGTGAAGTTTGAAGAATTTGAACACAGGCGAATATGGCGTTGTGCCTCTAGGAGTGGTGAAGTATCACGCCACAGTGCTGAAAGTAGCACAATATAGAACTGCATGGCCCAATTTTCCTGTGTCTACAAAAAAAATGTTAGGAACTGCAAAATTTTGAAAAAAACATGATTTAAAAGCGTTCAAGCGCTCCTTCTAGCACCAAAATGTGAACCCCTAAACCTGCAAATGCACAAAGACAACAAACATGGTTAGATGTTAGATCAAATGCATGTACACAAGAGTGAGAGATTCCCCATAAAATCCATCTATTTAAACTAAACTAGGAAAATGAAGAACACAATAAACTTGAAACAAAAGAAATTCAATCCTAGTTAAGCTAATAGCATGATGATCTTATGGGGGAATTGGTGCCAATGGAGTATTGCAATTGGCCCTTTCCCAATTCCTAAGTAGCAATTTTGATTGGTTTGAGCAAATGGTCAAATCTCCAAAGAGATTTGAGCATAACCTTGGTGCAAATGTGAAAATGAGGTGAGTGCTTGGATGAAATGAGAAAATATAGTTTTCAATTGGATAGAGTAAGTTTGCATGAGGATTGTGGATGATAAGTGAGGAGAGGAGTCTCCAATTTATAGACTTCAATTTGGAAGAAGTGAGCAAGATTGAGCAATGTGGGACAAAGGATAATCCAATGGCATTGTGCCACTTGTCCACATGTGGTTGGATGAGGAATGAACACATTTTGGCCAATGTGCATGATAAATGCATGGATTTAAATTTGAAATTGTGAGTTGACTTATTGAGGAGGGAAGAGAAGTGAAGTTAATGTCACTTGGCTCAAGGTCAAGGACATGTAAGAGGCATTGAATGCCTTGTTGGAAGGACTAAGTCCACTTGGCTTTTTGAATTCAAATGAGGGAATATTCCTTTTTGATGTCTTGTGAAGGAAAATAGATGAATTAACAAATTAAAGTATTTGATTTATTGTGCAACTTGCATTATCAAGAAAATTTTAGTGAAATGGGTTAACTTAATCATGGTTTTGATTAAATTAATGAAGAATTAGGTGATGTGACAATTTTAGACTTAGATTTATGAATTGATTTAAGTCAAGAATTGAGAGGAAATGATTTATCAAATAAATGATTTGATTTATTTAATCTAGAGGGAACATGTTGGATTAAATCAAATAAGGTTTAATTTATTTAATTTAATAAGAAGAATTTAGAGATTTTAATTAAATAAAATGATTTATTTAATTAAACGGGGATGTAAGGTTAACTAAATTAAACTGATTAATTTAATCATTGAAAGGGGAAGACTTAATCCAATAAATAATGATTTATTAAACCAAGAGATAGAATGTGATGAAATGCTGAGAATGTGATTTAAGAGGAAATGTTGTTAGTAATCGGGATCAATTGTGCCAAAATGAACTTGTACATTTTCCATGTCTACAAAAACATCATAAATTAATTATGTAATCACATAAGTTAAATATAATTCTTTCAAGAAACTAATATCAAATAGATAATACAATCACATAACTCATACATTTCAATGTGATTGATCTTCTTTTTCATCCAACTCTCTATCTGTATCATCGGATCGAGATTCAACATTGTAAGGATTGGTCATATCATCATCATCATCATTTATATCAATTTCGATAATGTCATCATCCACACAGATATCATCTTCATGAAAATTAACTCCTACATCATCATGATCTAGTTCCTCCTCTTTGACATCTTCGTTAGGCACATCATCAACTAACTGTTGATCCTGATCATCATCTACATCATCTTCTATTATTTTATTATCTTCTTCCTCCACCACATTATACTTTACCGACCTTCCTCTTGGATCATGTCTAACAACATATGACCAACCCACTTTACCTGGAACCTCTGAGTAAAATACATGGAACCTCTGAGTAAAATACCTACTCAAATTGGCTTGGAAGAACATAGGGCTCATTTCTAGCTTGCTCAAAATACCTTGTATTAACCATGGTAAATCCATTATCATGTTCAATAACAGTTCTCTTGGGATCATTTTCATTCAATCATAGCCTGTACCATAGGACGAAAACCAAAACTAATTTGAAGGACTTAAAGTCACACTCAAGTATATCATCCAAAATCCCATAGTATTGATTTTCTGAGACTTATGGATTTATGTCGCTTCTAGATGAAATATTAGTCACCTAGAAGACTGCAGTTATCCTAGAATCACAAGTTTTCTTCGTGTCATCCAAATTTTTGATTCGAAATTTATGACCATTGCACCACATAGCCTTGTGGTGTTTCACCTACAATATGTCAAACATGTAAAACTAATTGCAATATCGTCGGTTGATAAACATATTTATTTTTGGCCAAATGTATGCAAAGAAAAAAATCTCAACATATATATACATCAATATAATTGAAAATAATTAAATAATAAGGGTGATTAATATATTTATATATACCTGTTTATCTCTTAGACCATATGCTAAATCAATTTCCCTTTGTGTAACATTGGAATCTCCATTACGATGAGCTTCTTTAACCAATGAAGCCGCATCTTCCCATGTTAATGTGTGACCAGATTGTTGACATTATTCAATCCATACCGTCATCCAGTCAAGATTGTTTGCGACATAAAAACATAGTGCATCCCACTCTCGACCAACTGTATCAAAAAAAATGAAATTCACAAACGACGTATAATTAGTTAATTACCACAGTATACGACCTTAATTTATAATTGATGAATATTGAAGATTAATAATTAATTAAGTACAATATACATAAAAAATAGATGTAAAATGTATTCTAATTAATCTACATGACCATCTTATAATTACCTATCACTTTCTTCAATCTACCTTTCCCCATTAGGTACTCCCCTTCAAATTTGTTAATGGAGTTGGGATCCCAAATGTGATCTACATGGATCTTTGCTGCAAACTTAGGAAGATATTCAGTAATGTACACCATGGTCTGGTATACCATGTATCCCTCCACCATAGAACCCTCGGGATGTGCTCTTTGTCTAACCAAAGCCTTCAAAAATTTCAAGTGCCTCTCAACCATCCACATTGACCTTGTGTGTATAGGTCCACACAATTCAATCTCCTCAACTCGGTGTATGAGGTAGTGTTCTTGTGCATTGAAAAATGTCGAAGGTAGACACTTTTTCATTTCACACATTAGACGAGGAATTTTTCTCTTCTAATAATTTATATCTTCTTTATGGATTTTTTTAGATGAAAGTCATCTACAAGTGATTCAAGGCACAAATATATTAACGAGATTCAAATTAAATATACAACGAATTGAACAAATATCGCTACTTACCTCATGTATTTTTCAAGATCATATATAACTTGCTTGGCATTGTTGTCGAAGTTGTCTGGGAGAGATAGAGGTAGAACGTACTACAACAATTATAAAATGATTTTTCATTAATAGTTTTCCAAAAGTAGAAGACATAATACATTGAAAAGTACATGCAGTATACAAATATATATATAATATACCAAAATGATTACCTTAATGAAGGTATGTCAATCATGTGTTTTCATCCCTGACCCAAATTCACCTTTCTTTGTTATGATATTGTTTATGTTTGCAGCAAATCCTGTGGGAAATCGATTTTTTTTGTATGATTTGTTTTATAGCATTGCTTTGCTACTCCATTAATAACCAAGGAAGGGCACTTATATTAATTTGTTCTCTATCGCTATTTAATTGAATGACATTTTTCATTGCATGACTAGCTTCCTGAATGTCACTACAAATTTTGACAATTTTTTCTTTGTCATGCCTTCCATCTAATATTTTTCATAACGTTTATGTCATATTCTTTTCGATATGCATTGTATCAAACAAATGCACAATTTTTAGCTGCTCATAGTAGGGCAACCTACTAAATTGTCTAGGATAACTTTTCAGTCCCTGTGGAAGCTGACCATTAATGCCTTGACGATCTTCATGAATCTTATAAGTTAAAAAAAATTAACAATGACAATCATTGTCAATTACAGCATGAGTAAACACAACACAATATAAAAATATAAATTCAAAACATATCATAAATGATAGATAAACAATTTGATATGTGTATAACCTTGACGATTAATTCTATTATATTCCAACTTCCATAGGTGAGGTCTCATTCTTCGTGGTTTTGATGTAGTCTCTTCTTTCACATTGAAAAGATGTTTTTTAGTAGTTCGATACTTATGATTTATGTGGAGGAAGTGTCTATACTTATCAAACACCTTCTTTCCTAAACTTGTTGAACGACGAGATTTCATCTTTGGACCACAAATTGGACATGAAATTTTTTCCTTTGTTTGAAGACCTGCGAATCATATATAACTGGATTAAATATGTCAATTTTTATAATTATATATAATTAATAGATTATTTAAAACATATGCATGATATCTAGTTTATAAAATTAAATATCGTTAAATTCATTCAGTCAAACGTTATAACATACCAGAAAAATGTGTTAGCCCTGGGGCATCATGAATTTTCCATACAAGCATTGCATGGAATTCAAATTGTCTTTGTCTTATTGGTCTAGATACGTCATATATAGTCACACCGTTCCATAACTTGAGTAACTCGTCGATAAGAGGCTCAATATATACATTCATATCTTTAACTTGGTACTTACCTAGTTGAATGAACATAAAAATTACATAGTTATTATAACCATTTTATTGCAATATATATAAATTCATGTACATGACTATTAAATAAAAAAACATATAAGTCATTACGCAACAAATAAGACAAATGAGATGCTACTACGTTAAATAAAATTGATGTAAACAAATACCTAGAACAATCATTGCCAACATTATGTGCTCCCTCTTTATTGACATCCATGGAGGAATGTTGTTGTTGATAACAAAAACAGGCCACACTGAGTAAATAGATCTCAACTCTCCAAATGGATTGACACCGTCCATTGCCAATGAAATCCTGAGATTACGAGGTTCTTCTTTAAAGTGTGGCCATTTTTCCTCCATGTCCCTAAATGTAGAACCATCCGCAGGAATTCGAAGAATCTTATCTCCACTTCTATTTCGTGCATGGTAATCCATAAATTGTGCTAAGCTTTCACACCTAATTAATTGTTGCATACGTGGAATAATGGGAATATAATGAAGAACCTTGCGAAGCACCTTTTTTGTTAGTTGATCTATTCGATATCTACTGATATGACATTCTGAGCATTCTGTTGCAAATTCATGTTGTTTATGATATATAATATGATCATTGGGACATGCATCTATTGCTTGATACTCCATTCCAATATTTTTCATAATGTCAAATAAATCTTGATATGAGCGAGGTAAAATATTTGATGGTGGTAACAAAAATTCACCAATCAATCTATAACAAAAAATAATTTCTTAATATAAAGAATAATAATGGTACATACTTCATCCTTTATTTACTAGCGATGAACTAACAACAATTAAAAAAGATGAAAAAAGATGACATATATCACATACCTTAACATCCATGAGATTGCTATGTCGGATAAACCATTCGTAACCTTCAAGTTCACCAACAACAATATAGTAGAGAGAAGATTTGTTTGGAAGCCTTCATAAAGGGGCTTGTATGCCTTCTCAAGTGTAGGTAAATCATGAACATCATCAAAGTCATCTCGATCAACATGATTAGATGTGCCACTACATGTGTCATGGATCAATGTATTTGTACCATCATCTTCAATTATGTTTTCTGGCGCATGATCATCTTCTTCCATAGGATCATTAACTTCATCTTCAATATTCATAGCTCCATGTTCCTCCACTTACAAAACCACATTCTCTGGGCTGTGATAATCCATATCATGTGCCCTAGGGTGCCCCACCTTTATAATAATGACATACACAAATAAACCATGATCATGATCAAGTGATTTTTATATATATATCAAATGTTAAAACAATATAAACACATATAATAAAAAACTTACCAATAGACGATAACCATGCCCCCCTTCAACATGACCATGTTGCCTACAATGTTTCTTAGCTATTGTGATTAAAAGTATTCTCGTCTTTAAGCCCTTGCAATTATTGCAAAGATAATAAAATTTTCCATCACCCTTTCTTTTGAATCTAGCCCACAATCTATCAAGTGACTCTTCATTTTATTCTGGACTAATATTATCTGACATGATTTTTCTTTACCAAGCTTGAATATTTAGATCTTCAAAAAATATCAAACTCACATTCCAATCATTTTTAATCATACACAGGTAACAAAATATAATAATTATGATTTTTACACCCAAAAAATTCAGCATGCAAACACCCCTGCAAAAGAGAAGATAGTCTGAAGTTAATAACCCCAAAATACACTTTCAAATGTTAGTTCCATAAATTATTAAATTTTGATTTTACTATGATTTCCAACCGTTAGACTCCTAAAATCATAATATTGAACTTGCACAACAAAATCTAGAAATGAAATTCTCAAAATGTAGCTAATAGGCCTCAACAATTAAGGCCTACTCAAGACTTTGTGAAGTCACTGCAAGGTTTTCAAGCCTTACCTGATGATTTCAGCAGGAGGATTAAAGAGTTGGTAAAGAGTTTTGATGATTGGAGTGACACATCTTTACCAGATATTGTAGATGCCCAAGGAAATGTTAGATCACTGCAGCAATGGCAAGATAGGGTAGATGAAATCATCAATGAACAAATCAAATTGATTTGCGATGACTCGGATTATGACATGCCAATGAGTAGTATGGATAAAATCATTAACACTAGCACATTTTTGGAATCTTTTGAAAGGGAGGTGAATCAAGTAGCAGTAAAGTATACACCTTATAGTTCCAAGGTAAATGAGGTGGTAAAATTTAATTGGCCAACGGATGAGGAATATCAAGGATGGGTAGAAAAGTACTTAATTGAACAAGAATAGGAAAGAGTCTACAACCGGCAGTTAACAACTCAGCGGTTATCGTTATAAAAAATTTTGGCTATGTCTTGGTGGTAGTTTTGGTGCAAGTTTTTGAAGTTTGGCAAATGCAAAAGTTATTCTCCAGTGGATGGGATGAACAAGAAGATTCTCCAAAGACTTAGCTATTGTAACCAATTTTTGAAATGTCATAAGGCAGTCCAAGTGACCAGTGACAGGTGTATTTCTACTCTAATGCTTGTTGCTCCTTCATTTTCCCTATAAGAAGGATTTCAGGACTAGAAATATGGGTTAGCAAGTTAGATATCTTTAGGTCGATTCTAAGTGAAGATGCAGAGCGAATTTGTAAAGAGCCTGATTTTATAGTGAAGATACTATTCTTAGGTTTGGTGACATTCTATTGTAGGTTTTAGTTTCATGGGTACTTAATTTTTAAGACAGTACTAGCATCTGAATGAAAATTACTCATTTCAAGGTCATTTATCTCCATTGTATGAATATATTATTATCTTGAATAAAATGATCAAGGGTTATTCTATTCATCTCACTGTTATAGTGTGTGTAATTCTCATTTTGGCTTTAATTCAAGGAATTAATTAAAATGCTTGAGTGAGGTTATAGGTAACTATGTTCATATAAGGATTTGATAAGTAGTATTGGGTTAGAATATAGATTTATGGTATTGTAAGGCAGTATTATCTGAGATTTTATATGCTATGTGTCTAGAAGATAAACTTGGTTACAGTAAAAAAAAACCAACACCTTTGATATTATCTTGCTATGGCTCCCAGATCTATTGAAAATTGATCATTACGGTCAAAATTGAAACCTTGAAAATATAATATTTGTCCAAATCCATCAAGAATTTTCCATCAGTTATAAACATTTCCCTTATAAATAATTTGTGAAGTCGGGTCTAAAATCTGGAAATGAAATTCTAAAAATGCACAAGACTAAAAATGAAATTTGATGAGATGTTGCTTTAAAATATGATTTTCAAACCTGGAAGTACAAATCTGACTTCACAAATGAATTCTGGAAAAAGACAATGACTAGCCTCAACCTGGTGATATCTTCTTGAGTTTCTTTTGATTTTCCCCAAGAAAACTGTCGAGCAAAACACTGTTGCAATAAATAGTCGAGCTCATTTTTATTTATGCCCACCACAATTTAAATTTGTAGTTCCGCCGAAATTTAGGTGAAAGATCTTCGTCAAAACGTAGACGAAAAAAACAGTTCGTCGAAATTCAGACGAACATCGGGGATAAAATTTTTAAAAAATGAAAATTCGCATAAGTGCCCGATGATACATCTGATTATATAGCTTTCGTCGGATTTTTCAATCAAATGAGTTAGTGTAACCTTAACAACCTCTGTATATGCAGTGAGAAAGGTAGTTGGGGGATTAATTCTCCACTTAAGGAAGGTGGATGTAAGACTATCAAGGGCTTCAAAATAAACCTCCAAAGTAGTAGCATCATCCACAACATAGGGGGATTGTAATCTAGTATATGTGTGGTGGAACCTATTATTGAATGATCCTATAGGCTCATTAACTTCCCTCTTAACCTTGGTAAATTGCAAGTAGAGCTCATTGGCACTGATAAGGATTTTAAACTTCTGTAGAAACGTAGCCTCAAGTTCAGTCCAATTATGAATTGATGCAGAAGGTAAATTATTGTACCAATAGAAGGCATCCTCTCCTAGAGAATAAGGGAAAAGCCTACATGCCACATCTTCATGATCAATCCCTCTATCCCTTAGACACATTTGGAAAATCTTGATGTGCTCCTTTGTTGTCCTATTAGGGTCATTTGTATGGAACTTAGAGAAAAAATGCTCAAGGTTCTTGGGCATGACATTGTAATTATTGAAGGATAGGGGTGAAGGGTTATTTTCCAAGAAATCCATTGGTGGGGGTGGAGGTGGTAAGGGTTGATTGACGACTAGTTGGGGTTTTTGAATAGGGACGACCTCAAAATTAGATGAGGATGGGCTTGATGAAGGTGAGGATGAACGAGATGATGGGAGTGACTGGGTGGATGATGATTCCTCCCTCCTTTTGGTCATTCTTGATCTATTTGGGGGTGGTAGCTCCTGAAAATCTTCTTCTGGCATGGATTTGGTTCTTCTTCTAAATGTTTTAGGAGAAATGGTAGACACAAATTGATCCAACTTAATTTTCTAGGCCCTCCTTCTAGCACCAATCTGTTGATGGTGTTTTTTGCACAACAAAAACTCAGACAGAATATGATATTGTATCTCTCTTGAAAGTTAAATCTCTATGAGTAAAGAGATAACCCCAAGGTCTCTAATGTCAAGTCTTGAAAATGTAGTGGAACAACTCAGAGATAATATGAAAATTTTGGTAATCACAAACAGGCCTTACAAAACAAATACTAGATCTTCAACTTATTAGATCTTGCAAGGTGTTGATACTTAAATTCCTAGATTTGACCTGAATTCAAAGAAATAGAAAACTAAGAGGTTTTACAGAAATCCTAAGGTAAAATCGCTCCTAAGATCAATAATACAAATGACAAGATACTTGAAATAGACCAATCCCTTAAACTAATTTATGCTTGACCCAGATTTATCCTGCAATCTCACAGAAACAGTGAAATCTTCTAAGGAATTATAGATTTTGAGATCATGAAAATTCATCCACACCAACCTTATTTTGCAATTTAAATGAATAAATACTCACAATTGAACTAAGCACATAAATATAAGGTCCAAGCTAACTTTACACAACAAACCACAATCAATAAGTTGCCAAGAGTATGGACTAGGGATCACTGCAAACACTTCAAGCATCTAACCATGAATATTACTGAATCATCTAACCCTAAATCTAACATTCATTCAATATTTCAAAAGAAAATTAGAAAGATAGAATAACAAGAACCATGCAAGATAAATCAATCCAGGGGATGCCACAAAAACACAATGTCTTCAATTGTATTGAATTCATCTAAATAGTAGAAACAATTCCAACATTCAGTGTTACATCATTTGCTTCAAAAACTTTTCTTCAAAAACTTTGCTTCAAAGTCTAATCCTCTAGCTAAATCTACAAAATGAGGCCAAATTCCATACTTATAGAGAATCCCAATTAGGGTTACAAGAGAAGTCAGCCACAAAATAGGTTGGCCAATGAAAAAATATCTTAAAATAAAATATAATATTGAATTAAATTCCAAAATCTCTTTTTCAGGTCATCCTAGAATCTCCAACACAACCTGATCCAATGCATGCAAAGAATGAAAGAAGTATAATGGGAATCAGAAATTTTGAAGCAGTCATTCATTGGTCGGCCCCTTATCTTTTCCTTGACCCAGTTTATCCTATACCTTAAGGAAAATATCCTCTAGGTCAGCCAAAGGTGGAATATTTAATACTTTGAATTTTCTATCAATAGATTTAATTTCTTCTCTTGATTGCTTAATGATTTTATCCTAATCCACCTTTAGGGTTTGATACTTCTCCATGACTCCAGTGTATGTTTCTTCATCATCAAGTTGGTGCATAGTAACTAGACCATCATCAATTGGGCCATAAACCTCATGCCACCATTTCCTCAACTACTCCAAACTTAAGTGTTTTGATGTAAATATTTTCCTTCCTATCATGATCTCAAAGAATGAAATGCACTTATTATATATATATCAATTAGGGTGATATCTATTTTTTTTCCCTACTTTTGTACCTTCTTCAAAACCCTTTTCTTTATCTGTGAAGCTTCATACCATTCCCAGGGTTCGACAACCTTTGAGGAAGATAAAATTCCATCGCCTACAAGCTTCTCCTCAGTATACTCGATGATAACCTTGGTTTTCTATAGAAAGAGGCCAACATCCTCCTTGTCTTGATCTAACACATTTCTCAACCATTATACCGACCTTTGGGCATCTCCACTAGTTGAAAAGATATCCTTGATTGCATCATGTCCTCTAGCTTCTACTTCTGCAACCAGTCATGTGTGACCTATGTGGTAGTTTTCATCTTTTCTAATTTAGTGATGGTCTCCTTAGGTAGAAGGCTTGTTGTAGATGATGAAGAGATAGATTGCAAAGGTTTCATGAGATCTTGCAAATATATTTTCAATCGCTCATTCTCCTTCTTCAATTCCTTCTTCGCTTGAACCTCCTTTTTTAATTTGCCTAAAATTGCAGCACTGGAGCCTTCAAATTCCTCAACTTCTTGCATCATGGAGTTGGATTCAATATTAATGGTTTGAATACTATAGTCTTGGATAGTTACTTCATCTTTGGCCTTATCAATTGCAAGAGTAGCAATGTGGATCACCCGGTTATTTTCCTCATCCCTATCAATCTTGGAAATAACCCTAGCTTTTTTCTTTGCCTTTCCTTTTCCTATGTTGGTTAGTAGGTCATTCCAATTTGGAGGGGTATCATCTACAACAATTTTCATATTCTTGAATCTTTCACTGAGCCAACTAGGGGTAGAAGTATTAGGTTTTTGTTTATTTTGTGTTCCCTTTTTAGTTTTATCCATGAAGGGCTCAACATTTACATTATGCTCTAAGGGGACCTCCTCAATTTTTCCTTATTCTTTATCTTATTCCTTATATTGTGGCCTTTTACTTTATTTTGTCATGAACTAAATAGGAGAGGGATTCCTATCATGCACCTTTTCCTCTTCCACAGGTTTCTCCTCTTCATCCCTGACTGGTGAATTATCATAAGATACTAGGGATGAATGCAAGGTGTTTCCAATCTCTACCTCCGCATTATAGAGATCCCCATCATGAAATTACTCTTTGAACCCTTCTACATCTTCATCTTGGTGATAACTAATCTCTACATCCTTGAACTCATGATGTACATCATGTGGTTTATGAAAGGGAGAGGCATCCTTCTGTTGCTCTACAACAAGAGAAGTTATGGTAACATTTTCTTTCAATGCACTACCCTTTGGAGAACGAGTCCTTGATATTCTAGTATAGACTTGTGTCCTTTCTCCAGAAATCTCCACATTCACCAGTGAAGGACATGGTTCCCCTTATTTTCCCTTAGAGTGCTCATTCTTTTTCTTTGAATTTCATGTCACCTTTCTCCTTTTAAGCATAGGGGCACTGTCCTCCTCACTTTCTTCATCTACTTCCTCCTATGTAGTGGACTTGTCTATCTTGGGAACATTCTTCCTCTTTTCGGAAATTGGTTTCCTCCTCTTTTCTTCCTCTATCTCTGCTTGGGCACCTTTAATTCTGATCTTGAAGGTAGAATCTACCTTAACTTCTCCTTTTTAATCTTGTTCAGCTTCTTCAGAGGTAGAATGAGATTCTAAATCCCCCATCAAGTCATAGGTATACTACATGTCTTTACTGTCCAGCTCCCAAATCTTGTGTTTGATCCACAATCTAGTGTACTTGAAGATGAGAGCTATGATTTGTTCCAACTTTGTTTTCTCTTCTTCCAGCCAATTGATCTCTCCTACTGATTTTTCCTTCATGGGCTCATAATCATGATTTTCGATTACATCTCCATCATCATCAATTTGATCAAGGATGGCCTTGACATTGTACAATATAATCAAATTGATTGGTAGCCTTGAGAACTTCTTCTTTGTGACCTCAAACTAATCTTTACAGTTGGCCCAATAATCTTCAATCTCATCTTTGTGGATGAACTCTTTACTGGCCCTTTTTGTGCTTCACCAGTCTTGTCAAATCTAGGCCTTTTAGAGTGGAATGATAAGCCCAAGGCACTCATTTCTTCCTCAGAAGAATGTGTTGAAATGATGGAAGGACATGCCTCATTGCTACCTAACCTGAGAGGGAAGTCATTACCAAATCCAATCTTGTGTTTATCCTTCTTCACGATAGCATGAAAGTTGCATATCTGCCTAGTGACCTCCAGGAGTATGAGATGATCCGTTGGATACTTGGGTAGCCTGTAAGGGGCCCTTTGGTAGCCATCTATCCTGATGTAGGATAAAGTGAGGAACTATATGAACCAGGCTCAAAATATCCTTATCAACTCCTTTACGACATCTGAAATTCTGATATGCTCTGCACCTTGGAGAAATCTAGTGATATACATAGTGAATGCATCATTCACCCTCCTATAGCTTGAGCTACCCAAATGAAATTGTGGATAAACTTCATAGATCACATCTTGCCCAAAGAAACCTCTTGCCCCAATCCCTTGTATGGATGAAATCTAGCCAAAGCATAGACCAAGTAGGAGGTCATGTTGAAGCTCTTTGTATGCAACACATTACATAGTTGCTCATGAATCATGGTATTGATGACACCTGGATAGTGATAGACTATACCTTGCTCCATTCTTACTATGATGTAAAACATCCAATTTTAAAATACCCTTGTAGTCTTCAATCCTTCCACTCTGCTAAGGAGAGTGATTGCATCATAGTACTCTAACTTGAACTTTGCTTTGAATAGCTTCTTAGGCAATTTGGAGATGTGCAGCTTGGGCTTCTCCAACCAAGAATTAATCACTTGTAGGGCCTTTTTTGTATCATATACATAATAATTATTGGCTATGTCCATATCAAAACCCACCACATGTGATCTATCTATCATATCAAATGTTTGAGCCACTGAGACAAGAGAGAAATTGGCAAGCACTCTACCCTATGAGCCAATTATCCTCTATGTACCTAGATCATAATGTATGGAACACTCTAAAACTAATTCATAACATTGGACTATGGTAGGAAACCCCACTACATGAGCCAATCCTAAGTCCACTAATCTTCTGGCCAGCAATGGAGGACCTTGCACTGCCATTCTTGCCTTAAATTCTTCATATTCCCACTTGCCCACATTGGTGTGAGTGATTTCTTACCAAATGGAGGTCAACTTGCTCTATGGAGCTTTGCTTTTGATATCTAGTTTGATCCTTTCTGCCTCTGAGATGGAAGATCCCTCAGCACCAGGATCCACCTACTTGTTCTTAGTCATACCAACAACTACCTTACTTGATTCAGCTTGCACCCAACAAAGATCATAATGAATTTCCATTACAGTAATAGGATCAAGATTAGTCCATCATTAGAAACCAATTAATCAACCACCTAATTCAAAACAATGATCAAGATTCCCCCCAAATCATTATAAAGGACAATTCCTTAAAAGTTCAGGATTTTGAGCCACTCGAAGAAATCAGGTCTAGTAGAAATTTTGGGAGTTTCCAAGCCAAAAGGATTTTAGCAATTAAAGCACAAATACCACAAATTGATCATCACAAATGAAGAATAAGCATGAAAAATCTCTCTAACAATTCAAATCAACTATGAGACACCAAAATATGTAATGTTTAACTCATTTATTTCTCCAATTCTTCATGTTGTCGAATTCTTCAGGGAAATCCATCAGGGAAGGAAATCCATGAAACTGGCATGACTACTGATTTTGCACATATTTGGAAAAAAGTGAGGATGACACAAACTCGAGGAATTCTTAAGGTGAAGGAATTTTGCAAAGGCTTCAAAATCTCAAAAGTTACCATTTTCACATCATCACCGAAATTGATCGTATGATCACAAATTTGGGGACTCAGCTTGGATCTAGTTCACCTTGAATCTCTCATGGATCATCCTGAAATTCCTAACTCAATTAGGGGTCAATCAATGAGTATGGGGTGATGCCCTAAACTCGAAACCCCAAAATTCTACCATGGATGCACAAAACTAGCTTGGATTCAGCTCACTCAGGAACATCAACCTAATGAGCTTGAATAACCCTAGATCGTATCAAGATGAAACTGTGAACCCCAATTTGATACCTACATAAACAAAGCAAACAAACATGTTATTAGATCATATGCAAGGTAAAACAAGGATTCCCCATGAAATCAATTTACAAAACTTAAAATAGGAAAATGAGCAAAAGATGAACAAAGAAAGCAATTAAATCCTAGTTAAGTGAGAAAACTAGAGATCCCATGGGGGAGTTGGTGCCAACTGATGTGTCGAAATTAGCCCTTTCCCAACTCCTTTGTAAGCTTTGATGATTTGTTGAAGATTGATCCACCTTGGTTGAATTTCTGCATAACCTAGCTAAGAACTTAATAAAACTAGATGAAACGGCTATGCTTGGAGATGGATTTGAGTATAGTAAGTCTACTCAAATTGTGGATGTTTGAATGAGAAGAAGAGTCTCATTCATAGATTTTTAAATTGGAATAAGAGTGAAGTTGAGCAATGCGGGATCATTCAACATCCAATGGCCAAGTGCCACTTGTCAAGATGTGAATGGTTGAGGAATGAGCACATTTTGGTCAATGTGCATGATAAATGCCATGAGATTCAAATTTGAATTTTGAATGTGACATGTGAGAGTGAAAAAGAAATGGAGTTAATGTCACTTGGCTCAATGCACAAGGACATGTAAGAGGCATTGAATGCCTTGTTGGAGGGACCAAGCCCATTTGAATTTGAATTCAAATTGAGGGAATATTCTCCTTTTATTCCATGTGACGGAAAATAGATGAATTAATAAATCAAAGTAATTGATTTATTGTGCAAGTTGCATTCTCTAGATGATTTTAGTGATTGAGATTAAATTAATCAAGATTTGATCAATTTATTGAGAGATTAGATGATTTGACCATTTTGACTTAGATTTTAGGATTGATTTAAATCAAAATGAGAGGAAAGATTTACTTAAATAAATGATTTGATTTATTTAACTAAATGGGATAATGCTGGATTAAATCAAATAAGGTTTTAATTCATTTAATTTAACAAGAAGACTTTAGAGATTTAATCAAATAAGATAAATTATTTAATTAAAGAGGGATTGAGGATTAATTAAATTAAATTGATTAATTTAATCAGTAAAGGAGAAAGACCTAATTAAATAAATAATGATTTATTTAATTAAGAGATGAAGAGTGATGAATTTAATCAAATACAGATTATTCGATTAAATGACCAGCAAAGGAAATGATTCAGGATGAAATAGTGTTAGTAAATCAGGATCTAGTGTACCAGATCAAAATTGTACATTTTCCATGTTTACATTTTGCCCCTCTTTGAAGCAATGTACTTGTTGCATTGATTCAAAGAATAAACTGATGTGATCAAAGTTCAAAATTTTTTTATTTTTTCAGATGCCCTACTATTGTCCCAACAAAAGGATTATGCTAGTATAGGATTATGGTGGTATACTACCCCCTCGAGAGATCGAACGGAAATGTATGATTTTTTGATCGAGATCACGATAAAATACGAGAGGAGTGGTTCTATTGATCAAAGGACGAAAGATAATTCTTTGATGTAGACAAATCTGACGATGTGTAGATAGTCATTGACTATGGGTAGTCTCGTGTATACCTTGATTCAACACACCGATTTTAGATAGAAATTTTAGTAAAGATAGAAGAATAAGAAGAATAAGATGGATGGAAGGAGGATCCACACAAGTTCACATTATTACCGATGATGATGATGTATTGCTTACCAGGAGTTGGGATTTTCAAAGGGCCAATTGCTTTATGTTTGATAACACACATAGGTACGATGCATCAAGGTATAAAGGACCAGGATGGCATTGTACCTAGTGTGATGGACTTTGACTCAACAATTAGATAGGAGTATTCTTGTTCACACTTAACATACATACTTCATTCAGGATGTAGTTCAGACATTCTAAACATCTCAAACCAAAACATAGAAAAGCAAGCTTTCCTATGTGGTCAACAAGATATCTAAAACATCCTCTCTACAAACCAAACAAAATATATATGACTAAGTTATTTTACAAGGGTATCCCACAAGCATAACAGATAAAAAGATAATGATCGTTGCCCCATTCCTTTCTCTCTAAACCTGATTTGTTTAGGAATCATGGAGAGGTCCTTGGAATGAGCGCAAAATAAGATAAGTCGATAAAAGACTAAATAAAGTAAACTAAACAAGCTAATGTTCCTCATACCGCTAGCCAAGACTAACTACTATGGGGTACCTGATGCTTATGTCCATCATAGGAAAGCTTCATCCTAGGACATGTAGTGATCAGGGTTTGGTGGGACTAATTTGGGTGATAAGCTATTGATATTACGAGTTGACCAACTTACTTGCTTACTGACTTAGACTTCCATGACTTTTGACGATTAGAGTGTTCACTTTGGAACCTGCAAGACTTGCTTTTGACTGACTCGCCAAAGGGTGAAGGCGACAATTGATTTTATTATGATTGATGGCAAATCACGGGTGAAAGCAAGATGAGATGGATGCACCATTTTGGATTTTTAGATATTTTGAGGCTAATTTTGGTATTTTTACATTTTATGACGAAAGGACTAACTTAAAGACCTATCATAGGGGTCTCAAGAGTTGATCCATAGATTAGCTTTGCCTACATTATACACACAGAGACCACATAGTTCAATTGACGACAGACTGACTTGATGGACAAATGGATTGCCCTTTTATTGCTTAAAGGACTGACTTAAGATGCAGACTAGATGGGCAAATGGATTGCCAATGCGACAAATGCCTAAAGGACTGACCTTACTGTCTCAAAGGATGATCAAAGATCAACCTTGCCTGCGTTCAAGCTCAGAGATGACTTAGTTTGACAAGGTGAAAGATTGACAAGACTCAATGATGAAATTTTAAGCTTTTCTGATATTTCGACATGTTTTTGAGTTTTTTGATGATTTTGGATGTTTTTGGATTTTTGATGAATTTTTTGAATGTTTTTGGTTTTTTCGCATGATTTTGACAATTTGGATTTGGATATGTGATGATATCAGTGCTTTGTTTTGGAATTTTGTTGAAAACCAAGCTTAAGATTGATTGATCAGATCAATGGATTGATAGTTTGACTAAGTGTGTTAAGTCAAATGAGATGATTATGCACTCCTAAACTTTAGGAAGTTGTGTTATCCTAGAGTAAACTCATACAAGACGATAGTTTGACTAAGTGTGTTAAGTCAAACGAGGTGATTGTGGATTTGATAATTTGGCTAAGTGTGTTAAGCCAAATAAAGATGATAATGAACCTATAAACCCAAGGAAGTTGTGTTATCCTAGAGTAAACTCGTTCACAAGATGATAATTTGACTAAGTGTGTTAAGTCAAACAAGGTGATGATGATTGGATTCAATTGATCAAGATTGATGAAGCTTGATTTGGAACAAAATTGTTTGAATGATTTGATGTGACGCTCACGTGCACATTAGATGCGACTGATATGAATTTTTTGGATTGATGTTCGACGAAAGATAAAGCTTGATAAGGAATTTCATCTCGTCGAAATATGCCATGGGCTAGTGATTTGGATTTTTTGGCTCACAAATGCTTTAACCAATTTGATTTCACGTTCTCCAATGTTCAGATCACCACATAAGTTGGATGATATATATTAAGATTTATTTCTGAAGCAAGATGCAAATATCTACCCACAATGTCTTAGCAATGTTTGAAAGGCCACAGGTGGATTCTTCGATATATGTGTGGATGGATGGATATGGATCATCTTGCGATAAGATAAGGTGTTCAAAAAGTGGATGCGCCTTTGGATAGTGGTTCAAGGTTCAAATAACATTGGGTAGAATAGGACCAATGAAAATGACCCATGTCAAGATGTTTACCATAAGCAAGTATAAAGTGTGCACCAATTTTTCATCAAGATTAAGATACCTTGGAGTATGGATGTAGATGGATGAAAATGGATTGGATAAACGGTTCATGGATGAATGTTGGCTTTATTATGGATGTGATAAGATGCTCAATTCTACACATGACATTTTTTTGCCAGGTTTTCATCATGGTACTTGTCCAAAGCGCCACCAAAGTGGTTTTCACTAGAGGATGATTTTTTTTTCTTTACTATTTTTCAATCCTTTTTCTGATTTTTTTTTTTTGGATTTTTTATATTTTTTTGTATTTTTTGAGAGATTTTAAGCTGATGTTGAACCACCTAGTGGTGCTGATGTAGATTCTTTTGTCATAACATGCCATTGGTATCCTTCTTGAAGAAGTTTCTTTGCCAAGATACGTGCACTTGAATGCAACTTTTGGGATCCCTGATCTACTTTACTGATACCGGAGTTAACTTTGTCTTTGTGCGTACATCGCAATAGAGTGCCCTCTGGATATCATGCATGGAGGCGTGGATGGAGTGTGTTTAGGAGTAAAAGATGGATTAGTTGATAGTTTGGAACCTTTGATTCGCCAAACTTGGGAAGATGAGCAACGATGGGTGGATACAAAAGTGTGCATGCAATTAGGACCAACAGCTTGATACACTTTGTATGTCACTTGAGAAGCCTAATTTTTCTTTTGTGGACATCTTTGATGGATACTTTTCCCTTTTTTATTTTTCCCCATAGTTTCTTTGACTAATGGAGTTTGATAGGGATAGTATTTCTTTGTATTTTTTGGTATCCACTTGTATTTGATTTGTCCTTCATGCTTCTTAGCTTCTCTTTATTTATTTTGTTGTTCGTCCCAATTCATGGATGTGGTGATGGGTGGATGAAGATTTATGACATGGTGGGTTGTAGTATTGGCATTGGTTTCATCATAAGGATTCTTCATGCCCCCTATGTTGACGTTTGCTTGAGATGAAGTTTCCCCTAGTATGGTGATAGTAGCACCTTTTTTCTTTGATTTTGCTTGTTTTGAGATGCCTTGTTCAAAATGTATTCTCTGACAAATGACCACTATAGATGACATCATTTCCATTTGTTGCTCTGCTGACTCTGGAATATCCTATTCTTTCTGACCTGTTTCCTTGAGTGGATAATATTGGATATCTTCATACATGATGTCCTCAGTCTGAATTTGGGATATGTTTGATCCTGATGTTGACAACTCAGTTTGACTGTAGGAATCAATAACCTGCTCTTTTTGTGTAATAATGTCAGCAGTAAAGGAATCTTGTTCTGAATGAATATCATCTACGTGTCCATCCAAGGAAAGAATCTCATGGGTAGATGGAGGAGTATGTTCTCTGTGGATATGATCATCCCGTATAGATAGGAGAGTGTCCATTATATCATTGTAGTAGCTTGGAGATGAAAATTCTCGATCTTGGATGATTTCAGAATTGCTTTCGACATGCTTTGGATCAAGTTCTTGACATGGGTCAATTTCAAAGAATGGATTGCTTATAAAGGATTCTTGGATATCTTTCTTATGCATAGGCAGTTTCTCAAATGTCATGAGATCAAAGGATGTCCATATTTTTTGGAAAGGATCATTGCTAGACCTTGGTGAAAGATGTTGATCATGCTTCGGAATAAGTTCTTGAGATATGTCCTCTAACTCATTAGGTGATGTAGAGACATTGTCAACATGATCATTTGTGGATGGATCTTGGTTTATGTCAATAGGATCAAATAACATCAACACTCCTTGAAATAGATCTTTGTAGGAGGGGTCTTGATCATGACTAAAAAATGGCTCTTGATCTATGTTGATTTGATCATCAGATGAGGTGGAAAAATCTTCAAGGTGTTCATTGATGGATAGATCTTGATTATTGTTTTCAAAAATTGTGGTGGGAATTTGTTGCAAGCTCTATTGAACGAGTAATGCTTGTGTTTGATGTTGAGTCAACAATGCTTGTTGTTGGTCATGTTGTTGTTGTTCCAACAAAGCTTGTTGTTGGTTTTGATGTTGTTGTGCCAACAAAGCTTTTTGTTGGGCTAGCTGTTGTTGTGCCAACAAAGATTTTTGTTGTGCTACTTGTTGATGGACTGCTTGCAATAGTGCTCAGAATTATGCTTGCACCTGTCAAGCCTAGTGTTGGGCTTGAGCTTGTTGGGCTACTTGAGTCGCTTGTGCTTGTTAAGCAGCTAACTGTACAACTTGTTGGTTTTGGAGTGCCTTTTTGCGGGAAGCTTCTTAAGCGGCTTGCAACATGATGGAGAATGAATTTTTCATGTTGTGTTTTGGTGGTGGTGGTGGTGGTGGATTGGGAATTTCTTGGATGGTTGCCACATGCTGTTGCGATATCGATGGCAAAATGGGATGATTTGGTATGATGTTTTTATTTTGCATTATAGGTTGACTTTGAACATTATTGTGGTTGAGAATCATATTACGTTGATTTAGGTAACTTTGATTTTGCATGGTGTTACCTTGACTTGAATCAACATATGGAGTTGCCAATATATTGCTAGTATTTTGAACAACATTAGGGGGATTCACAAGCATATCTATCCCAAAGTTCACCAAGTGTGGACTAGAAATGTTCATTTTCAACAAACTTGTATTTGGCATGTATGGATTTGGTGGGATAATGTTGTTTGGAAAACTCATGCATTGAGTTTTTGGTTGATAGATTTGAAAATTTGGATTTGGATTTAAATCTACCATTGGGAAAGGTGTTCCAAACTTTGGATTAGGCATACTCACATTCATTGTACTTTTGAGGTTTGGAGGAGATAATGATGCCATGTATAAAAGTGAGTTTCGATAATCAATTGGAATTGTGAGACTTGGATAGTCTGGTTGACTTGGATTACTCATGATAGATGAATCAAGTTTATATTCCATGTTCTTCTTGTGTTTTGACTTTGTTGTGAGAGTGAACCTCTAAGGTGTTTAGGACCAATGATGAGATGAAAGATGAAAGGGTGAGTGATATGGATGTTTGAACTTTTGGAACTTTGGATCAATGCTAGACTTTAGGAATTGGTTTTATTTGATTTGGATAGTTTTACTAAGTGTATTAAGTCAAACAAAGATGATTGTGAACTTGTAAGCCCTAGGAAGTTGTGTTATCCTAGAGAAACTTGCTCAAGAGAATGAATTGGCTAAGTGTGTTAATCCAATCAAAGTGATTATGAACTAGTAGACCTCAGGAAGTTGTGTTATCCTAGAGGAAAATTTGTTCAAGAAGATTGATAATTTGACTAGGTACATTAAGTCAAACAAGGTGATTTTGATTTTCCAAAATTCTAGCATAAGTGATGTTGCAAAGTTCCAAAATTTGTTGGTGAGATGGAAATTTGATTGATGTTTGAGAGATGGGTGATGATTTTGATCCTAGATGACCCTATGAGGACTTACTTACAAGACCAAGGTAATGAAGAACATGCTTTTCCCTAGGAGTAATTCAAATCAAAAGACCAATGTTTGCATGTAAACCATAAGACTCAAAAGAGAACAGGCACATGTGTGGTTCAATTGTCTGTTTATCTTGCTTAGATTCGGTTCTTTTTACCACAAACACTTTCTTGATTATTCTTTTCAAACCGAATGTCCAATGTCCTAATTTTATTTCATCCCACAAAGTGCATTATGTGGAAATCAATAAAATCAAGGAAAAGGTTTTCTAATGTTTAACCTTGGTGAAAATAAATGATGATAAAATCCAAGCACTTAGAAACCTCTAGGGATATGATCCCTAGGGAAAGCAAGAGTGCTTAAATTCATCAAAGGTATATTTGTTTCCTTCAAGGGGTTTCAAATGTTTTGAGGACCAAGCAATGTGTTCTTCACTGCCAAACACTTTTTACAACCCTAGGATGAAGAGGCAATATTTTGTTGGGTTCCCACTTGGATAAATCCAGCTGCACATATTTTGTGTGAATGGCTAAATGTTTGACCACACTAGCTCCCCTCCATAGCACACACTTCTCGAGTCAGCCAAGCATTAGTACCCATGAATCTCCTATGGCATACTTTCCATCTCTACAACAAAACTGCATGTATAACGTGGGGCGGCTTCAAAGGACATGACCTTTTGCACCAACAAAATAGACAAGGATTTGGCCTTTTTCTAAACAAAGGGTTATAATACGGGCATTCTGTTCATGGGGGATTATCCAACATCGGTGAGAGTCCATTTATGTCCATCTCATCAAAATAATCCTCATGATTCTTTAACTTTCCTCAAGAATCCACACTTATATACCAGTTGGAAGTCGCTTGGCTTTAGCGTGTTCCCGGTTGGTTCGTTCCCTTGGGTGATTACATTTTCCCACAAGGAAGGCCCGCTAAGATAAACAAAAGTGAGTACACTTATTCGTAGTTCGATCAACCTTTGTTTAGAAAAAAAGGGAGAGCACACGCCATAACCCTACTCAGACTCACAAAGTGTTTTGTTCAATTTTAAACCCAAAAAATGAAGTGTGGAGGTAATACTTTTGACAAATTAATATCACAAAAAGACTTTTGATTCTCAAGATCATTATGAGGTGCGAGAGAAGTGCATACACCTTTTATATGATATTACTTTGTTAAAAGGATTACAATACATTGAAACACATGTGTTCATTTTAATCCTCAAATCAAGAAGTGAGTTATTTTTAAGCACCAAAAGGAAAAGTGAAAGTTGCTTGTTCAATTGTTAACCTTTAAATAAAATCTAGTAAATTTGTCTAAGGTTCTTTTTAATCCTTTTGTCTTGTTCTTTTTAGAGCCCAAATTGAAATCTATTGAGTCCTAAAAGCTTGAAGAGATAAAATCCTTAAACTTGGAATTATAATTGCTTCCAAGAGTATCTAAAGACACTTGATACAATATAAGAATGATTTCATAAGAATCTTTTCCTTTGTTTCCTCTTCCCTTTTTGATTTCCTAATCTAAAAAAAAATGCTCCAAATGTTAGATTAAATCAAGAAATAAGAAGGTATAAGGGTTACATGAATCATTAAGCATAAAAATCCTAAAAATTAGACCAAGTTATAGTGTGATTTGACTTTAGATGTGAAATTGATAATTTTAACTCTAATAAAAATGGTAAAAACCTACACCATTGGATAGCTTATGAAATTCTACCCCATTTCAAAAAAAAAAAGCATCAAAAAAGACCTCTGTATGATCAGTATATTGTCATTTTAAAAACTGAATGTAAAAGTGCTAAAATAGAAGTCTATGCATCAGAACAAAGCATGGATGCACCAGAATAGAGCATGGATGCACCAAAATAGAGCCTAGATGCGCCAAAATAGAGACTGGATGCGCCAAAACAGTCTGTAGATGCGCTAAAGGATACCATGGATTCGCTAAAACATGGATCAACGCCCAAAACTGTAAAAAACAGCGGATTTTTTAAAAACGTGTTAAATTTGCCCTCCTTCTAGTGCCAAAATGTGAACCCCAATTTGATACCTGCATAAACAAAGCAAACAAACATGTTATTAGATCATATGCAAGGTAAAACAAGGATTCCCCATGAAATCAATTTACAAAACTTAAAATAGGAAAATGAGCAAAAGATGAACAAAGAAAGCAATTAAATCCTAATTAAGTGAGCAAAATAGAGATCCCATGGGGGATTTGGTGCTAATTGATGTGTTTAAATTAGCTCTTTCCCAACTCCTTTGTAAGATTTGATGATTTGTTGAAGATTGATCCACCTTGGCTGAATTTCTGCATAACCTAGCTAAGAACTTGATAAAACTAGATGAAACGGCTATGCTTGGAGATGGATTTGAGTATAGTAAGTCTACTCAAATTGTGGATGTTTGAATGAGAAGAAGAGTCTCTCATTTATAGATTTTCAAATTGGAAGAAGAGTGAAGTTGAGCAATGTGGGATCATTCAACATCCAATGGTCAAGTGCCACTTGTCAAGATGTGAATGGTTGAGGAATGAGCACATTTTAGTCAATGTGCATGATAAATGCCATGAGATTCAAATTTGAATTTTGAATGTGACATGTGAGAGGGAAAGAGAAATGGAGTTAATGTCACTTGGCTCAATGCACAAGGACATGTAAGAGGCATTGAATGCCTTCTTGGAAGGACCAAGCCCATTTGAATTTGAATTCAAATTGAGGGAATATTCTCCTTTTATTCCATGTGAGGTAAAATAGATGAATTAATAAATCAAAGTAATTGATTTATTGTGCAAGTTGCATTCTCTAGATGATTTTAGTGATTGAGATCAAATTAATCAAGATTTGATCAATTTATTGAGAGATTAGATGATTTGACCATTTTGACTTAGATTTTAGGACTAATTTAAAGCAAAATGAGAGGAAAGATTTACTTAAATAAATGATTTGATTTATTTAACTAAATGGGATAATGCTGGATTAAATCAAATAAGGTTTTAATTCATTTAATTTAACAAGAAGACTTTAGAGATTTAATCAAATAAGATAAATTATTTAATTAAAGAGGAATTGAGGATTAATTTAATCACCAGAGGAGAAAGAACTAATTAAATAAATAATGATTTATTTAATTAAGAGATGAAGAGTGATGAATTCAATCAAATACAAATTATTCGATTAAATGACAAGCAAAGGAAATGATTCAGGATGAAATAGTGTTAGTAAATCAGGATCCAGTGTACCGAATCGAAATTGTACATTTTCCATGTCTACAGAAACAATAACACACACAGGGCCGAATTCGAAGGTAAGGTCTGAGAGTGTTTGGCATTAAAAGACCAATTGATTAACCAAGGGGGGGAGGACCATTTTGAATCCAAAAAAAAAATCATGAAAACCTCATGGATAACCCTAGCTTTAAAATGCATTACGCTAAACACGCCAAATCCAAACTCCAAGCATACTCAAGATGCCAAATAATCATTCACATTCAAGCAATGAATGCATACCATCGATGAAGTGAACTCAGTAGCAACAATGACTACTAGCGAACTTTGACGCCCTAGCAAGCAATCAAAAATGATGATGCAAGGAAAATCACCACCAAATCCAAAAATCCACAAGTTCAATCGCCAAATCAAGCCAAGCACCCAAGATCAAGCTCCTTAGATCAACACAAGATAAATGATAACACCCCAATGGCACAAGAATCCCTCAAAATTTGAAAAAATACGCACCACATAAATCGTACAACCAAGCATTAATGTCATTGACAAGACATCCCAAGACACGACCCGAGAATTCGATGAGGTGCAAGAAAACAGCAAGCAAAAGAGGGTCCCTACTTTTAGTGGGGCATGTGTGCAAAAAGCTGCACAACAAATCTTCATATTTTGAATCCTCATCAGATATTCTAGCATTCTCATTCACATAATAGGTTTTGTTAATTTTCTTTCCTTTCTTTTCATTCTCATATTTTTGTTTATTCCTTTTAGCTCTTTCTAGACACTTTATAACATAATGACCTATTTCTCCATAACTAAAGCATTTAAAGGGTAACTTACCTTCATACTTGTCGGGGCCTTTCCTCATCCTTCTTACAAAGCTAGCTTCTTTTTCATCAAAGTTATCTTCATCTGAATAGTAAGATTTTTTAGATTTAAAAGTAGTCTCTAATTTGCTTTCATTCCTTACACTCGACTTCTTCATCTTATTAGATGTCAAAAATCCTATTAGTAGATCCTTAGTACGGGTCTTATAATCTATAGTCTACTCAATATCACTAACCTTCTCATTGTAAGCATCAGGAATAGTTATAAGAATCTTCTTTACAATATTGGTTTCATCTACAATAGCAAAAAGTCCTCTCATTCCAGCCACTATCTCATCCAATATCTATGCATGAACAATTAAGTCCATTTTAATAAGGTGATGCAGGAGCATCCAACTCAAGGGAAACCGTGAAAGTATGAAATACAGTTTAAATTGATTGGCCAAAGTAAAATTTGCAAACGCCATGTGAAGGAAGAGGAATCAACCATTTTAGCATATCAAAGGACTATCAATTTGGCATTAAAATATAGAATTTAAAAAGGAGTAATCGATGTTTGGATTATGCCTTTTCACCTTTACTGAAGATGGATCGATGAACTACTAGAGAAAACCATAGGTTTTGAAGAGGGGACTGATAGGCTTAGAAAAAAGAATCGATCATGTGAAGAAAATAACTATAGTTAAAACCTCAGTGCACAATTATAAGAAAGGGACACATAGAAAATGAATTTGGAGAGGCACGCTATTAAAATTCAACACCTTAGGATATGAAGGGACTCGAAATATTTGAAGATCCCTTGCTTTGTATCAACAATGCAAATTTTAAACCAAAAGAGGGAGGCACCAAGTAAAGAATAGAAGAGTAGACTAATAGAAGAAATTAAGTCACAAAGAGAAGTAGTCCTCCACCATAGGAAGAACGTTGTATTTCTCGAAAAGAAGAAGCAATTTAAAATCTCATAGAGAGGAGACAGTGGAAGATAGGGGGTTGCATTGAATGTGGAGAAATTCTTGGGAAAGGCAGCACCAAGCTTATGGAGTTGGGAGACAAGGGAAATAGTGTAAAGGGATACAAATAGAGAAGAGAAGCTGCATAGTTGAGGATTAGAGAATGGACTCAACATGGAAGACTTGTAAGGAGGTTGCATAGAAAGAAGTTTCATATTACACCAATTTAGAATTATAGATAGGGAGGTTGAGCCCATACCTGGAGTAGAGATTCTTACTAAGTCTGAAGAGTAAGGAGAGCGACCTACATGAGAAAGAATAAATTACAAGATGATAAATAGTGAACGTTGTGAGGAGAATTTGTGGAGAGGTATATGGAATTGCAGAAGGAACAAATAAGGGTAGGAGTCGATGCCAAGAGGAGCATTCTTAGAAGTTGTTGGCATTAATATGGACTATGTATAGAAATTGTGGTAGAAGGAGGTCATGAAAGGTCATTTATTATGATTTATAGTTAAATAAATAAAATGAAATTTGTCTACAATTAAATTCCTTTGTTTGGTTGAAATAGACATAATATTGCCTCAATGTTTGTGTTTTGTGAATGTATATTTGGCGGAGGGGAGAACCCTCTTCGTCACACGACCCTAAACTCAATGTGAATATGTAAAACATATTACAACACTAAATTAAGACATAATTAGTCTTGTTTATTATTAATATTTCTCAAATTAAATGTGAAAAAGGGATACTTTTTCCTACACTACATATAATATATAATATTATATAATATGTATAATAATATAATAATATAATAATATAATATATTATTATATAATATTATTTTATTATATAGTATTATTTTATTATATTTTTATAATATATACATGTACTCAGCATGTGCAATTATGAGATTCCAATAACGGATATCCAATACATATAGTGGATATACGTTTTGCTTCAATCTTCACCTTAGCAAAATGTACTTTTTACCAACCTAACCAAAATGTCAAACATGATTTCCTAGCTTTTCACTTCCTTATGTCACATTTTTTTGTTGCATCACCATTGTTTGGTCCCCATGATCCTACACAGACCCCTATATAGTATAATATAATATTTCATATATAATAGAATTTTTGAGATTGGTATTAACAGATATAGATTTCAAAAAAATATATCAATTTTTTAAAACGGATATCTGTTTTGGACAAGACGACTTCCCTACATACCACAATCTCAAATACTTAAACTCTAGAATTTTTAAGATTGATATAATGGATATTTGTTTTTAAAACAAATATCCGTTTTGGAGAGCACTTTAGTTTTTTAAAATATGATTACTGGCAATATTTGCTTGACTTTTGATTGGACAAGATGGATGCAGTCTGTAATATTTATTACGACCCTAAAATTGGTTGTGCTTTAGCGATGATGATCGATACTTTAGCGATGAGTTAGTGTTAATTTATTGTAGCTCGGGCAACTGTTTTCTCCAATTCCAAGAATTATTATTTAATTCTTGAGACTTCTGGAGAGAAGTTACTTAGGTCCGTATATTTAATTATTTAATTAAATAATTGTTTCCTCTAGAGACTTCAAGAAACCAGTTATTTAGGGTTTTTTAGAGTCTAATTAATCTTAGCTATTGATTGAGATTAAATCATGGCCATTGGTTTTCCAATGAGAATAGTTTAAAAGGGGGTCAATGGGAATTTGGAGAATATACAGATACACACTTGTAAAAGATTTGCAGTGATAGCAAATAAATTTGCAGTGAGAGAAAATATTCTTGTAGTGATAGCAAGGGCGCAATGATAGCATGGAGGCAGCAGTAGTGGAATTTCAGCAGGAGAAATTGAGGGAAAAATTTCTGGAGAAGAATATTGTCGGAGATTTGTCAATAAGAGGCAAGCAGTTTCTTTCGTATTTCTTGATTTGCTGAAGATTAATATAATTCCTCATTTGCAGTACTTGTTTTCCCTCCGAGGTTTTTCCAAGGATAATTTGTCCAAAAATATTGTGTTTATTATTTTGCATGTTTTCTATTCCTGTGATTTTTATTTGTGAAGTTGCAATTGTATTATTTTTCAGTATTTGTTGTGAATTAATTTTCGGCAGTCAAATAATCTTTATAGATAGGAGATTAATAATCAATAATTGCAATAGAATTTTCACATGGTATCATAGCAGATCTAAGGGCAGAAAGAGCTCACCGTAGGCATAGGAAGAAAAGAAAAAAATAGAGGGTCTATAAAACCCAGTTCTACCTCTTCAGTATTATTATTTTTGTTTGAGATGGCCTCAACAGGTATAAAGATCGGGACAGATTGGATGGAGCCTCAAATTTTGGTGTCTAGAAAGCCGAAATTTCTTTATTGCTGGAAGAGAATGGTATCAAAGAATATGTGACCAGTGTTGTAGTTGTACCTACAAATCCAACAAAGCTCTTAGGATATAAAAAGGAAGATTCCAAGGTAAGGAGGTTGATTCTTGATGGTGTTAAGGATCATATTGTTCCACATATCGCAAAGTTGGATACAATGAAGAAGATGTGGGATGCCATTTTGAATCTATACCAGAATGCTACCACTAACAGGAATCTAATTCTGAGAGAAATGTTGAGGAATACCAGGATGAACAAGGGATAAGACATTACAAGTTACCTCTCCAGACTTAGACTTGTCAAGGATGAGTTGGTTGTTGTTGGAGATAAACCAAATGATGACGAGCTAGTACGAATATCCCTAAATGGGTTCACTAAGCAGTGGGATGTCTTTGTTCAAGTTATTAATGGACGAGACACCTTACTAAGTTGGGATCGACTATGGAGTGAATTCACTCAGGAGGAGCTTAGACTAAGCCTTATTAGTGGTACCAACAGTAAGAGTCAGAAAAGTGAGGCAGAATAGGAAAATATTTCCCTAGCAGGAAAAGGGAAAGCATAGAAGGGGTCTAGCAAAGGACCAAATCCTAAAGGCGAGAAGAAGAAGGACTTGTCTAAAGTCAAGTGGTATGGTTGTCACGAGTTTGGCCACTATGTTTGCAATTTCCCACAAAGGAAGAAAGGCAAGAAGTAGATGACAGCTTCAACAAGTACAGATGAGCTCTCTAGTAGAATGGAAGATGATTTTGCACTCATAGTTTGTATGGTTAGCTCAACCTCACAGGGTGTTTGGTATATAGATAGTGGGACGTCATTTCATATGACAAGAGTTAGAGGATAATTCTCTAGTTATAAGGAGGACATCAAAATACAGATTTCTATGGGGAACATGTCCAAACTAAATCTAGTTGGGAAAGGGATTGTTCTATTTCAGAGGGAGAATGGCAACCTGATTCCCATTCATTATGTGTTGCATGTGCTAGGCTTGGGTATAAATCGGATTTCTATATATGTTCTTCAAGATAAAGGCTACAATGTACTCTTTAGAGGGGCAAATGTGTTAATCAAGCACAAGGATTGGAAATCACCCATAGCTATTGGAGTTAGGAGCAGCCGACTTTACAAGTTGCAGTTTGATACTCATAAGGAACTGATGAGCAACGGTAATTCTAGAGATCAAGGAGAGCTATGGCATAGGAGGATGGGCCATATACATCATGGAGCACTTAAATTGCTTCGTGAGATAGTGACAGGTGTTCCAGAGGTGAGCACAAAGCATGACGATGTGTGTAAGGGATGTGTGTTGGGGAAGTTTGTGAAAGAATCTTTTCCAAGGAGTGACACTAGATCCAAGGGTTTTCTTGATCTAGTACATTCAGATATATGTGGACCAATGTCGACAAAGTCTCTCAGAGGATACGAGTACTTTGTTACTTTTAATGATGATTTCTCCAGGAAGACCTGGATATACTTCTTGAAGACCAAGGATGAGGTTTCCAGTCGCTTCCAAGAGTTCAAAGCTCTTGTGGAGAATTCGACAGGCAAGAAGATAAAGGTTCTTCGGTTAGACAATGGAGGCGAGTACAAAGGGAAAGAGTTACAGGAGTTCTGTACCAGGGAAGTTATCAAGAGAGAGTGGACTATTCCTTACAACCCACAACAAAATGGGGTTGCTAAAAGAAAGAATCGGTCTATATCAGAGGCGGAAAGGGCTATGTTGTATGACCAAGATATGCCTCGTTACTTATGGGTAGAGGCATGCAGTACAATAGTATACATACAGAACATGGTTCCACATAAGGTATTGGGAAAGATGACACCAGAGGAGGCATTCTCAGGGAAGAAGCCAGATGTTAGCCACTTCAAAATATTTGGGAGTTTTGCATATTGTCACATTCTAGGTGCTACACGTTCTAAGTTAGATTAGACTGCAGAGAGAGGGTACTTTGTGGGGTATAGTGAAACCTCAAAGGCATATCAGATATTTATTCCAGGTGCCAGGAGGATTATAGTTAGGCATGATGTCAAGCTCATGGAGGACAAGGCATTTATAAGGTCCATAGATTTTCTAGTAGATGATCAGAGTGAGAAGCTAACATAAGCTCCTACGATTGAGCAATCAGATCGGGAACAACAAAGCTCGAGTACAGTGACTAGTACAAGAACAGGCTTAGGTGTTGAGAGTTTGCAAAGTATGGAGCAATAGATGCAATAGATCCAAGAGATGCATTAGGAACACATGGGGGTTGATATTTCATCCTCTACAGTTGGTAGCAGTAACCAACAAGATACTCGAGAGTTTATGGGAGCTCCTAGGATGAGTAGTAGGCAACAAAAACAACCAGCCAAGTATAATGATTATATGGCTTTAGTTAGTTAGTTGGTAGATAGTGAGCCTTCCAGTTATCAGGAGGTTGCACAACAACAAGTGTGGCGAGATGCAATGGTTGAGGAATATACCTCAATAGTATAGAATGATGTGTGGGAGGTTGTGCCTAGACCAAAAAATAGGGTAGTGGTTGGATCTATAAGATCAAGCATGGTGCAAATGGTAGCATCGAGAAATACAAGGTAAGGTTTGTGGCCAAGGGTTTCTCTCAGAAGGAGGGAATAGACTATGAGGAGACATTCACTCCATTGGCGAGGTATAGTTCTATATGAGCTGTGATCTCTCTTGTAGCACAAATGGGATGGAAGATCCATCAAATGGATGTCAAGACAACGTTTCTTAATGGTGAATTGAAAGGGGAAGTATACATAGAACAACTAGAGGGCTTTGTAGCACACATCAGTGAAATCCACGTGTGCAGATTGAAGAGAGCTTTGTATGGACTCAAGTAGGCTCCTAGGGCGTGGTATGAGCACATTGATGAATACTTGTAGGGATTGGGCTTTGTGAAGAGTGTGGAAGATGCTAATCTCTACTACTTGGTGGTTGGGGGTGAGATTCTCATTCTTGTTCTATATGTGGATGATTTGTTTTTAACAGGTTCACTGGGGCTCATAGAGGAGTGCAAGAGGGACCTTGCAGCAGAGTTCAAGATGAAGGATTTGGGACTTATGCACTACCTTCTAGGCATGGAGGTATGGTAGACAGATGGTGAGATTTTCCTTGGACAAGGGAAATATTGCATTGAAATCTTGAGGAGATTCGAGATGGAGGATTGCAGAGCCATGTCTACTCCTATGATCACGAATTGGAAGAAGGTAGACTCATCCAGGGAGAAGGATGTAGACCCCACCTTATACAGGCAGTTGATTGCGTCTCTCATGTATTTGGTCAACACCAAACCAGATATATCCTTTGCAATAAATTCTCTTTAGTCAGTTCATGGTTGAGCCGAAGAGAGTGCATTGGACAACAACAAAGCATGTGTTGCATTATTTGTGTGGTACAATCGAGTATGGGATCAAATATGCTCAAGGTGATGGTATCAATTTGATAGGCTATATTGACGCAGATTGGGCAGGCAGTACAATAGATAGGAAAAGAACTTGAGGGTGTTGCTTTAGCTTGGGATCGGGAGTTGTCTCTTGGTACAGCTAGAAGCAGAAGTTTGTGGCTTCGAGTTCTGCAGAGGCAGAATACATAGCAGCTAGCATGGCAACATGTGAGGCAATATGGCTTCGAAAGTTGTTGGTAGCCTTGTTAGGTCAGAGGGTTGAGACTACAGTGGTACACTGTGACAATCAGAGTTGCATCAAGTTTTCTGAGAATCCGGTGTTTCATGATAGGTCTAAGCATATAGACATCAGGTATCATTTCATCAAGGATTGTGTACAGTGGGGAATTATTCAAATACAGTATATACCTACAGATCAGCAGATAGCAGACATTGGGGAAGGTGAAATTCATCTTCTTCAGAGATATGTTGGGTGTTATGCAGAACACCTTCCTTGCTAAGAGGGAGTGTTAATTTATTGTAGCTCCGACAGTTGTTTTCTCCAATTCCAAGAATTATTATTTAATTCTTGAGACTTTTGGAAAGAAGTTAGTTAGGTCCAGATATTTAATTATTTAATTAAATAATTGTTTCCTCTAGAGACTTCTAGAAACCAGTTAGTTAGGGTTTGTTAGAGTCTAATTAATCTTAGACATTGATTGAGATTAAATCATGGCCATTGGTTTTCCAATGAGAATAGTTTAAAAGGGGGTCAATGGGAATTTGGAGAATATACAAATACACACTTGTAAAATATTTGTAGTGATAGAAAATAAATTTGCAGTGAGAGAAAATAGTCTTGCAGTGATAGCAAGGGCGCAGTGATAGCATTGGAGGCAGTAGTAGTGGAATTTCAGCAAGAGAAATTGAGGGAAAAATTTCCGGAGAAGAATATTGTCAGAGCTTTGTCAGTAAGAGGCAAGCAGTTTCTTTTGTATTTCTTGATTTGCTGAAGATTAATATAATTCCTCATCTACAGTACCTACTAGTTTTCCCTCCGGGATTTTTCCAGGGACAATTTGTCCAAAAATATTGTGTTTATTATTTTGCATGTTTTCTATTCCTGTGAGTTTTATTTGTGAAGTTGCAATTGTATTATTTTTCAGTATTTTCTGTGAATTAATTTTTGGCAGTCAAATAATCTTTATAGATAGGAGATTAATAATCAGTAATTGCAATATAATTTTCACAATTGGCTGGCCCATATTTCCCTTCACTGCCCGACTCTAACATTTGCAAGATTTGCCAATATTTGTTTGGAATGATGCCGAAGATACCGAAAGATTTACTTTCCATATTTCTTAGTCATTATGGTGATATGTATGCCATAACAGCCATAGCGGCTTACTTTTAGTGGAAGTCAATGGTCGTGGTTTATGAGACAATAAATTTTGGGTAAATGGTGTTTACCGATTGACCGAGGCTCTACAAAAATAAAAAATGTTAAAGACTCCATCTTTCTTAACATCCATACTAGTTCCAAAATCCACAAGCTTAATAGTTGTTTCCTCTTTATTCATGATAATATTAGAGGGCTCTACATTGAGGTGGACAATTCCAACACTTTCTATATGATGAAGCATGCTGAGAACTTGAGCTACCATTAAAGTAATAATCTAGTATGTTATTTTCTCTTTCTATTATCTTTCTATTTTCTATTTTCTAGATCCCAACTACTCAAAGGTGCTCTATTTTCTATTAGATATAACTTTCCTTGTGCTCTTCTATCTAGTTTCTCTAACAAATTTTCGTCCTAGTTTGGAAGTGGTTCCCACGTCTACCAATTTTCATAGCCCTTGCCTAGATTTCATAGACAAAGGTGAAGAGGGAGAATGAAGGTGGTCTATTCTAGCCTCTCCATAGATTGGAGAGGTTGGGGTAGACTTTAGAGACTCCTTTTTAGAACCGAGAAGGGGTGAAGAAACCTTGCCCTTATTTTACAATTATTATTCTTAGAAGGGAGCAAAGACTTCTAGAAGCTTTTCTAGATCTAATTTGAGAGGGGAGGGAGGGGCCAAATGAATAATTTTGATGTACCATTTTTAGTAAGGTCCGTTGAAACTTCACTTGAAGACACCCCTTTAGGAAGGAGTGTATTTAGTAAAGGGGGAACTGAAAAGGCATCACTAGGGGATCCTCTAAAGGAAGAGAAGGATCCATAGTGAGATCCTCAATTGGAGCCTAAGAGGCCATCTCAACTGACTTGGGAAGAGGTGATATCAAGAGATTCTTTTCTAGTTGGGAAAAGAGGTCTGTGAACAAGTTCTGTGCACTCTTATCTTTGCTAAGAGTGAAATAACTCCTTGCCACTTTTTTTGGGAGAGTATTATAAAGGTGACCCATTGAAGAACAATTTTGATAGAAGAGAGCCAAGTTCTCATATTCAATGGGTTGGGTCCACTTTCCAAGTTTGGACTCGAATGCGACTAAAATCGGTAGGACCTTGGGCTCAATGCTGACATAGAAGAAAGAAAACACCATTTTGGTACTTTCCTTAGTGACATGGTCTAGAGAGAGGAAGTTACCAAATGATTTGGCCACTCCCACAATGATCTCCTCATCCTAGAATTCTAAGGGTAGACTTAGGAGCTTGACCCAAATTGGGAGTGTTGCAACCAAATGCACAAAAGAATCAAAGCCAAGATGCCATTTATAGAGTGCAAGAATCTATTTCTTGAAGAACCAAAGACCATAGGTGAGAGCCTTCAGACAGTGCCCCTAGAGCGAAAATGTGAAGTAGGAAAGACCCTTTGGAAGCGTCTAGATAGATAGGGAAACTTTAATTGGCCACCGAGAGGGGAGGAGGCCTATTTTCTCATAGATTCTATATTGGGGCACTTGCCAACAAACCTATCTATCAGAGATTTCTCCATTTTTGTCAAAGATCAATCAATATAGGGATCTTTGATTTTGATAGTAGTTCCTTCTTTGGAGAGAACAATTTGAATATCGTCAAAGGAATTTTTTATTTCCTGGAAAGAGGTCTTTCCAACAAGATAGAGGATTTTGACAAGTGGGGGTTTTAGTCGAGGATGACAAGGTGTGTCCAACCAGTCCTGTGAACCCTATCAGAAGGCACAAATCATTCAACATCAATAGGAACACTGCCAGTAGTTGCCTACAATAGAGAGCAATCTCGAGAACCAAGAGATTCTTGCCCAACACTTGAGTCATTCCCACAACCCATTTAAAATTCCAATGTATGTTTTCCATTCCCATTAGAATGTCTTGGGGAAATTGTTGGCACTACATGGCAAAAGATAAGATTTTTATTTTATTTCTTTAATTGTTGTACCAAGGAGCAATCAAAATATAATTTAGGTTGGCATTCTACATATTCAATCTCATCATATAGAAAATAGGATCCCATCACATTCACTAAAATTATTGTATAGCTCAAGGATTGGGCCATATCAAACACAATTATTCTTTCCTACATGTGGCCTTGGTCTAGTAGGATATTAGCCATGGCCACTTTGATTCTTGCACATGGATTTTCATCAATCTCCTTAGCCAACTTCCAAATAATCAACTCAATATTTTACTCTCCTACTTAAGAAAGGAGAAAAAATTATTGAACATAGACTCACTTGACACCCTTGGTTGATTCAACCTCTCCTTTTGTTTGCTAATTAAATCCTATCTTTTCTCCTTCTCACCAGCATCCAAAGAGTGCTTCTTAGCCCTCCTTAACTCTAATGGAGATGCCATCATCACCTCACATATTGAGCACACAAAGCCAAAATATAATTTTGATTTGAATGAACTCACCTTGAGGATATAAATGCCAATGACACGGTAATAACTGCCACCATCTTAAGAAATGATATCTACAACACATGACACATGATCTACATTTATTAATAGTATCCCTAGCATTCAATACATTTCCATCTCATGATTGTCTACATACCCAAAATCAACCACTTATCATATTAAGGATCTTGTGTATCTTATTATATATGTTATAAATTCTTTCAAGATAGATTATTGCATACAAATATTCAATATAGTTTTTATTGTAATATAAAACTTTTATAATATTTTTTAGTCACTCTTTATTTAGAATTTGTTATCTTGAATTTCAATCTATCATAAAATGATTCATCTATAATAATAAACATCTAATTTTTTGTGCGAGTATACTTTTTATTACTATTATTTTTTTTTTTTATTGGAGTTATGAACTAGTGAAGCTAGAGACAAGAGAACTCATTCCCAACACAAATACTTAACATTAACATGATCGTCGAAATCCACGAGTTCTACAACCTAGAACAAGGGTTGAGAGTTTGCAAGCACACCAACCTAGCGAGGGCTTGAATCTTGAAGGGTGAACAATTCCAACTAGTGGCTATAATCATCCAACAAAGGCTCCCAATCCATGAGCTTAACGACCCATCAGAGGTTGTAACTTTGTTGACAAGAACCGCATGATTTAACCATCACATTGTGCCATTAATGAATTTGTGCTAGTATACTTATAATTACACTTTTCAAACATTTGAAATATAACTTAATTTTTTTTAAAACAACTTAAATTAAATGATTTTTAAAAGTGATGAGTGAGAGTCGGCTTCTAAAACACTATAAAAATCAAATTTAAAAGATTCATTAGAAATTGAATAACATTCCAATTTGGACCACAGTATGAAACTTTTAACAATTACCATGGAATTGCTTCAATCTATTTGTCAAATTATGCGGACAATAGACAATCTTTTTGTATATGATTATATTTTATTAAGTATATATGCACTTTATTTATCTTATAGATTTTTCATTCATTTACTTCCTTTTCTTTCTCTATTTTTCTCATGTGCGCCCCTCTTCTCTCTTCCGGCATTTATTCCCCTTTACCTCTTTTTAAAGTTATGTCTGCAATCCAATCCTTCACTTTCCTTCTCCTAGTAATAGATCAGTGATCCTTCACTCTTTTTTTCCTGATGATAGATCATTAAGTATGATTCAACATGTTGATTCATTCTCTTTGTCCTGATATATAGATCTCTAAGTATGATTCAAGATGTTGATTCAAAAACATAACCAACTGATTCTAGAAACAATCTACTCAATACTATATAGATCTTAAAAACATGATCAATGGATGTGATCCTAAATGTTCATCTAAAAACTTGAATCAAAAACTTAAATATTTCTAATTGATAGACTGAAAAACTAATACTAAATTTTGATAAATAACAGTGCAATCTTATAAATCTAATAATCACAATAGTGTTTGAATCCTACAGTGATGAAGAACAAAACGGTCATCAAAAGACTAATATTTTTCTTCGAGAGAGGATGTACTTCAATGTTTTTGGGGATAAGCTCCGGAGTTGAGCCTTCCTAGATGACAGGGGTCTCCCTCGAATCAATAAAACCCGTCTCGAAAGCCAAACCAGGGGCATTCTCCTCCGCTCCCCAAGACACAAGAAATCTAAAATAATAAATTGGCTGCTAAACGAAGTTTTCAACCGTCTCATTATTCAACTCTGATCTGAAACAACTAAAAGAGAATCGCAGACATACTCAGTAAGAAAATCTACAACAATACGGTCGAAATGCACGATCGCGTCTGTGGAAGAACGTGAGCTGTTTACTGAAGACTGCATTGAAGCCAGCTTCCATTAATGTCAACGTTAATGTAGATGCTGAAGCCTGAGCTTCTTTGACCAGACTCGATGTTGGAAAACTCAGTAGTTGAAATTGTACCCAACTGATCTGCTTGACCACATCAGAAACCTCGTGGAGGCTGCACCGCCACTATTTCTAGTCTACAGCGCACTGCCTGAAAGCTCCAAATTGTTCGTATTTTTAGGTAAACAAGTACCAATTTGATGTAGCCTGCTAACGCTGACAGTTTCGCACATGCTCCTGTCAATCACATTACTGTTAATTGATTTGCCTCCAAACGGCAATGTCGCACAATAATCTCAGAGGCCCCAGCGGCTTGATTTTTAAATTATAACTGGTTAAAGTAATTTCAATAACAAGGACTGTAGAAATATTACCTAGGCGAGTCTACCCAGCGTCTACCTAGTATGCACAGTGCACAAATAGGTTAAAAAATACAATCAGAATGATTATGGCGTCGACGTGACAGTTTGAGCTGGTGCAGGCTGTAAAACACTGGACCCATTTCGAGACTGAGAAGCACGTCTGGCCAATGTGGACGGCGTGTCTCACCTATCCATTTTACCGCCTAAAACACATCCCAGGAAACTTTCGGCCCCGCAAATACCGGGGGCCGCGGGTAGCAAAAAAACAAGTACAGTAAACCCGTTGCCTGTCTTTTAGACGCGACAGTCAAAGCGCCTTAATCGGCGCAATTCGCTCATGTATGAATTGCATTGTACTTACATTCAGGCCTGGTTTCAAATTCGTCAAACAAACATTCATTGGCAGTTGTAATTTTAACTTATTTCCAATCTCAAGGTTAAAACCTCTAACAATTTGGATTGGGGTTTATACAATTTGGACTCTTAGCGAAAGAAGTATTAGGGTCTGTTGGAAATAAATCACATTAAGACTGGTCAAAAAGGGATCAATAGTTCAATTTATAGAACATTTCAGCAACAAATGAAACATTCTAGATTTAAGATCTAATTGGTCCATACGAGTTGTAATTCAACATGTATCAGAGATAGGCTAGGAGTCCTAAGCACCTAGGCTAGGAGCCCTAAGCCCCTGTAGTGTGGCTTAAGAGGGGTGTTGAAAATAAACCACATTCAGACCAACAATGGACTGGTCAAAGAAAGGCTAGTAGCTTAGTTGGTAGAACACTCCAATAGCAAATAAAGTCCTAGGTTTGAAGGTCATACTTGGTCCATATGAGTTGTAGCTCAACAAGGTCTATGTGATTTTTGTCCATCAGTGAAAGAAGTATCAAGTTAGGCTGATGCTCTTGGAGCAAAAACATTCCAAGTTTGACATAAAACCTTCTAGGATTTTTATTTTTTTGCAAACTATTCAAATTTGATGTTAATACTAAAGAGTTATAACTCAATTGTTTGAACATAATTGATAAGGGTGATGGTAGGTTATCTATTACACCATCCACCAACGTTCAAATCTTCCAAAGGTACAATAATAAGGGACAATATTAGACGACTTTGGTAGAATGAATACCCCTTAGTCCTTGACTCTCAACTAAAGAGGTACCAATGAAGACTCATGCTCTCATATTAAGTCGTAAAACAATATGGGTTTGACATAAAACCCTCTCTTAAAAAAAGTTGTTGATCATTTTTCCTAAATGAAATATTTGTGATTGTTTAATTTCTTATAAATGTGAGAAAACATAAGTTATTTAAAAAAAATCCTTTTATGTTTTACTCTAAGAGGTATCAATGTACACTTGTGTTTTGATATTGAATAGTAATAATGATCTAACGATTTGGATTTGACATGAAGCCTTCCATTAAAACCAAAATCTTAAATCATTTCTCCTTCATTTATTAAATAGGTTTGAGCAAACATAAAATTATAATTTAGAAAAAATCATTTACTTTTTAACACTATCATTCATGTATTGTGTTATATTCATTTTACATAGATATTGATATCTATATTTTATATATTAGATTACAATATTATAGAGGGTATACATTTAAATAAGATGTCTTTCATTTTCATCATGAGTAGGAGGAACTAGTCCGTTAAAATTGTCTAGGAGTTGAACCTACTCTAGTAGCGCCTTTGAGAGATGTGAACCTTAATGGATAGCATAATCAAGAAACATATCAGCGTCCTATCAATTGAACTCAACCAATTAAATTACAAACCTTTAGTTTTTATTTATATTTAAAAATCATCAACATTCCATATGAAAACTTATTATAATCCATAATCACTTGAAATGATATATTGGGAGACAAATGTCGTTATTATTTTAAATTTAAAAAGTATAATAGTCCAAAGATGTTTATCTTTTTCTATCAATTGATAAAACTTCAATGCATATACATATCTTAAATTTTATTTTATTTTCTCTTTGTACTATTACTTTTTCAACTTTGATAAGAAAATTTTACAATAAATTTTAATAAAAAAATAATAATTTTTTTTTACAAATGTATTAATGAATTTCTTCAAATAGTGTAACTTTTGTCAATTAAATACCAACACTTCAGAATATAATTTAAAAATCAATTTCAAATCAATATCACAAATAATTTATTTCAACATTTACATAGTAATTATTAAATACTAATATATAACCATATTTACAAGATATCTTTAAAATTTATCACCGATATTGTACAGTCTCACTTCAATTTAAATTGTCGAATAAAATCCAAACCAGCATAAAAACAGTCCACATAACGTCAATTTCCAGGCCTGTTACATTTACTGGTTAGCAATTTCCTCAAGCAAATATTAACGCCCTTATTAGTGCAGACTATATTTTAAATTTGTACGAATAGATGCCCATGCGTTTTGAATTTTTATTAGTTGTTCTTGTTATTTTGTTTTGTAGTTCTGAAAACAACAATGGATTTTGTCTCAAATAATTGTCAATATCTTGGTGGGTACTCACGTTCTTAACAGTTTTTAGAAATAACATTTGTTCACACTAAAGTGATTTGGATGTGTTGATCTATTAATTTGACAAGTTCAATACTCCATCCCTTTAATGTGTGTACAATTGAAAAAGAAAAACCTTAATTTAATTATGAAAACAAGTACAAAGTAATCTAAGAAGTGTGAGAGAGTTGATTAGGTTTAGATCAAGTGGAATGGAATGGAATGGATTTGATCAGATTGAACAATACAAACAAGTTTAATTATGTAATAAACAATAATCAATAAAAGGTTGATGTTACTTAATTTAGTGGTTGAAGATGAATAGTGTTTTACAAAGATAATGAATCTAATGCGAAAACTTTAGACAATAGTATAGGCGGATCAGAATTAATTTTTGTTGTTGAATATATTGGATCAACTTCACATATTTGGATCTAATTCTCATATGTGACCTTGTTCTTCACCTATAATATTGACCTACAATGCTCTTTGTATTTTTCCCTATGAATTATCAAAATAAACTACTTGGCCACAATATTCTGAATTGCACTAGATTAGGGTTTTTCTTTCAACTTGGTGTGTTATAAAAATGTCTTGACAAACAACAAATATGCACATAATTCTATAATAAAACCTAGTTGATTCACACATGTGCTAGGATAAATGTAAATGATTATTCTTTTGATTCTTTAGTTGTATGTGTCAATGCGAATAGATCGATCGATTGATAAGTGGTCAATTTGATTCTAGATTAGGGCATGATAATTTGATGATTGACTTGAATGCAATGATGGGATTTTTATACAAAACAAAACACCAAATTGTAAAGATTTATGCAAATTTAGTTTGGGACCAAGTTGTAAGATGGGGCTAGTTGGCTAAAATGTTTAATTTTGATTATACATCTAAAAAGATTAAGATCACAACTACAAGGATGATCTTACACCCACAGACACAACTTGGGTCAAATAAACAAGTTGGATCAATGATTGAGATGGATTGGATTGGATAAGGATTAGGGTGAAAGTACAAACTTATGCCACCTTTTGAGTAATTCACATTTTTCTAATAAATTCAACCAACCCTTGTGTGGTGCAAACATGGTGTCTACTTGGAAAATTGGGGGTTTAGCCCAATCAAGTTCAATAGAACCCCCTTTCATTATCCAATACTAAAAACAAAACAATTTCAAGCCAAGCATGCTTCCTAGGTGAGAGAAGAGAAAATAAGGAAGGATCAAATACTAAAAACAAAACAAAAGAAAAAAGAAAAAAAATACATGATAGTGACATAGTAATGGGATCATCAACTAACAAACGCTTTTTCCTCACCTATGAGGTCATCATTGTCCATCCAAAATACACCACCATATTGATCTTCTTGTCTCTTATTCTTAGTCATCTCTATTACTCATGTTTCTTCTTGATATGTTTTTGTACTTGATGTAGACACTTTATCAAATGAAAAAATATATTTCTTAATCCACACTTGCTTCACTTGTTTTGGTTGTATGTTAGTAGAGTTTGATTTTAGAATTTTCTTTTCTTCGGTTTCCATGTTTATTTCTTTAATTTGAACTCAATAACTTCTTTTTTGAAATTTCTTTGGAATGCTCTTTCTATTCTTTATTTCTAGGCTTGCTTTATTTGATTCTTCTTTCTTAAAATTATTAGTTTCCCTTTCAAGTATCAAATAAATTATTGTTCTCATCTACACAAATCTTATACAAATCATGAATATTCTCATCTCACTCAAATGGAAAATCCTTAGGTGCCTCAAAAAAATGTCTAATGTAAAGTGACTAGCATCTAAAAATCGAAATCTAATGAACTCTTAATTTTTTCCACTTTTTCTTGATGTACAAATTCAACACATTGGTATGAAAATGAATGTGTGAATTTTATTTCTATTGTTCTAATGTGAATCCTCAAAATAATATAACCCAATTTATGGTATAATATATCAATTTTTGTTGCATCCCCCAATGATTAGAGCCTTTATAAGTCATTGCCTCACTAACTAGCTAATCAAATGTGAACCTCTCCTTGAGAAGATTCATCCCTTTTGCTCCTTAGCCTACCTCTTAGAGGTACAAATACTAGGGTATTAACAACCCTTTCCAACTATTGTTCCCCTCCCCAAGGTAGGCTATTATGCATTACTCACCCTTTCACCATTAGAAAAAACTTCTTGTCCTACTTGCATGTGTTAAGCATGTCACTAGTGTTCATCCTAAGCTAGGATCAAACTAAATAAAAAATATATTTTCATTACTTATTACTGATAGACCCCTTCTTCATGGATGAAGTCAATTCATGAAATATATTTCATCTATATGGAGCATTATTATGTTGTTTTATCTCAACTATATATAGATCCATTTTCCATATGAATTTTCCCCCTTTACTGTTTCAAATATTATATATTACTTTTTGATCTCAAAATTTGATGCTTAGGAGATATAGTTTTGGGAAGTTCTATGAATGTGGGATCAAATTGTTGCTTGTCGAATGACCTCTGTGATTTTAGAAGTTGACTCTTCATTTAACTAATTTGGGAAGGAAATGGGAAGAGATGAAAATAAATGCATACAAATAACTATTCTAAGGTGATGTGCCAAAAATTTTTAATGGTGTTTCCTATCATGCATCATATCATAATCTCAATTTTGTAATGTTTAACTAAAATTTGAAAGAGTGCTAACATGATCCAAAAATTTGCATATATGAGATAATCGAAACTATCAAAGCTTACTACAATAGTCAATAACTAGAATCTCTCAGTGAAAACACATAACATGATTCTCTTTAGATAGAGGAAATAGAACCCATGACAAAGACCAATAGAGCACAAAGTTATGTATTTGACCTTTTTCATACAATAATAACTACTATGGTTTGAGAAATTATAGAAATACACTATTAATTTGTCTAAGTCCCTCCTAAAAGATGATGAAAACCCCCTGAAATAGTGCCCCTTAGGGCCTTAAATAGAAGAAATTCTCGCTTAGCATTGAAAATTGCAATAACAGAAAATATTCCCACTTCCTCACTCGTAGACATTGCCATCATGGTGATGATTGAAATTTTTAACTAGGTAATCATAAATATCTCCCCATAGGCAAAAAGATGCCATTTTTTCCTCCATGACCTTTTGTTGCAATGGTCTACAAGCCTCATCATTAATATTACTGATGAAGGGCATTTGTTCCTTAGGGTGCAAATGGGCGCACCATGCATCAACCCCCACCAACAGTTCACAGGCGGCCCACCAAATGTCCTAGCCAACCACACATCATATATTACTTGTGATTCTTGAAAACCTCTTCAGGTTGTGCTAGCTCAACACATGACTTGGGGGAGTGAGCACTTGGAAAACAAAACACCGCTCATCCTTTATGGGTAATGCGTGAAGCTGCCATGTTGCATCCTTACATGACATCCCTTTGAATTGTGTCATATTCTTAATCCCTTAGGTTTGGTAGTAGCTATGCGGCTTTGAAATGTGGCTCTATTGCATACAAACCTTGAACTTAGGTGCAAAACCTTAGAAGATGGAAGAAAAGGGCATTACTTCTAGCAATTCTTTGAAACAAAACCCCCGTAAAAGGGTTGTAGTAGAAAATGTCTACAAATTTTAGTGACTCTCGGGGACCTCTACCTGTCAAGGTGAGAACCTAGAACCTCAGTCCACATATAAAAAACACAAAAATAAAAAGATGAAGCATTCTGCTCTTATAGATTTTGGAGAGCCAATTGCATAGATGCCAATTCCTCCTCAGATTGTTGCACTTTATTTTTTAGTGCTTTGGAGACCTTATCCAAAGTGATTATCTCTTTAAAAGAGAAATTGTTTACAGTCTATGCAATAGACTTCATGTGATACTCCAGCTAGGTGAGTGGCTCTAAAACCCCTTCCACTTTAATAACACTTGGGGACTAACTGAGGCCTTGAAAAGTGATCTAGTCTTGCTAATTTCCTTCCAATATATACTTCATCTAATCTTCTGGCATGATAGTGTCATATAGAAGGAAAGGGGAAGGGAAGCCTAATTGAACAAGTTTCCTGATATTCCCTTTCATATTTGCAATTACGTGATCTAAAGAAATCAAATATTCTTGACATTTGAGGGCCACTTTGTTGCAACCAAGGAATTTGTTAGCCTTCTTGACCATTAATCTCCTATTTTCCACTCCCATAGAATTCAAGGCATCGTCAGTCACAACGCATAATTTTTAAATTAGATACTAAGAGCCTGTGACCTTTGAAGTGACATATGACAACATGTGATCCACCACTATGCTCACCTCAACACTTGCCTTAGATAGGAATCCATAATGAATGTGAGAATAGGTTTCAAGGAGGTATCTTTTTCATTTTTTCCCCCAATGATACATAAATTTATCGGATCATGGGAAGAATACTAGTTTGTTGCAAGTTGCGAGACAACTCATCCTTTAATTGTTGAAGCTACTAGTCTTTATCTTGAGCCTTTTTCAGAGTCATTCATGAAAATCCATAATCAGAAAGCTCTTTATCCATTAGTGCCAACACTTGTTCCTTCTCTTGTAGCTTGGAATGAACTACCTCTCTTTCTTTTTCCTCCACATCCCTTTGGGCTTGAGCCTCAGTTAGCTTCTTAGTTAATTTTCATTCAAATCTTGAACTTCATCCAGCTACTTTTGGAACTTGGATGTAGCTAGCTCATTCTCCCATTTTTCTCTTTAAATTTGGGCCCAAGCTTCATCTAACTCCTTTTGGATTCTATCCTTTGCAACTTGCTCAACTTGGAGGGCCTCCTTGGTGGGCTCTTGTTTGTATATTCTTGTGCAGCGTCAAGATTTCAACATATTTTTCCTTAATATTAGTGGTCAGTATGTCCATTGTATCTTTTACTCAGGCAATCTCTTGGTCCCTTTTATATACTTTCCTAATAACTTTTACGAAATTAGTGGAGACCACCTTTTTCATTTCCTCTATTAGCTAAAATTTATCTTGGTGGTAGGCTTGGCTCAGATTTAGGCTGTCAACATATCACTATCCTCCTTCACATCACGGTTATGTTTTAGGAGGTTGAAGTCTTTTGCATGATGAGTGATGTAAGAGAGGAGATCTCTTCATCAAGAAGATAGAAAAATATTGGCGGAACATAAGTGATGGTCCCTTCAACATCCCAATATGATGGTGCATGACAATAGTGAGTAGGTGATAGGTGTCTTGTTGGGCATGGGGTTTTGGTTTTCCTTGTGTGATTCATTGGAGATAATCTAACAGTAATCACATGAATCATTCATATAATTGTTGTGAGTGATGCCACCCAAGTGCTTTCTGTGATGGTCTTGTTTTCTACGATGAGAGAATCAATGGTCTAGATTAAAGGGAAAGCATTTGACAATCATTGTGAGGGTTCTTCACATTGTAGTTTGAAAACATAAGTCTGGTGCCTTTCCATGATGAGTGATGAAGGGTTGATATTAAACAATGAATATTCAATGGTTGAGGTGGCATTGTGCCCTTGCTTCACATCGTTGTTGTGAAGGAAAGGCACTAGAGTGGTTTGTGTGATGCATGATAAATGACCCTAATTCAAAGGTGGAGATCAATGATGATGTTTTAAACTTGGCCTAATGTTTGATCTCAACCATCCATCTCCAATCCAATGGCTAGCATTCAAACTTCAATGGTCAATGAATCTTGTTCATGGAATATTTGTGGAAGTAATGTCTCAACAACATTCTCAGATACTAGATCAAATCTGATTGACTTGGATAATTTTTTCATGCCTTTTCAATGTTGTATTGATTGTAGGATGTCACCATTACTCCTTGATGTGATGTAGAGGCCATATTCTTCTATCAGGGTATGTTGCCCCGAATTTTATTACAAAATTTATGATCCCCATCCCTACACTCATGAGAGTCATCATCTTGGGATGTGCTTGAGATATCAGAGCCTTTATGGCTAGTTATGTTGCTTTTGTGTTGGTAGCAATTCAAATCATTTTTCCTGATCGAGATCATCTTCTATAACCCTAGTTTGTTTAGGGTTAGGGTTTTTAATTTAAATCTTGGTTATGCTTGAACCATAAAGGAAAATATTATATATTTTTTATGGATCCTTCCTTTGGCTTCTCTGGGATTTTTCTTTTGTAGAGCTACAACTCTTGCATTCTTCCATTGTAAAGGTTATTTCAAGCTTTATGTCAATAAAACTCAACTATTATCACCATTACCTCTTGCATGTTTGAGTAAAATTAATTTACCTTCATATCTAAGAGGGTGCTTTAGTTATTTCTTTGACATATTATTTTATTCTAAAGTAGGAAGGAACAAACTCTAAATTTAGTGCATCACCTTCTTTCATAATTCATGTCTCTTTCTACCATTTTCCCTTATGATCTATTAAAGTAGGTTAGCATTAGGAATTTCATGTGTTGGGTTAGACCAACACATTTTGCACTTAGTTTAGAAGAGGAATTCGGCCTTCTCTAGAGACTTGACCTCAATTTACAAGGTCCCACACCTTGAGGTCATTTACATTGTGTCATTAGAACATTGAACTCTTGTTAAGTAGGGTACAATTTTATGTGACAATAGTTTTTGGCATGCCCAGTGGGAAGGGAAGGAATTTCATTTGATTTTGCTAAGAGAGTAGTGTCTCTCTCAACATTCCAGCCTTTAATAGGCTCTCAAACAAGTACCTAGTGACTCTGCTATCAAGGGAGGACTCTACATATGAATTGGTGACTCTATTGTTACTCAAAACTCCTGGTTGAAGATCAGACATGCAATTCCATGCCAAGGATTCATACAAGATCATCTTCTAGAGGTAATTTTCAATATATCCAACTCATTTTCTACTTCTATAATTAGAAGAAATAGACAATATTTGTCACCTATAAGAAGGAATAGAAGTTCAGGTCCTTCTCCTAGAGCCCTATCTATGCCATCTATGGATATATTATTTCAAACTAAAACACTTTCCACCCATACAAATAGGACATTATTCGACATGGATTTACCTAGAAATCAACCCTTTGTATCTTTTACCAATGATAGCCCCTTAATTTTGGCTCAAAAGAATGATATACTAGTCAATTCCTTGAAAAGTATTCCCCATTTTACTAGTGAAACATATACAACTCTAGTAGATAAAGTCATAGATGTGGAAAACATATGCTTAGTGCATGATGTTATAGAAGACAATGTGGCTATAAGATTACTTGCCACTTATCTTAAAGGAAAGGCAATACAATGGTATAGAGGTATACCACCTAACTACATTCACAATTGGGATGAGTTAGGAGAGAAATTATGTAAACATTTTGAGGACAAGAGTGACCACTTGTCCTTGGTTGAACAAATAACCACTATTAAGAGAGCACCTCACAAATTAATGAGTGATTTTAATTACATATTTTAGAAGACTTGGGATAGAATCCCTACTCTGGTGAAACCTTCCCTTGAGTATGATTTTGTATACTTCTTAAGAGCTCTTAACAGTGATATTGTTGTTATGATTTAGTCAATAGGAGGTAACACCTTACCAAAAACATATGATGTTGCCATAAAGGTAGAAAATTGTTTAATTTAGGTTGGGAAGATAACTCCTAGGCCACCAATGCCTTTATTTCTAGAGCTTCCTTCACAACCAATGATGGTACCTATCCCAATGGATCCTATTCTAGTGGTTTCCACAAGCCAACCTTCAACTTTTGTTGCACTTCCAAGAGATTGCATGTCCTTGCTTCAAAGTATGAACAATGAATTGGTGTCAATGAAGAGGCAACAAGCTCGAAAAAATAGGCCTTATCAACCTCAAAATCAAGGTTATCAGCAAAATAGGCCACCTTATCAAGGGAAAAATCAATGGAATCATAATAAGCCTTTGAATAATATGCATACACTTACTACCAACAATCCTAAGGCTTTGGTCCAATGGAATCATAATAAGCCTTTGAATAATATGCATACACTTACTACCAACAATCCTAAGGCTTTGGTCCAATGGAATCGTAATAAGCCTTTGAATAATATGCATACACTTACTACCAACAATCATAAGGCTTTGGTCCAATGGAATCATAATAAGCCTTTGAATAATATGTATACACTTACTACCAACAATCCTAAGGCTTTGGTTCTAGCACAAAATAATCTAGGCCAAGAGAAAGAGTGGTGTTACCCTTGTGAGCGAGCTCATAATCAAAATGTTTTCCAGAATGGAGAGTGTGTGCAAATTTTAGTATCTCAAAATCAAACCTCTACTTTAGAGCAACAAATTGGCACAAGCCAAGCAACTTCTAGTAATCAAAATCACACATGTGAGGACTCGTCATTTTTCATTTTGGGTCAAGAGGATTTTTGTGGTGTAAATCAAGAAGACACCAATGTAATAGCTCAGAATACAAGATCAAAGAAAAGAGTAATGGAGGGTGGTACATTTTCCATGGTTGGATAGGCATCAATCTCTTAGTAACCTGAACAAAGTGCAAATACTGGACCAACAGGTGGAACAACAGAGGTTTCATGATCCAATTAACATATTAATAGGCCTAAACAAGTGGTGGAGTAGTCTAAGATCACACAAGTAATAAGATTTTTTTTTTTACAAAGGTTCCTTCTTGTGTGAGAGGGAAAATTTGAGTGTAAACAAGATAATTGAAATGAAATAAAAACTAATCTAATCAAAACAAGAATCTAGATCTATACCCATTCACTGACGAAATGAACCTAAACTATTACTGAATTCAAGAAACAAAATCAAAAGATGAAAGCATACATGAATTCATAAAAATAATAGTGCTACCATCCCATGTTAGAGTGTATTCACGAAGATGTGGTTGTTCATATCAATGCAAAGGCTCCATAGTTGTGTGTGAGAGATTTGAAGAACATGCATGTTGATTGAAGATATTGGTTGAAGCTTTTTCAATGTTGATTTGGAATTACTTTGTTGCATAAGGTATGTTGATTATTTGATCCTTTTTTGTGAGGAAAGAGGTTTGTTATATAGAAATTGGGATTTTAAATGAATGATCAAGATCATGTAGCAGAAGTCTTGATCGATGGTCGAAAGATGTTGAGAGGATTTAGATGGGCATAATCTATGAAAATAGATTACACAATTAGTGTGATTGAGGAATAGATTGATCAGTCAGGAAATAGATTGAGCAATCAGTGATTCGTAATTTTCTCAATCAGGAAAGTGGTTGAGAATGATTAATTAATTGATTTAATTAATTAATTCCTTTTGGAGTTGAATGTGAAAATCAAGTTTGACTTTTGCAACCAAAGTTGCATTAGTTTTATTTGATTTTTGATAATTTTTTGAATACTTTATTCAAATTATTCAAATTTGGAGGGAAAATGAGTTAATTAAATTATTATGATTTTAATAATTCAATCGACTTAGGGGAATAAAGTGATTTATTGATGTAATTAAATAATTGGTGTTATTTAACTAATCAGGACGAAATAAAGTGAGATAATGACTTTATTAAATAAATGTAATTTATTTAATTGGTCAATTTGATGAAAAGTGAATTAATTAAATAATGTCGTATTATTCAACTAATAGAGGAAATCAGGGTTTTTAGGACTTTATTAAATAAATGGAATTTATTTAATTGGTCAAAACATGATAAAAAAGGTGAATTAATTATATAATGTTGTATTATTTAATTAATAAAGGAATTTAGGGTTTTTGATGCTTTTGATGTGAAATGCAATTTGATAATAATGATGTGAAAATATCATTTAGTATGTCTAAATTTTGCGCCTCTTTGATACAAAGTACAAGTTTCTTTGTTTCAAAGATTCAATGTTAAGATCAAGATTTTTAAAACCATATTTATGCCCCACTATTCCCTAGTAGTCAACGAAATGATGGTAGGACTCTATGTTGCCCCCTTGAGAGGTTGGCTACAAATTGCAATTTTAAGGTCAAGCTCATGACACTATTGTATTTCAGCCTAGTTGTGTAGAGGACAAAAAATTAAGTCTATAGGTCTCTTGTTGCTTGTTCAAAAGTTCTTGGGAGCCCCTAATTTTAATGTAGGAAGGTTCCCTAAGTAAAAATTAGGGTTTCCTAGGTATAAATTAGGGTTTTTGAGGGTTAAAATAGGTAATTAGTGTTCTAATTACCTTATTTTCACATTGAGCCTATAGAGAATTCTTGCCTTTGGATTTCTCATTTTTTCAACTATCAAGGAGCTATGATGTTGATTTAGGGAGCCCCACATCACGTAGACACAATTCAAGAGTATGGATGGACCGCAGGCGTTGGTGCCCCAATATGTACCCTCTTGATTCTCATTTTCATCTTTCTATGTTCCTGTAATTAATGCTTAAAGTCCAATGAGTCAAAAGCGTAGTTTTTATGGTTTTAGCACTATTGATTCAATTAAAACACTTTTTCCATTTTGAAAAGCTCACTTTTGATATACTTTTGTGCACTTAACTTAATTTTATGCTTTTGACCTAATTTTTTGATTTTGCAATTTGTTTTTTCTATAAATTTGCACTTTTGATTTCCATGCTTCGTTTTCTATGTTTTTGTGATAAATTTGAACCCTTCCCAAATTTTTGTTCTTTTGATCTTTTCACTCTTGCTATTTCTCATTGCTTTTGCCTAAAATTTCCTCACTTTTTCCTATTTTCTTCGCTTTTTCCAAAAACTTTGTCGCTTTTGCTACAATTTTTTCACTTATGACTTTTTGGAACCCTTTGTTAGTTTATTCATTGTTTTCATTTCATTTTGTGTTTAAAAAAAAAATCCCTAACATCGTGTGTGGAATTATTGTAGGTGGTCCTTAAACCACTACACTCGAGGGAGCGACGACCTCAGGATCTGTTTGATTTTATTGTTGGTTTCGATGTATTGGAGTGAGATTTCCTAGATGTGGTTGGGATATGCCATATTTGTTACATAACCACCATTCGATGTCACATTGCAATGATGACCAGGCTCGTGAAGTGGTGGAATTCAAAGACTTCTTCATTTCACTTACGTATAAGAGAGGCCACTATTACCCTTGAGGATGTGTGGAGGATCCTCCGCATACCCATACATGGGGAGCTTGTTACCTATCATTTTTGATTGGGTACCCACACAATGCGACATGTGTTTGATGTGAGACATTTGGAGGTACGCCAGTCTAAGATAGATTTATTTTATTTTTTCTATAGTGTTAATCATGTTTCCCTTATTCTTTGTGGTTTGGTTTTGGAGCTAGTTGTTCCAGATAGGAGAGGCCATCAATTTCCTATTGGATGGGGTATATGTATTGAGGAGATGTTTGAGCATGGGACTAGATATGCATGGGATCCCTGTCTTCTCACCCACCTATATAGAGATATGCATGATGTTGCATATCATGGTGGGAAATCCATTTATGTAGGTGTCTCTCTTCTTCACATATGGGCCTTGGAGCACATCACAGTTGCTCGACCTGATGGTATATAGGATCAAACTATTGGTGATCCATACTCTTATTGTTATGGAGATTTTCTACATTATACCTTTCTTGAGGAGATTTCGTACTAGAATCATGTTTTGATGATATGTCAGGATATATATGGAGACCATATATGGATTGTGCGGCCTAGCCTAAGGATCAGGAGTAGCTAGAATACTGCAGATAGACTAGATGGTTGATAAGTCACTCTCACTCTCTTTTGGAGAGGTATCTTCCTGAAACGGTATGTAGGCAGTTTGGAGAGAGATAGGGTCACTTTCCAAACACCTATGAGGCTCTATTTAGTTGGAACACCAGAGAGGTCCAAGTATGGGGTCTAAAAGTTGACTGAGATGTTATTTCTGCATTCAGAGCTCTTACCCCAGTTGGATGGGGTTGGCCAGTGGGTAACTTAGAAAATACGGGTACCACTCAATTTTGATCAGTGGTGGACACGATGTGTTCTTGTGAGATTTACAGATCCTAGTGGTGATCCCATAGTGGGTAGAGTAGGTATCATAGGTCAGTTAGGAGAGAGACAACGTCTCAAGATTCTAGTAGAGCAACTTGGTATGGCCCAATAGGATGGTAACTAGGTTAGACAGGGGGATTAGATGCAAGGTCATGGATAAGTTCTAGGTCCCCCTCCACCACCTGTGGATGGAGGTTCTCAATTTTATACAGAGATAGGGTGGTGATAGGCTATAGAGGCACAAATTGTTACTCTCACTATAGAGCGAGATGGTCTTAGAGAAAAGTGAGATACAAATATTGGGCGTCATTTTGTTGTGGAGATATAGTTGCAGGCCATTACCAACGAGAGGGATAGTCTAAGGGAAGAGTGTGATAGTCTTCACATTGAGAGGGATTAGTTATTATAGAGGGATAAATATTACCAAACTTTGTATGATGCTTTTTTTCCTCGAGCACAACAACAACTGAGATTAGGAGAGCCTAGTGTTATAGGTGGTGGGGTTGCGTCATGTGGCCACTCTATTAGACCACTAGATCTAGATGGTGATCCACAACTTGGTCTATAAAGTCCTCCTTTCCTTTTCAGGTAGTGGTATTATATACTTGATATTTATGATGTTATTTAGAGACTATGTAGACATGATTTTGTATATCTATTCATCGGCCCAATCGAGGCCTCGTATATATGCATTATTTTGTATTATACTACCACACTTGTTTCCATGATGATGATTTACTATAAAATTCTAATTTTTTGATGATGATATATGTATGGATATACCTTCTTCGATTTGGCTTCACTATGTGTTTATGTGATGATTATGGATGAAAATGTATGATGATGTATGCTTTTTTTCTTTTTTTCTTTTTTTATGTATGCATATGATGTGGATAGATGGATCAATATTATTTCATGTGATGTTTTATTATGAATGATCAATATGGGTGATATATGATGGATGTATGTCATCTATTCATGATACATGATGTTTTCATTGGCTTATTATCAACATGATATGTATTGACAATATTTGTGGATGTAGGATGGATATGGTACTAATGATATTATGATGGAAGATGGATGCTAGTTAGAAAAAATATAAATGATGATGAATAGAAATTTGATGTTGTTAGTACTAATGAACTGCTTTCACTTTGCTTGGAGGCTTCACATTTTGAACAATCATGTTTGATGTAGCAAACATATATGATGCACTAGGCTATTAATAACCAAGCTGAATTTTTATCCATTACGTGGAATTTGACTCGACATATAAAGAATGTTCTTGCTCATACTAGACATACAAAAACATTTTTTAAAATATATGGTTTGGTTGTGTTAAAGCTTTTTGAAATAGTTACACAAAGAGGTATAAAATACCTAACATGCACCTACTACATGAAATTTTTCAAAAAAACTTCCATACACTCAATAAAAAAAGTATTCACTGTGGTAGTATCATAGAAATATCTTACAAACAACAAACTGAAATGATGCTCAATTCCCTCATTCCTTCTCTAAATCCTTACGAACATCCTTGAGAGATCTCGAGAATGAGACCATAAAATAAATCACAAAGATAAGACTAAAAAGATAAAACAAAGTTGCAATTTCACTTGACATATCTATTTGGGGTGGGGCTATTATCCGGTGTTGATCATGTCTATTGTAGGAATGGATCTGTTAAGGCATATCTCAAGATGTTGTTGGCGACTTTTCAAAAAGATAGGTAGTTACTATTCTGGCATCGTTTTAGTGTGCTTGTAATAAAATATTTGTGATTGTTTATTTGAAAGTTCTAGCTTTTTGTGTTTTCTTTGTTCATTTGTCTATTTTTTCAAAGGGTGAGTGCAACAATTATTTTATTATGGGTGAAAATTTTATTGCGAATTGTGATGATGGAGTAGGATTGTTTGATTATTTTCTGATTTATGATGTTTTTTTTTTGTTTTCAAGGGACTAACCTAGGGCCTCGAGAGCTCATCAAAGATAAGCCTTGCCTACGTTGTACTTGCATAGGCTTGTAGTTCACTTGGTTTGAATTTTTTTGAACTTTTTTGTTTTGTTAATGTTTTTGGATTTTGTATTTTTTTGTGACTGTTTTTGGATTTTGAATTTTTTTGTGAATGTTTTTGGATTTTGTATTTTTTTTTGACTAAGTTGAAATAAAGAATGATAGAAACCTAATGGGACTAACCTAAGGCCTAAGGGCTTGTTAAGACTTGCCTAAATTATACACATAGAGACCACGTAGTCCAACCTGTTGACTCAAAAGCATAAATGTTTTTGGGATTCATGCAACATTGATAACTTGGATTGATATTCCACTTCTAGTTCTAGAGGATATGTTGTGGAAAATATACTTGAACTAGTTGTGAGGTTCAAGAAAATGTTGATATCTTAGAATATTTGAGTGAAGGAATAATCCAATGATGTTTTTATTTTTTATTTTTTTTCAAATGTTTTTGTTTTTAAAGCATTTTTACCATGATAGGACATTCATAGATCTCATCCATGACCTGCTTTAAGAAGTAGCCCCTAGTTGGAGACAAGACTACTTTCCTCAATCAGTAACAAGCCATGGTGGACACATGCTTTATTATGGAATGAATGGGTGGATGTTGTGAATAGTAATGATAGATAATGACGCTAGTTCTATTCAAATATAGTGCCTGATTTCCAAGTTTTCACTACGGTACTTGTTCTAGGAGCACCACAAAGTGGTTTTCATTCAAGGAACATTTTATTTCTCTTTATTGTTTTTCTTGCTTTTCTAGTTTTTTTAGTTTTTTCTCTTTACCATTTTTTTGGATTTTTACCCTTTTTCCTAGAGCATTCTAACATGCTTTATGTGTAGAACTTATTGAGGTGGCTATTTTTCAGTGGTTCAGCTAAGGGTTCTCCTTCAATACTAGCCAACTGATAAGCTCCAAAACTATATATTATTGTGATGATAATGGGCTTACCTAGTTGGGCTCAAGTTTTCATTTTCCATATTGATTTAGTTGTACCTTATAATTCTCCCCGAGGACCAAGTCACCAACCTAAAAAAAAATTTCTTTGATTTTCTTATCATAGTTTTGTTTTATCTGATTCTGATAAACCTGAAGATGGTTTAATGCACTCAAACGCCTTTCATTTAGGAGCTCCAATTCATGTAACCTAGATACCTAATATTCTTCATTACTGGCCATGCCTTTTAATGAGATTCACAATGAGGGGATTTCAAACTCCATAGGTAAGACAACCTCTGATCTGTAGATGAAGGAAAAGGGTGTGGAACCTATAGGCATTTGGGTACTAGTTCGATAATCCCATATGGCTAGGTTTAGTTGCAAATTCCAATCACAACCAACTTCATTAATAGTCTTCTTTAGTATTTTCAAGATGGTTTTGTTAGACACTTCAACCTGACAGTTTCCTTGTGGATAGTAGGGTGTGGAAAATATATGTTGGATAGGGTTTGGAACAAAGTTCCTGGACTTCTTGATTCTTGAATGGGGTGCCATTATCTGTTATGATTGTCTAGGAAATTCCATACCTACAAATCAGATAGTTCAAAATGACCTTTGATATTTTTTTTTCTGTGACGTAGGTCAATGGAATTGCCTCTATCCATTTAGTGAAATAATTTGTTGTTGTGATAATAAACTTGTGCCCATTAGATGAAGCAAGCATAATCTTACCTACTAGGTCCAATCCCCATTGCGAGAAAGATCATGGTGTTGTGATAGGTCTCAAATCCTATCCTGGTACATGAACGAGGTCACTATGATACTAGCATTGATGAAAATTTTGGGAATACTAAATATAATATTATTCTATGGAGAGCCAATAATACCTTGTTCTCAACAATGTTTGGACTAAGTTAGGTCCACTAGAGTGGGACCCATAAATACCTTCATGTACCTCTTGTAAGGTTGTTTTCTTCTTCTTCTTCTATGTTAAGACATTGGAGTAATATAACATCTAGACTACGATGATATAGGATATCTCCTAGGATTATGAATTAGGAAGTTCTATGGGTAAAGGTTTTCTTTTGAGTGGGCGTTAGGTCAAGTGGTATGATACCATGCTAGATGTAGTCAAATGTTTCTTGGTACCATGGAAGTTACAACCAACATCAACACATACCAGTTTTGATTTCAAGATGTCGAATGTTGGCACAAGGAATTCATATTTTGAGACATTCTACAAAATATCAAGCGAGCCTATTGTTGCCATGGCATCAAATGCTTTGTTGTTGATTATAGGAATCTATTTAAAAGAGAAGGTGAAAAAATATTCCTTGAAGCTATCTACCACCCTTTTGTATGGTATCAATTTGTCATATTTTGTCTAGTACTCATCATTCAGTTTTCTAATAACTAGTTGAGTCTTCGAAGACCTATAGCTCTTTTATTCTCCATTCAATAGTCATCTTGAGCCCTATGACAAGAGCTTCATACTCTAAGATATTATTTCTGCATGGGAATTCTATTCTCTATGCCTTGGGTATACTATCTCCTTTTGGTGTGAGAAATAAAATACCTACTTTAGAGCTATGTTAAGTGTGGAACCCATCAAAGTATAATGTTTAATGCCATATTTGTTTCGTTAGAAATATGCTCTTATATGGGAAGTCTATTGTCAAAGGCTTGTGATCCTCCATTCGTGCATCGGCTAGCTAGTCTTCTATGATATATCTCTTGATGGATCTTTTATCCACACACTTAATGTCAAATTCACTTAGAATCATCACCCATTTAGTAACTTGTCCTATTAGGTTTTCTTTTGATAGTAGGTACTTTAGCGGGTCTACCTTTGAAATCAACTTTACCTTTTTGTTTAAGATATAGTGCCTCAAATTTTGTGTCACAAATATGACTATTAGGAACATTATTTCTATGGATGAGTAGCTCAAATCATAGCCCACTAGTGTTCAACTGATGTAGTAGACCACTCTTTCTTTTTTTATTATCATCTAGTTGGGCTAGGAGAGATCCCAATGTTGCTTGTGTGGTAGACACATATAGTATCATTTCCTTGTCTGGATTTGGCGGTATGAGTACATGAGGAGTAAGTAGGTACTCTTTGACTTGTTGGAACACTTAGTCACACCTTCCATCCCACTTTAATGTGATGTCCTTGTGTAGGAGATGAGTGAAAGGGTGAAATTTATCTACCAATTGTGCAATAAATCACTTGATGGATTATAGCTTCCCTTGTAGACTTCTCAGTAGTTTTAGTGTCTTCGGTGGAGGCATCTCTAATATTGATTTTAATTTTGTTGGATCCACTTCAATACACCTTATTGACAATATATACCCTAGTAGTTTTTTGGATGTTACTCCAAAAACATACTTTTTTGGGTTGAGTCTTAGGTTATATTGTTCCAGCCTATCAAACACCCTTGCAAGATTTGACAAGTGATCTTCCCTTTTGATAGAATTTTCTATAATATCATCCACATAATATTCCATGATGGTGTGTAGCATATCATGGAATATGGTTGTCATTGCTCTTTGATATGTTTCTCCTACATTATTTAGACCAAAGGGCATTACATTCCAGCAAAAGGTCCCCCAAGCACAAGTAAATATTGTTTTATGTTGATTGTCTAGAGAGATTTTTATTTGGTTATACCTAGAGAAACCATCCATTAAGGATAGTATCTCATTCCCTATTGTTAGATCCTCTATAATGTCAATTCTTAGTGATGGAAATTCATCCTTTGGATAGGCTTTTTTTAGGTCTTGGAAGTATGTGTAGATCCTTATGCCCCCAATGGGTTTTCACACTAGTACTAGATTTGATATCCATTGTGAATAACTGACGGTTCTGATAAAACCTAAATCTAGTAGTTTCTTTATTTCTACCTTTACCAATAATGATATTTTAGGATGCATCTTCTTTAACTTCTATTTGATAGGTTTTTCTCCAAGGACTACAACTAAATGATGTACCACTAATGCCAGATCTAGTCTAGGCATGTTAGTGTAGGTCTAGGAAAAGTTTACCTTTATGTCATTGATGAATGTTGTGATTTTTTTAATTTTTTTGGGATCAAGTGATTACGTGTGGTATGTGACTTTTGGATTCTCTATTGTGCCAACATTTATGAGTTGTATTTCTTCTACTAGGAGTGTTGATATTTCTTGGTACTCAGATATGGGGAGATTGAACCCTCCATCCTCAAGTACCTCTGGGAGGTTTTCACCTTCGGATGTGCCTTTATTTTATTCTTTTTAGATCTGATAGAGCCACACTGTGGTTTTCTCTAGGGGACATCATTTTGATCTTTATATTTTTCTTTTCATTTTTGTGTCTAGAAGGTTCAATATCTCCACTAAAAAATGTATCTTGTTCGAGTTCCATGATGAACAATTGTTTGTGATCTCTTATTGGTATGTCTGTTCAAAGTCCCATGAACTCTTTTATTGCTTCATCATTCTGGAATTGATCCAAAACAAGTGTATGCGGTTGTTTGTAACAATCTATCAATTATGGGTAGTAGAGTAGTAGGCTATCATCATTATTCAAAAATATTACGGAGGTTGTAGAAATGGTTAGTATGGATTTGGTATCCTTTTCCCATTGGGTGTGTAGGTCATCATTACTAGAAGTGGGGGAACCCTATCTAGTGATAAAGGAAGGAGAATCCCATTCATATTCATTAGAGTCTTTTCTAGAATAATAATAGATATTAGGAATAGTCTTGAGGGATTGAATAGGGGGCCTATCTATGGTAAAATTTTCAAATAATTATTCAACAAGTAAATTGTGGTCCATAATGTGGTAGATATCCAATGTCTTAACACTAGTAAAAGGCACTCATTTTTCCCAAGAGGTACATCTAGTTTTTGGAGTAACCACATTATTTGTTTGATATCCTAGTCCCATATTTTTCTTTATTTTTTCCACTATGATAGGATCCCATCCACCTTGTTTGTGTAGCCCCAAACCACCTATTCTAGTATATCCCATTTGTTTGGCTAGCTCGTAGCCTTTGTTGTTGGGATTGATTAGGAGGGGTTGTGTCTATTTTGGTTCCTTTTGATCCTCTTTGTATATCATAGATGACAAATCTTCTTTGAATATATCTTCATTCTTCATGTCTCCCCATTTGGTGAAAATGGTGAGTTTAGCTACCATTGTCACTTCTTGAACATATTTTATTTTCTTCGCCCCCTCATAAATTTTGGGCATCGGTGGGAGCATACCAATACAAAATTCTTGGTTAAAGTGATAATTCCAATTACCCCTGTCAAGTACTTGAAACTTGGTTTCTTTTTTTGATTGTTCACTTGATGTTGGCTTAATTGAGGTTGATGGTACAATGGAAGGGTCAACATATGAGAATGAATGGAAGGAGTTTCATTGTTGGGTATATGCTAGATCTTCTTATACTTCTCCTCCAACTTTGCATTAAAGTAGAAGGGTTCAAGATCAACATATAATGCCACTTCTTTTCCCTCATGAGGAAAATTTAGGAATTGGTGGAAGATTGAAGGGATTGATTGCAATGCATGAATCCAAGGACATCCCAAGAGTAGGTTATATGGAAACTCAAGATCATGTAATTGACATGTAGTTTCCATGATGGTTGGTCCTATCTGTATTAGTATCCTAACAATCCCTTTTGAATACCTTTCAAGGTCATCATAGGCACTTATGGTAATTCTCTTTTATTTGTCTATCACATCGTCAGAATACCCCAACTGTTTCACAAATTTCAAGGTACAAATTTTTAAACCTGCATTGTTATCTATCAACACTCTCTTGACCATGTTCTTGTTGACACCAACCTCTATGTAGAGGGTTTGATTGTGGAATGAATTTTGTGGAATATCTTTCTTGAAAAATACTAAATGATGATTGGCTGTAATTTTACCAACCATCGCTTGGAACTGATTAGGATCAAAGTCATTAGGGATTGATTCTTCCAATGATTTTTCCAGTATCTCGCTATGTGTAGGTGATAGTTTTAGCAGTTCTAGGATTGATATTAAGGTGAGAGTCTTCTTTATTGTTGCACAATGTTGTAGTCATTTGATGATTTAGCCATGGACTTAGGAGGGGCTCCCTATATTGTAACTCTCCCTCTATAGGTAGTTACGTTATAATTGTTGTCTCCACCTCATATAGTTAGTACATCTAACCTAGTGTCATCTACTTGAGAGATGGTACCTAGAATTGTGTCACCATACATGTAGTTAGCATTGTGGTAATCTTTGTCTTTTCCTTTGTCATTCCTTTTGGTGTGGTTTGGGATTGGGTTTGTGTATATTTGAAGGTCCTTGTTTTTGGGACGATGTTTAAAATCCACTTCTCCTTTGTCTATCAAGTCTTGGATGAGGTGTTTGAGTCTCACACAATTGTTCATTGCATGTCCTTAATTTTATGGAATTCACACAAGTCCTCATTATACCATGACATTTTGAAGCTAGGTTCCTCATAGTTCGGGTGACCATTTACCTTGATGAGGTTTTGTTGCACTAGTTTACACATGAATGTCTCTTGTGACTCCCCTAGTACTGTGAACTACCTCCTTGGTTGATTGTATTGCCTCTATTGCCCTCCTTGATTCATTTGTTGGTTGAATACCTGATTGGTCTTAAGATAGGTAAGCTGGTTGTTTTGTGTACTATTTGGAACATGGCTTGTTTGTGCAACTTGTGGGTTCTTTTAAGGTACATTTTGTGCATTCCATAGTGCTCTAGCATCAACTACTCCATCATTTGCAACGTTATTTTCTTTGCCCAAATCTTAGGTTTATCATTGGAACTAGAGGGATTGTCTTTTGAGCTTCTCAATTTAAGGAGTCCCCTTGCTATGAGGTATCTCTCAATATGCAATCCTTTTTCAATAGTTTCTTCAAATTTTGCAAGACATAGCATAGTGAGTTGGTAGTTGAGCTCAGGTAGGACATTTGAGACAAAGATATCTACCAATTCCTTGTCCAAAATGGGTCATTTGTATCAAATAGCTTTATGCCTCCATCTTTGTAGGTAGGAGGTAAATGAATCTCCTTGAATTTGTTTAATCTTAGATAAATATGTAATGATGGCATCTTGCTCAATATTTAATGAGAAGTGGCTTATGTACTTGATAGATAGTTTGTTGAAGGTTTTAATTCTCAGTGATAGATGGGAAAACCAGTCCATAGCATGACCTGTAGGGCTACGTGGAAAGAGCTTCATGAGGTTAGCATCATTTTGTTGTACCTCCATACATGATACTAAGAAGTCTCATATGTTCTCTATTCGACCTCCTCTTCCTTTATATTTTTTAAACTTGGGTATTTCAAAGTTCTTTGGAAAAGGTAGTGTAGTGATGGAATGATTGAATGGGAATGGACATATTTCATGAAGGGTGTAGGTCTTCTTTATTTTCCCTACTTGCATCTTTGATATTTTTTGATTCATCGCCTCTAGTTGTAATTAAACCTTAGTTTTTAGTACATTTGTTTACAAGTCTTGCATGTAATAGCCTTATTGTACCACAATATTTGTTTGGTCATAAGCTGGATAGAATGATGGTATTGAACCTTGGTAGATCATTTTGAACATAGGGTGGGTTAGGTCCTTTCTATGTGTAAGGAGAGTTAGCTCCTTGTTGAGTGTAAGGAGGGTTAACTCCTTATTGAGTGTAAGGAGGGTTATCTCCCTCTTTAGTGTAAGCAGGATTAGCTCCTTGTTGTTGGGATTAATTATACTGAAGGTTACTGTTGATGGGTATTTTTTCACTTTCTCAACACAAAAAATGCACAAGTGCAATGTCTCTCTTGAAAGGTAATTTCTACAACTAAGTTTTAGAAATCACCCCAAGGTCTCTTAGGTTTTAGTTCATGAAAATTCTTGGAATAGTTCAATGGTTGATGTGATTTTCTGGCAATCACAAGGTGGCCTTTATGGTTCATTAAGCATGGAAGGAATTGGATCTGCAAATGGAGTTTTATAAATTTTAGAAATGAAGAATAACTACTGCAAGTTTAGGACATTAGACTAAAACTCCATCTTGGTCATCAGATTTGGCTTTACAATGATGCTGGAGCTTTGTTCTAACTCTAGTTTTCAAAGAAAAGTCAAAAGGGAAAAGGGATAAGAGGTTTCCTAAAATTGCAAATAATGTTGAACAATAACAATGGAAGATGTTATAGTGGACTGCCTTCCCAAAACTAAGTTCCACTTAACCAAGGGAAACCTACAGTCTCATAATACAAGTGAAATTTTCTAGGGTCTATAGATTTTCAAGCCATTCATTCACCATTAAATCATGAATAAAGATTGAACTTAAGTGAAGCAATATAACAATGCTCAAATTGACTTTACACTATTGTTCATCATCAACAAACAACAAAAAGTATGAGCAAGGAAGAAATCAACACCATAACATTCTTCACCATTAAAGTAAAAAATGAACTAACTACTAAAAGAAAATTAAAACTAGAACGAAAAAGCTTAAATCTAATATTGAGAAGATTAATCATGCACACATGTAACGAAAACACAAGAATCCACCAAAACAATGATATTCTAATTAAATTTTTGCAGCATGCCTTTCACACAAAAACTCAACTCTCTTTTGAAAATGAGAGGAGACCCCCTATTTATAGTTTTCCAAAAGTAAAATGAATGACCAAGATTTATTTTTCATTGTGTGGCTCATATTCATTTTACATTAGGGTTTCACCTACCCCCAAAATATAACAATATAAAATACATCTCTATTTTATTCCCTATTTTGTCATATAGTGGCCCTGGTGCTATAGCAATTTTTTCCTCTGATGAGTGCCATCCCTTTGTAGTCATACTATCAAATACTTATAATCTATGACTGGTTTTCCTTCATTTTTCTAGAGATTAGCATATTATACAAACTTCCCGATCAGGACTTGAAGATTGTCCCATTCCATGATATCTGATTGAAGAAATTGAAAGGATATCATCTTAAGTCTCTTAGTGATTTTCTCCCAACTCTTAGTCCATTTTGGAGTGGCCTTGATGACTCATTCAGATTGTGTGAAAGCCTGGGCAAAAAAGTCCATGAAGTCCAGTGACAATGTATCTGTAGCTCCCTGCTCCATCTTCTTGTAGAAGAATGACTTGATCTTCTCTAGATCTATCTCTAGAGCAGGCACCTCATAATCAATCATCATTTTTAGATAGTCCTCACTATCAGCACGAAGCTCCACAACCCATTCAATATCGAGATATAGCTTGTGCAAAGCCTTCTCCAAAAATTCCTTTCAGTAATCCAAGCTCATTTTCCATGTCTCCACTAGCTAGTGATCATCTTTTATGAGCTCCAGCTTTGTTTCCCATGTTTCCCAGAAGAGTTTGAGGATGCTCTTGAGCTTAGGATATGTGATCCTATATAGCTTGGAGAACCTGTTACATGTCCTTATCATTTCATCTATTTTCTTTTGTAGCCCTCATAAATTGTTGAATGTCTAGAAAGCATGGTGAATTCCCTTGTCATTGTTGTATATCACACGGTTTAACCCATCTACTATGGCCTCGGTCCAGTTTCTCATCTTCTCCATTTTATGTAACTTCTCCTTGGAGAGGAGAGCAAGTGTAGACAATTTGGAAAGAGATTATTCTTCTATGGCCATCCAATTTTGAACATAGGTAGTGAGGTCTACCACTTGTGCTTTCAGCTCCTCTTTGGTGGATTGATCTTTATTCATCTATTGCATAATTGTGGCCATAGACCCCTAAAATTCATCTATTTTCTATTCACGGGTCATTGGGCCTAGATGGATTGTAGATATGTTGTAGCTTTGTGTTGTTCTCATATCTATGTCTATTACAAAGGTGGAAATCTATATCGTTCATGATCCAGAAGCATCCACCATGATATGGGAGAAGACCCTGGGTTTCTTTTCTTTTCTTGTCTTTGTCTGTGCCCTAGCTAGGATTGCCTCAAGTCTAGCGTTTGGATCAGTGGCCATAGGAGTCCTCTTTTGTAGCCACCATTCTAGCCAATTGGGTGCCTTGATTTTTTTTTCCAGGTGATTCATGATCACCTTCTTCTTCCTGTTCATCTTGGAGTTGATCCTATTCATTGTTAGGAGCCTCCTGATCAATCCTTTCTTATTCATTTGAGCCTTCAATTTGCACCATCTTCCCTTTTTCAGACTCAATATAAGCTATATCCTTCTTAGTAACATCTAGTTTTTCTTTATCTTTATCTTTCTCTTCCTCTTTATCATTATCTTCTTCCTTCTTTGGAGGTGTTTCTTCTTCCTGGACTGGGCCCTTATCTTGGCTAGCTAGTGGAGGCTCTTTGAGTATCTCTATATCTACATTTGTACCAAATTTTTCCTTAGAGATGTGCCCTTCAGAATCAAACTTCTCATCTGCATCCCTAAGCTACAGGGACAACTCCTCATCCAACTCCCAGTCTGATATTTCTATTGTATATCGCTCATTAAGAGCTTTAGTGTCCTCCTCTAAAGAATGCAATCTCTCCTCATTGGAAGCCACCTTTTCCAAATTTATGTTTAACCCTCCCTTTGAGTTCTCAAAATAATCATCATGATCCAAGTTTTCGGGCTCTTCAATTATGTCATTTGCAACCTCTCTTTGTTGTTCTTCATGACATTTCTCCATTTCTTCAGAGATCTGCATCATGGATTCCATCTTTGGTGGTTGTGTGGGTGGAAGAGGAAGAGGCAAGGTAGCAAAAATTTAGGCCATTAGAGCCTAAACTATGGGGTCAAGGATTTTTTGAATTTCATAAGAAAACTGAGAGAGGGGTGTGAAGCAGCTGTATCTAATTACATTCACTTATGATCTTTATCAATTCCACATTCACTTTAATCTGTTTTTAAGTATAAACATGAAATTTAGATAATAAAAATCAAATACTAGAGACACCAGGTTTACGTGGAAAACCTAATGAGGGAAAAACCATTGTGAGGATTAACTCACAATATAATAGTAATGCAAAACTAGATACAAAGGCTCACTGCCGAGATCGAACTCACTGTCTGGATACAAGGCTCGTTGCCTATAAATATGACTCACTATCCAGAAGGAGGATCACTATCTACAGACAAAGAAAGATAATAGAAAATCAACCACAACAAGTTCCTCACATTCACAACCTCGATCAGAGAATTGTAGACACCATCAACTCACTACTTTGAGGAGTGAAACACATTAAATTATTGTTGCCTTGATTCACTTTCACACACTCTACTTCTCACACTTGTTTCACACTTTTCACACTTCCACTTGTAATTCAAAACAAATTGTCTTGTATTTATACCGTCTTCAACCTTAGGAACTTTCTCCAAGGTCGACTACACATTCTTTATTTTGAAAATTCAAATTTGGTTAGGGACTCAACATTCCTATAGTGGAAAAGAATGAGAGTGGACCAAATACATAGTTAACTAGGACCTGAAACAACATCTTTGATCAATCACACACTTCCTTAATTGATACTTATTCTTTGTGTAATGTGTAGACACCAGGTCGACCAAACCTAATGAAAAGTCCAGTGAAATTTGAAGTGCGCACATCTACAAAAAGATGAAAATGTGTGGACCATATAACACACTTAACCATAGACTAGAACACCTCTTATATGCCTTCAAAAACATCCCTAGCAACTGCAAAAATCTTCATACACATAAATCTTTTCAATAGTTCAACTGAACCGTGCAGGCACATGTAGTAGCTTTGGAACAAGCCTTTTAAAGCACCAAACCATGAACACATTTTTCCAGAACATAGATAAAATCATTATCAACCTTCTTCTAGATCTGCAAGATTTGAGAGAAACCATTAGAGGACAACAAAGCAGAAACATTTCTCCTAGTCCATAGACAACCAACTCTGTGAGACTAGTTCACACACTGGTGAACATAATTTGCACTCTTCATCAACCCATAAGATATAAATTAGGATATATCAACCAAAGATGCTCATAAGCAACACTATAGATCTACACAAGCATAGGATCAACATAGAAGAAATGTAGAGAACATTATCATAGAACATTCAAAACAAACACACAACTGTCTTCACTGTTTATTAATTTTCTCAAAATCACTTGATAAATCATCAAATCAAAACACTTGCATCATTATAAATAGCTCCATGTACTCACAACATCTTTGCAGTATCTCAAGAATAAATGTACCACCTACAATCACTTGATTCTTGTCATTGTAACAACTTGAATTGTGTTGACATCATTGACAACATTAATGACAACACCACCATACTCATTCATACTTTCAAGAATTTCCCCCTTTGTCATTGATGGAAACATGATGTGAAAAACCATCAAAGATAGCATACACACTCTCCTAATTCTTATTTCTATTTTTTTTTCAGATTAGACAACCTACATAATATTTTTGTACTCTCTCCACCTTTCAATATAAGATTTTTCACATGATTCTCTCTCCCCCTTTGACATCAATGGCAAATAATTTTTTTTGCATGATTTTTCAGCCATAAAATTTTGAACACTCCCCCTTAGGAGTGCACCCACATATCATACTGCAAAAATCATACATTCTACTCCCCCTAAGGAGTAGACCACAATAATCAATCCAAACAGATGATGAATCTATAGATCCACTGGATTGATGCATCTCCATGTGCATCTAGTTCAAAGAAGGATGGGTAGTAACCTCTAACTTCTCCCTCAGATACTCAAAAGTATCCTTTAGAAGAGCCTTAGTAAATATATCTTCAATCTGATCCTTTGTAGACACATATTCAGGTCTGACTTCATTCTCCAACACCTTATCCCTTAAGAAATGATATTTGATAGATATTGTAGACATGTAAAATTGACTTGACACCTATCACACAACCTCGAACAACATCAAACAAGATTGAATGACATCAAACAACACCGAACATCATCAAACAACCTCAAACAATGTCAAACGATATGTAACATCATCTTTGATCGTCTCAGAATGACTCATTATCATCCCATAACACTTTAGAATGACTCAAAATCATCTCATAACATCTCACAATGAATCTGAATCATCCCGTAACACTTCAAAATAACTTAGAATCATCCTATAACATCTCAGAATAACTCAGAATCATCCCAAAACACTATAGAATGACTCAAAATCATCCTGTAACAGTTCGAAATGACTCACAATCATCCCCAAACATCTCAGAATGACTCAAAATCGTCCTGTCACACTTTGGAATGACTCGAAATCATCTTGTAACACTTTAGAATGAATTAGAATCATCTCGTAACAATTCAGAATGACTCTGAATCATCCCGTATCACTTCAAAATGACTCAGAATCATCCCTTAACACTTAGGAATGACTCCAAATCACCCTGTAATGCCTCAAAATGATTCAAAATCATCCTCTAACACTTCAAAATGACTCAGAATCATCTCATAACACTTTAGAATGACTCAGAATCATCCTGTAGCACCTCATAATAACTCAGAATCATCTTATAATGCTTCATATTGTCTCACATCATCTCATAATCATCCCAAAACATATCAAAATTATCTCATAATATCTTGTATTATCTTGAAATCATACCACAATGTTGTTGCATCACACCACATTGCATCACATCAAAACAACATCAAAAACCCTAATTCCTCTATTAATTGAATAATACAACATCATTTAATTAATTCACTTTTTTATCATTTCGGACAAATTAAATAGATTTGAATTATTTAATAAATTCCCCAAAACCCTCATTCCTCTATTAATTAAATAAAACAACATTATTTGATTAATTCACATTTCATCATTTCGACCAATTAAATACATCTCATTTATTTAATAAAGTCCTAATTCCACCTTATTTTGTCTTGATTAATTCAAATAACACCAGTTATTTAATTACATCACTACACCATCTTATTACCCTAAGTGGATTAAATTATTAAATAATAATTTATTTACAACACTTTCCATCCAAAATTTGAATAATTAAATCAAACCATTCAAAACAATTATCAAAAATCAAATCAAACTAATGCAACTTTGTTTGCAAAAGTTAAACTTGATTTTCACATTCAAACGCCTAAAAGGATTTAATTAATTAAATCAATTTATTCATATTCCTCACCCACTTTTTGATTGAGCAAATTACGATTGTTGACTAAGCAATCTAATTTGTTAACTAAGCAATCTAATTTGTTAACTAATCAATCTATTATGCTAACTAAACAATCTATTATGTTAACTAAACAATATATTATGTTAACTAATCAATCACATTCCTAACTAAGCCATCACAATCCTTACTGATCAATCACATCCCTGACTGGCCAATTTATTTCCCAATCACACAAATTATGCAATCCACTTTGCACAATTATCTCATGTCTAAATCCTCTCAACACACTCTGACCGTTGATCTGGATATTCTTCAAAATGATCTTGATCATCCATTTCAAATCTCATTTTCTATATAACAGACCCCTTTCCTGACAAATAAGGATTAGATAATTAACATACCTTGAGCAACAAAGTGCTATCAAGATCATCCTTGAGAGAGCTTCATCCATTGTCTTCAATCAACCAAACACAACAATCATTCATCCACACTTTGCACATGAACTTTGGAGGCTTCACTATGATAAGAGCAATCCAACATCAAGTGAATACACTCCGCTATGGGATGGTAAAATCTATCATTTGTTTTCATTTCATTTGGTAATCAGTAAGTTCCTCATCATGTTTTCAATAGTATAGTTCAATCTCGTATGTGTAGGAGTTTTTTGATTTTAGATTTTAAGCTGTTTGGTTGTAGATTATATTTCTTTGTCAGATTTCTTTTGTGTCCTTCTTGGATCATTAATCTAATGTCCTTCTTCCCCCTCACATAGATATTTTCTTTGTCCTTGAATGCATTACTAGATTCTTTGAAATATTTATTGCACTTGTATTATCACAAAAGATAGGGATAGGTTCATCACACATCACACCTATATCCTTCAATGTTTGCTTCATCCAAAGTACCTATGTACAACAAGATGTTGTTGCAATATGTTCATCCTCTGCAATGGATAAAGAAACTGAATCCTATTTCTTGCTTAGCCATTAAACCAATCTTCCTCCAAGAAAGAATGCACCACCACTTGTATTCTTCTAATCATCTACACAACTAGACCAATCTGCACCAGTGTAGGCATTCAAATTGAAATCAATATCCTTAGGATACCACAAGCGATAATCCAGAGTGCCTTTTAGATATCTGAATATCATCTTCATGACCGTAACATTTGTTACTTTAGGTTATTCTTGAAATCTAGCAACCAAACATACTGCATGCATGATATCCTGTCTAGTAGCAGTAAGATACAATAGTCCACCAATCATAGATTTGTACATGATTTGATCAATTTTAGGAGAATCATCATCTTTACTAAATTTGCATCCAGTCACCATAGGGGTATAGACCAGTTTGGAATAATCCATTCCAAACTTCTTCAATAATTATTTAACATATCTTGATTGTGAAATTAATATTCCCTTATCAGTTTGATTTACTTGGAGTCCAAGGAAGAAATTCAACTCACCAATCATAGATATCTCAAACTCTTTTTGCATCTCTTCTGCAAATTTATTGCACATACCTTCATTTCCTCCAAAGATAATATCATCAACATACACAATAACTATTAAAATTTTGTTTCCTTTAACTTTGAAATAGAGATTACTATCCGTGGAGCCTTTGCTGAACTTTTTTTGTGTCAAATATTTGTCCAACCTTGCATACCATGCTTTGGGAGCCTATTTAAGTCCATATAGTGCATTTTTCAACTTATAGACCATGTCTAGTTTATCTGATAACTGAAATCCTTCCAGTTGTTCCACGTAAACCTCTTCTTCCAATTCTCTATTTGGGAATGTAGAATTAACATCCATCTAGTATACTTTGAAATCTTTGTGAGAAGAGAATGCAAAAAAACATCTGAATTTTCTCCATTCTTACCATCGGGGAAAATGTCTCCTCAAAGTCTATTCCTTCAACATGCGAATAAAATTTTCACACAAGCCTTGCTTTGTTTCTTACTACCTCACCATATTCATTTAGCTTATTCCTGAGAACCCATTTTTTACCAATTACATTCTTGTTTACAGGTCTAGAAATCGGTTCCTATGTCTGATTCTTTTCTATCTACTGCAACTCGTCTTTCATTGCTCTAACCCAAGTCTCATCTTTGCATGCTTCACACACTATTTTAGGTTCTATCTTAAAAACTAGACATATATTTACCTCAGTTTCCATCACTTTTCTTCTTGTCTTTACACCTTCACTTTTATCTGCAATTATTTGTTCTTCCAGATGATTCTTCTAAACATACTTTGGAGTCTTAGGAGAAGGTTCCAAAGTCTCTTATTCTTCAATCTGTTCTTTTCCTTCCTTATCCTCTTCTTGTACTCATCCGTAGATATGATCATTTGGTTCAAATTCACTTATTTCAATTGGTTTGTGCATATCTTCATCAATATTCATATTTTCACTTTCAAATATCTTTCTCAGTATTTTATTGAAGCATCTATATGCTTTGTTGTTAGTTGAATATCTAAGGAAAATACCTTCATCACATTTTGCATAAAAATTTCTAAGGTTCTCATCATCTCTTTTAATATAACATCTTCCAAACACCTTAAAGTACTTAACAATAGGAATCTTTCCAGTCCATAATTCATAAGGGGTATTTGTGTTGTTAACTCTGATCTAAAATCTGTTAAGAATATAAATACTAGTAAGGATTACTTCTCTCCAATATACACCAGGAACATTTTCCTCTTTCAGCATAGTCCTTGAAGCCTCTTGAACAATTTGGTTCTTCCTTTCTACAATTCCATTCTACTGAGGAGTTCTAGGAGAAAAAAAATGTCTCTTTATACCATGCTCTTCAAGAAATGTATTAAATTCACAAGAAGTGAATTCTCCACCTCTATCAAACCTTAAACATTTGATTCTCAAGTTCACTTCATTCTCTACCCTTGCCTTGAACACTTTCAATCTATCTAGAGCTTGAGATTTCTCCCTAAGAAAAGCAACCCATGTCATTCTAGAATAATCATCAATCAAAAGCATATAATACCTATCACCATTAAGACTTCTAATTATTGTGGGACCATAGAGGTCTATATGAATCATTTTCAACATTCTATTAGATGATTGTTCTTTTCCTTTAAAACTACATCTTGTTTGTTTTCCCAATTGACAACTTCTACAAACAGTATTGGTAGGCTTTGTAATTTTAGGAAGATCCCTAACAACATCTCGTGAACATATCCTGATCAGATTGTCAAAGTTTTTATGTCCCATTCTTTGGTGCCATAGCTAGCTTTCATTAACTTGAGATACAAAACATTGACCATCATAGATAAATGTTTCTATGTGTTCTTCTTCTTGAAGCTACCATAGTTTTGGACCCTTTTATGATCTCACAGGTATTATCCTAAAACACAAGCTTAAATCCTTTGCTACACATTTTCCCAACACTCAAAATATTATGACTTAAACCCTTAACATAATAGACATCATCAGTACTGTGTTTTCCATCAAAATTAATTGTTCCTTTTCCAACAATCTTAGCACTAGAATCATCTCCAAACATGACTAATCCTCAATTGTACTTTTAAAGTTTAGTGAACCTACTTTTGTCACCGATCATATGATTGAACAACCTCTATTAATTACCCAAAAATCTTCATCTTGTCTAGCATGAAAGGAAGTAACCAGAGTACCTTCCATCTCATCCTTCCTGTTTCCAGACCACATTCCCTTACACATCTTCCATGGTTAGTAGATAGATTTATTCTGCAAGGCTAGAAACAAGCATTCATGTTTATCATCCTCAAAATTAGATTCATCATAAGAAATTCCAACATATTCTCTAACATAATACGATTTCTTAAAATTTTTGTCCCTTTTGTCTTTATTATCTCTATTCTTTTTGTGTATGGCTCTATTTGGACATCTTCAAGCATAGTGACAAGTATTTCCACAACTGAAACATTTAAAAGGTAACATACCTTTGTACTTATCGATACCTTTCTTCAATTTCCTTGTAAAGTTTTCTTCCAACTCCTTTGGACTTTCACTATCCAAATCATCTTCTGTCTTAGTGGTTTTGAAGGTTGTTTTTGTTTTCTCCTTTTCTTTTCTGAACTTTTTCATCTCAAATGGAGTCTAGGTGCGAAATAGCCGTTCTTTAGTGAATTTATTTGGATCATATATTTCCTCAATAGCTGAGACATTTTCACTATAACTCTCGGGTAGGGTCATCAAAATCTTCTCTATTACATCAGTTTTTAGAGTGCCACCTTGATTTTTGACTTCATTTTCTACAATATCAGCCCTTTGAAATTAGCTTGCAACATCTTCACCTTCTTCCATTTTCAAGTTCTCATATATGCGCTTTGTTGTTAGCTACTTTGATAATTTGACTATCATTTCCTTCATAGATATCTTTCAACTTTCCCCATACTTCATTAGCAGTGCCTAATGAAATAACTTTTTTTCTAGTCTTAGATAAAGCACTATAGACTGCATACCTTGTTTTTTCATTTTCCTCATAGGACAAAAATTCATCTACAAAAGAAGGACCACTTGTTAGCTCAACATATTTTGTTTCAACAACTTTCCAAGTCTCTAATCCAAGAGAAATTAGGAAACCTCTCATATGCACTTTCCAGTCACTATAGTTAGCTCCATTGAACACAAGGATTGACAACTTGTGCACCATCAAATCTTCCTCAAGCGGATAAGATCTTCTCTAAGGAACCAAAGCTCTGATACCAATTGTTGAATTGCACAAGACAACTGAGAGGGGGGCGTGAATCAATTGTATCTAATTACATTTATTTCTTATCTTAATCAATTCCACACTCACTTTAATCTATTATTAAGTATAAAAAAGAAATGCATATAATAGAAATAAAATACCAAAGACCTTAGATTTATGTGAAAAATCCAATGAGGGAAGAACCATGGTGAGGATTAACTCACAATATAATAGTAGTTCAAAACTAGATACAAAGGCTCACTTCCAGAGGGCTCACTACCTAGAACAGACCCACTATCCAGATATAAGGCTCATTTCCTATAGATAGGGCTCACTGTCTAGAAGGAGGATCACTTCCTACAGAAAAAGAAATATAATAGAAAATACACCACAATAGGTTCCTCGCATTCATAGCCTCAATAATAAAATTACAAACACCATCAACTCACTACTTTCAAGAGTCAAACACATTAAATATTGCTACCTTGATTTACTTTTGCACACTCTTCTTCTCGCACTTGTTTTGCACTTGTCACACTTCCACTTGTAATTCACAACAATTTTCCTTTTACTTATACTGTCTTCAACCTTAGAAACTTTCTCCAAGGTCAACTACACATTCTTTATTTTGCAAATTCAAATTAGGTTGGTGACTCAACATTCCCACGGTGGATAAGAATGAGAGTGGACCAAATACATAATTAACTAGGACCCAAAACAACATCTTCGATCAATCACATGCCTCCTTAATTGATTCTTATTCTTCGTGTAACATGTAGACACTAGGTCAACCAAACCTAATGAAAACACCAATGAAATTTGAAATGCGCACATCCACAACAAGATGAAAATGTGTGGACCATATAACATGCTTTACCATACATTGGAACACCTCTTAGATGCCTTTAGAAAAAAATGTAGCAAAGTTTCAACAATCTTCATACATATAACTATTTCCAAAAGTCCAATTGGACAGTTCAAACACATATAGTAGCTCTAGAACAAGTCTTTTAGAGAACCAAACCACAATATTTTTTTCCAGAGCACGAATAAAATCATTATCAACCTTCTTCTAGATTTGCAAGATCTAAGAAAAACCATTAGAGGACTATAGAGAAGAAACATTTATCCTCGTCCATAGACAACCAACTCTGCCAGACCAGTTCACACACTGGTGAACACAAATTTCACTCTTCATCAACCCATAAGCTATAACTTAGGATATATCAACCAAAGATGCTCATAAGAAACACTAGAGATTTACACAAGCATAGGATGAAAACAAAATAAATACAAAGCACATTAATGGAGCACATTCAGAACACACACACAACTATGTCTTCACTATTTAGTAATTTTCTCAAAGTCACTTGATAATTCATCATATTATCACACTTGCATCATCATAAAGATAGCCCCATGTAATCACAACATCTCTAAATTATCTCAACCATAAATGTACCACTTGCAATCACTTGATTCATGTCACTGTAACAACCTAAACTATATTGACATCAATGAAAACAATTAATGACAACACCACCATACTCATTCATACTTGAAAAAGGATTACCCTGGAAAGTTCAGGGGGGACGTTTTGCATATAGGTTTCAAAATCATGTGGCAGAGTGAGATGTGTCATAGTGACATTGGACACTATAGGCGGTAAAGTAGAGAAAGCAGGCAATAGAGGAGGGAGAGAAGAGGATGACAGTGGGGATGTAGTGGAAGAGGAGGATTCAAGTATCATCACCTGAATAGTCGATAGCGTGGAGGTGACATGGACTGAAATGTCCATGGTGGACGAAGATGAGATAGGAAAACCCCAAGAGGTGGTTGGTGGAGGAGTTGCAACAATAGCAATGATAGCAAGAGAGAAAGTGGAGGGTGGTGAGCGTGGGTGTTTGGTTTCTTCTCCTTAATGTTTGGGATCCCCCTCTTAGATAGTGGGAATTTCAAGTACAGATGTCCCCATTTTATTGAATTTCTTGGATGACTCCACCTCGATGGGTTTTCTTGAATATACCTTATGTTTTGGCTATCCCTTAGGTACATCCTTCCTTCTCTTTGATCTTGCTACTGGTAGGGATTTGGGAGCCTCTTTTAATGAAGCAACAACTGATCCACTATCTATTTTTCTCTCAATCTCATCCTTGAGCTCTCCATACATCAAGTCAGCACCTAGTACCTTGAACTAGGAAATTTGGGTATTTTCCTACTATCTTGTTCTATTTTCAATAGGTCAGGTCAATATATCGAGGTTGGTGAACTCATCTTCACTCCAATTGATGATAGGTAGTGGAAAGTTGGTTGCAACATTGTACCTATCATCAATAACATTATAGTCTTCTTCCACCGCCTGACCCGGTATGAGAAATAGTCTTATAGACTTCATGAACTAGATCATCATTCTCACGTAGTGCCTCATTCACACTTCCTTATCATTATTGTAGTTTTCCTAGAAATCCTCGATGTGGGGTAGATGGGCATATTATCTCCTGACCCACTTCTTCAATTTTCCATAGGGGTCCATACTTCCCCAGTCTGTGTGAGGATCAAAGTTATACTCTACCAGCTCCCTATCTGAGTATTCCACACACTAAGAAGTGGGGTAGGAATACATTCCTTACCCAAAGGTTAGGGGATATGGGATCCCATCTTGATGCTTGTCACTCAATAATGTTTGGGAATTTTGTAGCTGTCTAGAAACTTCTAGAAAGATTATGAGGTCGTTCGGATAGAGGTGCAACCGATAGGGCCTGTCTGAGAATCCTTCTAATCTAATGTAGGTGAACATTGGGAATTGTATAAAAAGGTATCCAAACCATCAAATGAAGGCCTTTTCACTGTAGGACACCCTTCTCTCAAAGTCCTCTCATAGGAGTCCGATGATATGTGCAATGAAGGCATCATTTACCCTCCAATATTCTCTTTTGAAGTTTCTCTACTACAATTGAGGATAGCAATCATAGAATTTAAGCTCTTCTTTCTTGGTTCCCAAGATGCCTACATTGAAGAGTCCTTTGTATGGGAACTTCTTTGCCAAGATATACACCAAATATGAAGTCATGTAGAATTGGGAAGTTTTCTTAATGGCCATGAGTTGATTGTGTAAATTGTCATTGATCATCTTGGCCCAATGGAACTTGGCCTCCCCTCAGATGATCTCCTCAATGAAGTATAACATCAACTCTTCAAAGAATGTGATAGTTGGTAGGCCCATTATCCTGCTCAATAGGGTGACCAAATCGGGATACTCCTTGAAGAAGTTGCTTTTGAATAGCTCTTGAGGCACCTTCGTGGAAATACCCATCTTGTCTTTCATCTAGTGCTAGTTGGTTATCCTTTTACATCCCAGAGGGTCTTGCTTCCAGATGTTTTCAGCATGCTCTTTTGTCACTTCCTCCATTGTGTCGAACGTAGGGATGTGAAATGCGCAATCGATATATTTAGTAGAAAAGTCTTCCAACACCCTCCCATCATGATCAATAATTTTCCCGTTATTGTGGTAGGCTTCTTGATAATCCATGACCGGTTTAGGGGAAATTAGTGTGGGAGGAAAGTCGGCCACCTTGGCAAGGCCACTTGCCTTGATCCTTCGTGCATTCTTTGTCGTAGGGTTGACCATTACCCTTTGTAAGAAATCCTCTATGTCCACATGCCCAAGTTTTGTGTCTGACACTGATTTCTAGGTATAAGAGTGCTTGTAGGTACACTCCACTCCTTGAAACTAGTAGTTCATCTAATATTTCTCTTCTTTTACCCTTGGGGCACATGCAAATTTCTTTTCTTTATCAAATTTCGTGGTAGACTTCCCCGATGGACAAGAAACAGGCTCCATAAATCCTACATACAAAGATGTAGTAAGTGTATTTTCATATAGATAAGGGAAAGTGTTAGCCAAACCCTACAAAATGAGGGTTAGATCCAATAACTTATCATCAGGAGATCATAATAATTTATCATCAAGAGAGCATAAAAGTTTTCAATATCCATCTTTTAAAGCTCCTTTGGGTCATATACAATAATGTAGGCTCAAGGATGTGAGTTCCCTTGGGTTGAAAGCTATTAAGAGGGATTGGAAGTACGAGGACATTGAGGCCACAAAGACCCACAATAAAAGTTTTGTATGGTGGGTTTGGCAATCAAAGTTTCCCTAAGGCATTTCAACACATGTGGAAACTGATTGTGAGGCACTTGAAGTTGCTTGATTGGGCTTTAAAATACTTGCAGGTTTGAGGAATATGGATGTAGGAGGGATATAATATCTTTGGAGTATCTGTCATTAGGAAATGGACTTCAAGGGATGGCAACCTGCAAGCAGAAGTCCGCATTGCAGGGCCCACGAGCACCTCAGACATTAGATGTGTGCATGTGAAGGGTTGACTAGTCTAGGAGGTGTGGGATGAAGTGATCAAAACTTCATTATATGTTCATCATTAAGAGTAGAATTGGAGGGATGATGGTCCATAGATGCTGGTTTGCATAAATGGACCTACAAAATATCTCACGGACCATGCTCATGTGCAAGTTGATTTCAACTTTGGCAAATAAAGTGCTCATTGCAGAACCTACCATGTGAGAGGATATAGGTGCAAGGATACTAGGAAGTGGTGACTCAGAAACAACTATCTGCATGTGGGTGGATAGGATGGACTTGCTGCTAAGCAATGGTGGAGGGACAATGGCGAGCCGCACACAGTGGCCCACAAGAAATGGTTCGCAAGTCCTTTAGACTTGGGGAAAATTTGGATGAAGGATTGGCGGTGAAGGGTACGGTGGGACCCATGATGCCGAAGGTGGAAAGGAGGATGTTGTTAACTAAGGGTGAAGGCAAGATAGCGGTCCGCAAGTTGACACTTGCATGGTCAATTTTGAATGAGATAAAAACTTAATAATTTTGGGGGATTCTTAGTTTGATGAGGACAATGATAGTAAGGGTGCGGGCCGCAAAAGTGTTCATGCCACATGAAAAAGGTGTTGCTTGGTTCTACACAACGATTAAGGCACATTTTGAGTAATTTTGATGGGATTTCTAGGTGCCAGGAGTGTATTTTATGCAGAGTCGGCTGTGGTGACGACTGTCGAGAAATTCAAGGTTCACTTCCCACATTTTTATCATTAATTTAGAAACCCTAATTAGAAAATAAATGTATTTCCAATTTCAAGAGCTAGCATACTTGAGATTGGCATGAAAATCCAATGGCAACCCCCATTTGATCAAAGACACGTTGATTCAACTGCGAGGGCTTTTTTGTATTTCTCTCTCCTTTTGAAATTTAAATTAGGTCAGTGAAAATGATAGGTCAAGGCATGCATTTATAGGCCTACGTGCATTTATGACCTGTAATAAACGTAGGGTACGATGGTAGGTGTGGTAGGTTGACTTGTGAAGAAACGAACTAGTGTGGCCGTCAAGCGTCGAAAGAAAATGTAGGGCCCACCATGTCGGAAAACTTATGATGTTGGATGCTCATTATGTGGTGAAGGAAAAGTGGAGACCCATGATAGAACACCCATAAATGTGGGTCCACAAAGCTACATGGACGTTGGGGCAAAGGAATAGAGAAGTCTACATAAGAACCTCCATAAAAGCCAAAGACTTAGGGAGTTTTGGGGTGCTGAATTTTGGTCAATGAGGAAATAGTTATTTTAATGTATGTGATCAATTTGAGCTCAAAATAGGGGGCATTCAAAACGAGGCAAGGTGGAAGAAACCCGACGAAAGAAAAAAACAAAGAGGGGGTCCCTGGTTCAAACAAGGCATATGTGCTATAGAAACAAAAAATGGTGACTCCGCTAGGAAAACACTCCTAAGTGCTCTAAGGGTAAGGATTCATCTAGAACCCAAAATATCTGGTTTCGCAAACCAGAAGCTAGTTTCCATAAGAGAACTAAAAATCAAAGGAGGACAAGATCCTTGGTTAAATCTGATCATGAAGATACCTTAGAAGTGTGTGTCGTGATTTCATTTGTTTCCCTTAGAGACCATAATGAACAATAGTCAATCAACTGAGGCAAGCTACGTAAGTTGCCTATCCCCAAAAGTAACCTAGACATTGCTCCACTGCCAGTTAGGCATCCATAGCCCCAATAGAGTTTTTTCTCACCCCATGAACATTTCTCTATTGCCAGTCGGGCATCCATAAACTTGATAGAGTTTTTCACACACCCACACATAATTTATTGTTTCAACATTTTCTTTTCTCTTTAATTTTGATATTTTATTTGATACTCTTTTCTTTTTCTCAACTGCATAAGCACTAAATCTTATAGCAGGTTTGCAATTGCAGTGGTCACTGGAGCAAACTTAATATTTTTCACTTTCTGAAATGACATAACAAATATTGTATAGCTCATCAAAAATATTTAAGGTATTTTTTCATGTGTAATCTATGAGGGAATTCAAATAAGGGTTCTATCTTAGGTTAAGCTAAAGTTCAAGTAAGGAAACTTGCCCCATGGGAGCAGTTAAAAATCGATAGTAATGGATGAATACTTATCCAAAGAACAAATGGGAGCGAGCATAAAAGTGAGACCTTTGATGGGCCAAACACAACCACCTCATCAAGATAGAGCAACACCCTCAACAAAAAAAATTTAGGAAAGCAAACGAAAGTGAGGCGAAAGAAAAAGCAACGAAACAAAAGAACCTACACTAACCTATATACACCTATATACAAAGGGGATGAGCTTGATTAGCTCAAGAAATGAAATAATTCTTGAAGTACTACCCATTGGAAGACAACAAGACATCCTCCCCAGTGAATTTTTTAAGGTGAAAGGTATTATCTCCTAGAATCTCAAAAATTTGAAAGGGGCCAAGCCAGAGTTTGTCAAATTCGTTGTGTCCCCCTTTCTTTTCATGGGCCTTATCCCAACAAAGCACTAAATAAAAAATCCTAAAGGCCTTTAGTTTGGTTTGTTGATCGAACCATCTCTTGACTATGCCCTGGTGTTTGGTGAAATTTTCTATTGCTTGGTCATGAACTTCCTCCAAATGTAATAGTTCAACAAGGCGGGCTTCTTAGTTCTCCCTCTTCATAATATGTGTTTACAAACTAGAGAGTGGGGATTTTGAGGTGGATTGGGAAAATGGGCTCTAAACGATAGACTAAGTGAAATGGGGAATTTACCAAGGCAGCCTTGTGGTGAGTGTGATCTTCCCACAAGACAAAACACAACTGGTTGTGCCAGTCTTTGGATTCTTGTCAAGTAGTTTCTTGATCATAGTTAGCAGATTTTTGTTTGTAGATTCAGCTAGGCCATCTCCCTAAGGGTAATAGTTGGATGAGAATTTAAGCATTATTATGTAATCAGAGGCCCAACTAGAAAACTTAAGGGATGAAAAGGTGGGACCATTATTACACACAAGGCCAAATAGGCAACAAAGCGATTTAAAATAAAACCTTCTAAAAAATCAATTACTACTTCAGTTGTGCATTTCCTACATGTTATTGATTTAATCCACCTAGTGCAATAATCATAAGCAGTCATAATGTACCTGTGGCCCATAGAGGAAGGTGGTTTTACTGGATCGATGAATTCGAGTCCCCATTGGGAAAAATGCCTTACTTCCAAGACTGGTCGCAATGAGACAACAACATTTATTTCCCTGGTGGCAACTGTCTTACATACATGGTAGGTACTAACATGGTTGCGTGCATCTTTAAAAAAAATTGGCAAATAGTATCTAGCCTGCAAGATCTAATAGGCTATTGAAGGACTAGATCTGTGGCTAGTATTGAACTTCTCATGAAATTGCCTCAATAGTTTGGCCGCTTCTTGTTTGCCAAGGCACCTAAGGTAGATCCCTTCATGGTCTATTTTGTATAATATGGATCCTTGTAACATATAGTTGTTGCTTTTCAATCTTAAACCATGCTTCTAGACTCCTTGCAGCCATGATGGGCAATTGTTTTTTAGTAGATAATAAACAATATCGTCATACCACTCACCTGGGGAAACATCCTCTAAGTGATATTACTGCACTATAAGCTTTGGCTATTCTACGAGTGAGGGCCTATCCTCGAACAATCTTAATAGGATGGATATCCATATCATACTATTGTAGCAGCATAACCCATTTTTATCTTCTTTCTCCTAAATCATTATGCATTAATAGGGTCTTGATAGCTGGATCTGGGACAATTGCAAACACCTTATTTATCAAGATATAATGCCTGAATTTTTTAACTCCTTTGACCAGGGCATATGCCTATTTTTCAACATTATGGTATCGTATTTTAACATATTTTAGTAGAGCACTCATGAAAGCAATAGGGTGTTCATTCCCTTCATCGTCTTTCTATGTTGAAATGTTGGCGAATGAATGGTATGAAGCAAATGAGTAGATGTAGAATGGCTTCCGGTAATTTTGACTGCCTACCTAATTTATTCAAAATCCTTCTTAGCTTCAGGTGTCCACTCTAGTTTGGCATCCTACTTGAGCATGGAATTTAGTGGCTTGAGTATTTCACCAAATCCAGTGATGAACTTCTTGACAAAGTTGATATTTTCGAACAAATACTTCATTTCTTTCTTGCTGGTTGGGACCTATATATTTGATATGGCTTGTATGTGTTCTAGATCTATAGAGATCCCTTTCTTTGAGATCACATGTCCTAGTAGCTTTCCTTCAGTTACTCCAAAGATGCATTTCTTCAGGTTCAACAGGATACCAAACTCTCTATGCTTTTGAAAGACCTTGCACAGATCAGAGACATGGTCTCCTCTTTTCTTTGAGAACACAATGAGATTATCTATGTATATGATGATTAATTTTTTGATGATTTCCTTGAAGGCGATGTCCATTGCATGCTAGAAAGTGGGAGACTTCTCATTACCTTATTACAACCCTCTTGAGGTATCAAAATATCAAAATTTTAAACGTCTTCTTGTTGCTCTAGAGACAAAATGGGTTTGATTTGAGGTATGCATTCTTCATCATCTAGAAAAAGTGGTAGTTCCTCAAATAGGTAAGTCAAAACTTGAGAAATATCAACCACTCCTTGATCTAGAACTAGTTGTTCCTTAACTCCAACTTCCTCCTTATCTTTCTATAGACATTGTTATTAATCTTTTGGGTCCTCCTCATCAATATCATGTTGCACTACTTGATCCTTTGAGATAAATACTGAAATCATTTCATCCTTTTCAATAAAATAAGGAAGCCCATTAGTGAAAACATGGAAATATTTTTCAAGGGAAGTCCTTTCTTGTCCTATCTTTTTTTGCTGCAAACGGTAAACCTCCAAATCTGAATGCAACAGGTTTACTTCCCTAATATTTTCTATGAAAAGTAGGGAATCTTGACCAATGAGTTCACCCTTGGACCTATCATGTGGGGAAACTTGTGGAGATTCTTGGACTCTTGTAGAACAAACAAGTTCTTCAAGAAGGTTCTCTTGAGGGGTTGTAGAATGAAAATTCTTAGGAATAGGTTCATCCGGTACAAAGCATATTGTATTGAACTTGGGAATGTCTTTTCCAAACAATGGGTTTGGAAAGCTAAAAGATGGGCTAGATTTGTGCTCAACAACAAGCTCTTGAAAAAAAGATAAACTCCTAAAATTTTAATTTTCAGCTTGGGAAGATATAGGAGACTCACCTTGTTTGAAACTTAGAAACTTATACTTACAGAGATCTCCTTGAACAAGCTGATATAAGATTGTAGTGGCTTCTTGAACTTAATGCATTTGTGCCTCCAACTATTGCTCATGGAGATATGCCTGATAAGCCATCTCTTCTTGTTGCTGATTGTACTCATGTTGCTTCTTGATCTCTTCTACTTATTGGGTAAACCCACAATAATGGGTTACAATTCTTCACATGAAGAAAAAATAGAAATTCCCATCATAAAATTTAAAATTGTTTACTGCTTCTAATGAAGGGGGTTGGAATGAACCCCCTCCTTTCTAATGAACCCCCCTTCGAATGAACCCCCCTTAAAATGAACCTCCCCCTTTTAATGAACCCCCACCCCCTTCTAATGAACCCCCACTTTCACCACAGAGGAAGGATTCATTAGAAGGGGGTTCAAATGAACCCCCCTTTTTCACCTTCCCCTTCACCATATCAAAATTTATGCATTTTTTGACTATCAAAGTCCAAGAAGGAGGTGAAAATGGAGTCAAATTTATTAACCAAGTTGGAGGACTGTAGTGATTGAAACATGCTTTCCAATGACTATAAATTTAATTTATTTTGTTTTTATTTTATATTTTATTTTTTAGTTTTATTGATCATAGGTTTTTCACCTAACATGAAGTTCGATGAAAAATCATTGTAGAAAAATAGTAAATTTGAGGAATTTTTTTTTGAAAAATATATATGCACTAGTATTGATGTCCTTGTTCCCAAAAAAAAAGAAAAAAATGAATTTCAATACATACCAAAAATTTTATGCAAGTTGAAGTGCACTTATGTCTAAATTATAATTGGTTTGACTTCAAAACTTAATTAAAGAAAAAATATTCAAAAAAATGTTTTGAAACAAAATGAAAGCACTAGATACTAGTGTTACCAACCTAAATTCAAAAGAATCAGGATTTTAGCCTTTTTAGAAAAAAAATTATGCGAGCTGAAGTACACACCACTTTTTAAAAATATCGTTTACTATTAAAAAATAGTAATCAAAAGTGATGCCAAAAAACTTACAATTTAATTTCGATTTAAAAAAATATATATATTTAAAATCTACAGAAAAAATCTCACAAATCACTAGTTTACATAATTTTCAAATTCTTAACAGTTTACCTACTATAGGTGTCAGAAAGTGAAGTTTTTCTAAAAATGTTGATTTCAATGTCAAGTTTGGCCAAAAAGTGTAATCCATTATTGTGGGATGACCCTGTTTTGTGAAGTCATGCATGAAGTTAAGCAACTCACCCTTTAGGCTTGCAATGCCCTCTTTTTCACTGTCTGTGAGTTGATTTTGAGCACATGAAGGTTGAGATGGATATTGGGTAGGGGTGGGTGGGTGGCAATTACATTGTGCATGCTGGTTTTGAAAAGACATGGAATTGAAACTAGTAGCATGATTATGTTGATATGGTTGATATGTAGATGGATAAATAGGGTTTTCATGATATGTTTAACGATATTCATATTGGCTATGAAAACTTGACATTTTTTCTCATGTAAAAGATGGAAAATGGAGTGAATGGATGATTTTGTATCATACCATCACTTAGGTCTATTTTCCAAACCAATGAATGAATTCGCCAAGTATGTTGTTTTTACCTCAAATGGATGAGACTCTGTTGTGCATACCAAAACAAAAACTTACAATTTTGAAAAGTACTCCGAAAATAAGTTTCAGAGTCCCACCAAGTGTGCCAAAAATTGTTGACAAATATGATTTCACCCACATCCAAGTTAAACTTGCCTATCCTGTTGCAACATGGAATCACTCTCAAATTATGGGTAAAATATAATGAGAGTGAATCTCCAGAGTGGGATGGTTCCATCTAGTAAACCACCTAATCTAAAAGACCTTTAGAGGAAAGGTTTAAAAGGAAAAATTGAAACAAAGATCCTAAAACCTAAGATGATTCACCAACAATTTAAAGATTCTGGCAAATTTTTACTCACAAAAATCTCTCTTAAAACCTTGATTCTCACATTCCCACCCTACAAATACATAATTTAATAGTGATTTGCATAAAGGTTCATCGAACAAAACACAGAATGCAACCTGAACTACATGAAACCCTTGCAAATAAACTTACAATGACAAGAAATGAAGAGGATTCTACATTGGAATCACAGTTAACATCAAATTGTGACTATAAATTTGAGACAAGAAAATGGGAAAGAAAATTCTACTGCTTTATTGAAATGAAAGAGTACAAGCTCAAAATTTGATTCAAAAAAGAAGTTTACAAGACTCTTTGCAATGAGTATGAGAGCAAGAAACAAAATTTTGAACCCTAATAAATTGAAATTTCTCCAACTTATAGCTCTCCAATGACCTCAATAGTGATAATAAAAAAAATTAGGTCAACTGTATCTCCAAAATAACAACTCTGATCCATTTTTGAGCCCCCTAAAAAAGCCTGAAAAATAGTGCCTCAAACTGCTCCAAATTGCATGAGAAAAGTGGTAGCTTTCTATTTCCAAGAGGTTGATCCAAAAAATCCACAAAATCAGGTCCAACCAGCTTAGAATTGAAATTAGAAAGTTCAATTTGCCTCCTCTTTTCCAAAATTTCCTAAGTGAACTCAACTCAAAATAGAAATTTCAGTGAAGACTCAAACACCCAAATTGCATCTTAAAAACAACAACAATCATTAAGGTAATTTATAGAAATATTACCTTAATGATGTTTTACATCATGTGCAGTTTCAAAAATCAAAATGGAAACCTCCCTAATACATTTGTTTTGATGCAATTTGACTCAAAATATTTTTTTTTGTAGTTTGAGTAAAATTTGATATCTTGCAAAAATCAAAATACTTTGCAAAGGCTCCTATACATTTTTTTTTTCTATAAAAAATCATAAACATTTAACCATGGCTATGAACCATAAAAATACTAAGGAATGTGAATAGCTTTACCTAGTGAAGAGGGCTAAAGTGCTTGTGGTTTTCTCATAAAATCATAAGGCAAGGTATGAGTTTATTTGATTTTCTTTAAAAACCAAGAAAATTTTCCTAAGGCATGGCTCAACCTAGGAAACATTGGAGACAAGGCATTAATAAAGCATTCAATTTTTTTAAAAGAATGTGATAAAATCACATTTGAATTAAAGAATAAGGGAAGCCATAAGATCAAAATCGACCCCTATCCCAAATTTTTCTCATCATTTTCACTTGGGAACTTGCGAGAAATAGAGCTCTGCACTCGACCGCCATGGGGAAGTAGGGTTTGAGCTCATTCTCTGCATTTTCTAGTGGATTCCTCCTTGCTTGGAGTCAAATTTCTTTTCTAAGTTGATGGTAAGTTAATCCTTTATCATTTGGTGAAATTTTGACTCCATTTCAAAGGGTTTTGAGGTCTCTTGGCCACGATCTCTGTAGCTTTCATTACCCATTCTTATGCCTCATTTTTCTGTTGATTTCTTTGTTGTCTTGGGCCATCATGGAGAGCTTGACTCGAGCTTCTAAAGGACATGGCACACAAATTTGAATGATTTTCTCCACACACCAAAGTTGAGTAAGTTTCTATGCTTCTCTATTTTATGCATATCCCTCTTAAATAAGCTCAATTTGAGCTTTTTTCACAAAAAACATGAAGGATATGTGGGTGAAAAATTGATTTCTATTGTACAAGTCGAGGCCATACCTTGTGCATTTCTCCATTTCTGCAAAAAATGATTTGTTTTGGGCTCGACCGATGATAGAAAATCAATGAGATTTGCAAAAAAAGTAAACTAGAGAAAAATCATGCATTTTTATTTTTTTTCTAAGGGGTTACAAACCCTTCATGGCTGCAGCCATGACTGTACCATACTCCATTTTCTAAGGGCTCAAATATTTTCATAAACTCAAACCATCATTATTTTATGCATTCAGACCTTTTGAAATAAAACCCAAGTGGGTTTGTGCTTCTGTGAAGAGAGATTCTTCTCTCAATCCACGAGCATGAGAAAGCCAACTAGGGTTTCAATGTTTCATAAAAATCTTGTACATAATGTGCAAAATACAAAACTTTTTCTCCATTTTCTTGAATGAATACCCAACACAAGTGATTTTCCAAGAAAGGACGAGGCTTAAGACTTTTAGGGTTTCACATTTGAATGGAAAAAAACATTATTGTTCATTTTACTTTGAAACCCTAGCTTCATAGCCTTAGCTTAATATTATGAAAAAAACAAAGATGGTTTCATTTTTCATGTGTGCACTATAGCTTGTTTTTTCTCTTTGCTTTGTGTTTGCATTCTTGCAATTCCAACCTTTGTTTTCTTTCAGAAACACAAGACAATGCATCTCCCTTTGCACTAGTATTATCCTCTTGACATTTATTTCAAATTCATACATTGCTACCAATTGCTTGCTTCCCATTTTTGTTAGCTTTGGCACCATTTAGAAATATGTATGGTTACATGTGGTTGCATCTTATATGCTGAAATGAACAATTAATGTTACTGTTGCACACTTGCATTTGGGAAGCAAGGTTGATCTATAGATACTATAGAGCTTTCCACTATTGATTGTAGCCATCCATTTTTAGGCACTTTCAAGCTTGATTTTGTAGGTTGAAATTATTTTGCATTCAAAAAAATGTACTCAAATTTTTACTCTCTACCATAGTTCCATTCAGGTAGAACAATGTAATGCAGCTAATCTTGAATTCCATGTTTCAATTTTCCATTATGTGATTTTTCTCTTTGCTTCATTGCACTCTTCATGTATTTTTATCTTCCCTTGGATATCTATAACTGATATGATTCTTAATCCTTGGTGCATAGAAGATTTTTAAATAAGTAACACTTGATGATGAAGTTTTTCAAAAATTCTCTAATTGCTTCAGTTGCTACTCTCCATTGAAGACATGGCATTATGTATGCCCATTCACTATCACTCTATGGAAATGTATCACTTGTTTCCTTATCAATATGAACATCATTTTAATGAAACATATCAATAATGTAATGTTTTAGCAACACCTTGAACATGACACATTTGTATGCAATTAGAAATGAATGATGAAAGATAGTGCATTAAATTTTTGTTCTGTGTCATTTTAGCATTTTGAGAATGATTCCTTCCTCATATGTGATTATCATCTTCACTCTTTCATTTTGAATTTGATGGTCATGTATGGGTGATGAATCCATTTTTCTTGCATTGCTTTATGAGCCTCTCCTTTAGTTAGATGTTCCATCTTGAACACTTTGAATGCATTTCTTTTCTCAAAATCTCTCTTGACGATAAGGGGAAGAATGTTGGGCTCAACCCTTGTAGGAGCCCATTTTTGCACCACATCCTATTAATTCTTAAAAGAAGATCAACAATATGAATTTTCGTACACCTGCACAATGAAAAAACAATGTTAGATTAAAAAAAAAATAAGTTCAATGTTTCCTATAATGTTTCATCTTTTATATTCCTTGCAAACTTCTAATTTTTGTTCAATTGATTCAATGCACCACAAGAAATGTTCTCTATGACTATTGATAGATCATATAGGAGTATTCATAACCCAAGGTCTAACAAATATTTCTCAATCATCTACAGGTTCACTTGGAGAATAATTGTCAAACAACCAAATCAAATAATTGTGAATGTCAGAAATTGAAATCTAACATTCAGATTTTGGAAAAAAGCTTGACAAAGAAAAAGCGAGAAATACACAGTCAAGTGTTGCCTCTGTCAAAAGACAGAGGTGCTGAAAAAATAAGAACCCTCTATCATAAGGTAGAAGTGAAAATAAATGTTAGAGCTGCAAAAAATAGTGTCAAGCACACTGAAAACTTTGTCAAGTGCACTAGTTCCATGTAATCAAGTGAAAAAGTTTTCTAGAACCTATGCGTGAAGATTTTTCTAGAGCCCTTCTGAGACTTGTAACTTAAAAATTAGCTCATGAAATCATTAGTGTTAAATATCAAGGTCCCACGGGGCATGCCAAAATGTGTTAAGGAGACAATATGAGAGTGCAAACAAGATAATTGCAATGAATTAGAAACTAATCTAATCAGAGCAAGAATATAGATCTATGATCATTCACTCACAAAATGAAGCTAAACTATTACTGAATTCAAGAAACAAAATCAAAATTTGAAAGCATACATGAATTCATACAAATAATAGAGTTACTATCCCATGTCGAAGTGTATTCACAAAGATGTAGTTGTTCATGTCAATGCGAAGCCTCCATAGTTACATGGGAGAGCTTTAAAGAACATGTGTGTTGATCAAAGATATTGGTTCAAGCTTTGTCAATGTTGATTTGGCATTACTTTGTTGAATAAGGTATGTTGATTCTCCATTCCATTTTTGTGAGGAAAGAGGTTTGTTATATAGAAATTGGGATTTTAAATGGATGATCAGGATCATGTAGTAGAATATCCTGATCAACGGTCGAAAGATGTTGAGAGGATTTAGATGGGCATAATTGTGCAAATAATTACACAATTAGTGTGATTGAGGAATAGATTGACCAGTCAAGAAATAGATTGAGAAATCAGTGATTCATAATTTTCTCAATCAGGAAAATGGTTGACAATGATTAATTAATTTCAATTCAATTAATTAATTTGTTTTGGACCTAAACATGCAAATAAAGTTTGAATTTTGCAAACAAAGTTGCATTAGTTTGATTCGATTTTTGATAATATTTTGAATAATTAATTCAAAATATTCAAATTTGGAGGGTGAGTTAATTAAATTATTATGATTTTAATAATTTAATCGATTTATGGGAATAAAGTGATTTATCAACATAAATAAATAATTGGTGTTATTTAACTAATCAAGATGAAATAAAGTGAGATTGGGACTTTATTAAATAAATATAATTTGTTTAATTGGTCGATTTGATGAAAAGTGAATTAATTAAATAATATTTAAATATCCTTTTTCACTCCACTTAATTAAATATTGTAAAATATTTAATTATCTTTCTTTTCCATTTCCCGCATAAATAAATATTAATTATTTAAATTATGGAAACTTCTATTTGCACATGTCACAAGAAATTAAATAAATTTATTTATTTAATTGAGCAACTATCCTCAAACTTCAACCAAATTTCATAAATAAAAGATAAATGCCATGTTTGTCTCCATTTTTGAATGAGGATGGTCTTGTGGGTTGAAAAAATTCTTCCACTTTCCTCTCAAACTTCCACCTTTCTCTCAACCTCTCCATCTCTCACCGTTCATCCTGACAAGTTTGAATTACAACCGTCGATCTCCGCTAGCTGGATTCTTGCCTTTCGAAAATCTATAAATACAACCATTTGGTAAGTAGATTTCATCCTAGATTTCATACGTAGTTACTATAGTTGCATTTGAATTAGCATTCTAGCATCATAGCATTTCAAGTTAATATTTTAAATCATTAGCAATGGACATGCATTTTCAATTAATCCATTCTCTTAAGCTATCATTTCAACAAGCTACTGCTTACACAACTAAGAGCCAGCAACTTTAAGCAAATCCTTGGAGATAGAGGACAATGGGAGGAATTTGAAGAAGTTGTTGTCATTAGAGTTTTCATTTATGCTTTCTAGTTAGTTTTATTTAATAAAATGTCTCATTGGTGTGTTAGTTTACATTTTAATTAATCCACATTTTCTAACAACACATTTTTGGCACCCACCGTGGGGCATCCCCTAGTTTTAATCTTTTTTATTATAGAAAATTTCTTACAGGTGACGGACCGGAGTTGCGCTTTAGCGCATATGAGTCTTAGTTCGATGCATAGACGAACTATTTCGACACTTAGACGGACTGTTTCGGTGCATAGACAGACTGTTTCGGTGCATCCATAGACTATTTCGGCACATCCATGGACTGTTTCGACGCATAGACGACCTGTTTTCACACATACTAGATTGATCTTTTAGCGCATTCATCAATTGTTTTGGTGCATTGGTGGCCTATCTCGGTGCATACAAGGGCTTTGTAAAAATAAATAAAAGGATCCTAATTTTAATGCCTTCCGCAGGCAGGATCTTTTTGGTTTAAAAAGAAGCAACCCTAGGATAGACACGGTTTAAAATGAAACAATCTAGGGTAGTCAACACACACTACTTTTGCAGTTAAAATGAACCTCATGCCTATTGTGAAGCAAAATATTCACTTAGTTTAGATCATTGTCATTTGGTGCTATAAAAAGAACATTGTTTGCTTTTGTCTGTGGCAATAGGTCTATGCTCTCCCCTTCACTGGGTGACCAAAATACCAGAATGCCTTTTTCATTTTATGCAATGTTTATGCTTTCTTACATCCTTTAGAGGGTGTGCTCTTGTGGGAAAAAGTACTCACCCAAGAGGAACAAACCAAGTGGGAACAACCAAGGCCAAGTTTTCCAACCCACTATAATCAAAAGTGAATTTTGGGGAAACCCATATTCAACAGAAGTGAGCAAGATAACCATCCCCAAAATCTTTGTTCTAAAGATTGGGAGGTCTCTTGAGGGAGTTTATCTATTGCCATGCCAAATAGAAACCTTGACTATGAACCGTAGTGTAGAAAGCCAATTGTGTCAGTATCCAAACATCATTTCAAACATAGAGCAAGGGGAGGGAAGAATCTGCCCCCAAGACGCTCACCATATAATCGTCACAGATTGTTTGCTTAGGGGATTCGATATCCACTTTCGTCACCTTGAGTACATACCGGGAAAAGAAAAAACATGGGTGCCCTCTAGGGGGTGACATGGCTGTGTGAGTCGACACAATTTTAAGATGTGGATTGTGGATGTTACGATGACCTATTTGACAAACTAAGAGTGAGTCTGATTGAAGTGCTTATCTTGTTCAAAACTTGTGAAAATCTCAAGAACATACACTCTTTGTTTAGCTTTTTAGAATTAACACAACAACTTTTTGCTAATGTATGCTGTGTTTTTTACATTTAATTCATATTAAGATCATATGAAAATATCGAACTATCCAAACATGTCTATCTCAGAAGTTTAAACATATATTTTAGCACATTCCTGGTCTGTTTTGGCGCATAGCCGGTCTGTTCTAGCGCATCTATGCTATATTTCGGTGCATCACTGCTTTGTTTCAGTGCACTGCTGCTCTGTTTCAGTGCATCTGTGCTCTATTTCAGTGCATCATTGCTCTGTTTCGGCGCATCGCTACTCTATTTAGATGCATCATTGCTTTGTTTTGGTGCATCACTGCTCTATTTTAGTGCATCTGTACTTTGTTTCGATGCATCACTGCTCTATTTCGGTGCATCTGCACTCTGTTCCAGAGCATTCGTGCTCTGTTTTGGCACATAGGTAGTCTATTTTGGTGCATTCATGCTCTATTTCGGTGCATGTGTTTTTTGAACCTAGGTTTTATTTTCTGACATTTAGAAATCAGTCTTCTCCGTCTAGTCTTTTCCATGCTCAGAGTTTGGAAGTCTACAAATTTTGGCAAAAAGTCTCTAGAAAGGAAGATTAGAAAGCCAAATAAATCTCTCGGTTATAAGAAGTTATTGAAAAAGAGGAAATTTCTATACCAAAGTCGAAAGGTCTTGCTTGAACACAGGACCTTTATTCATCGATATCACGACTATGTTAGAGGTTTCACTGATGATTATGCTATAGAACCTTTATACTCATGAACCTTCTTTCAAAGAAGAGCCCTTTATCCAAGGCACAATCACAACCAACGTATTCATTCTTCTTATATTCCCCAACCTACAATAATGTACGCTACTCGTCCCAATCAAATTCTGCAATAGAGAATTCAAGCACATTAGGCATTTATCACAATCCATCTTTTTACAAAACTACGATCAAAACCTCACAGAGTGCAAAATCATTTTTATTTCTTGATCTTTCATTTAATTTCCCGCAAACAGGATTTTCATCCTTTCAATCAGGGAAATCACAAGCTAAAGACTAGGAATCATTTAAGTCATAGAATCTTCATTCTATTTCTGACTTTCATATCCATCAAAATTGCACTATTTCATTCTTTTGATCAAGGTTAGTAGAAAATTGGCCAAGCTTATGCCTGTTGTCACGAGATCTCGAAGGTATATAGAAAAATACAAAAGAGAAAATACAGTAAGCAAAATGGGTGATAATAATGAGAGGGAAGATAACCCCTTTCATAATTATGAGAATATTGAAGAGATAATGGAAGAAAAGCTCCAAGACGTAGAGCATGATCCACTATTCCATACTCTTATGGAAAGGATTTTAGAACGAAACAAGGAAATATATTTCCTTTCATTAGCTAATCAAGGAGCTAAGTTACCTGCTGATTTTGACACAGAAGGGATTAAAGAAGATCCTAAAACTCCTCCTAATGATTTTAGTGCCCTTACTCAATAGATAAAGGAATTACAAGGGGAAATAAAAGAAATGCAAGGAGGTGCAACAAAGAAGTATGTTCTAGATGACATATGTCCTTATCCATTTGATAGGAGTCTTCGAATGATTCCTTTTCCAAAACATTGCAAAATTCCTAAATTTGATAGATACAATGGAAAAACTAACCCCATTGAACATGTGAGGGATTTCTGAAATATGAGCTTAGAATTTTCTTATGAAGATACCTACTTAATGCGATTGTTCCCACAAAGTCTGGGAGGATAATCAATGGAGTGGCTTTCAAAGATCACTCCCCCCATCAAAACCTTTGAGGAGTTGATAAACAAGTTTATATCACAATACTCCTACAACATCCAATACCAGATAACCATGCTTGATATTTGTAAGGTAAAACAAAAAGTAGGGGAATCTTTCACTACATTTTTGCAAAGGTGGAGAAGGGTGTTTGCTAGATACTCTCGCCCTGTTCCTGAAACAAAAAAGATGGAGATCTTTATCGATAGTATGAATCAAGAGATGAGTTACAGACTAAACCTTCATTGTCCTCAATCATTTGAAAAATTGATTGAAAACACGATCACTATTGAAGGTGCTTTGGTCAAGCATGGAGTTCTGAAAATTGATAAAGAAGGTTCAAATTCATACAACAACAACAACCATAGTAACAACAATGACAAGTCATGATTTTGGACTCGAAATAAAAATGTTGTGAATGATGGGGTAGTAGATGCTAACAATGTGACTGTGAAGCCGACCATCGTTAATGTGTTAGGTGTTCAATTTAGCAATAATGCTGGAAATTATAGCACCCAAGGTAATGTTTCCAATCAAGGGAATGTGACATAATCGTGGAAATAATTTTGGCAATAATAAAAATTCAAATGTGCCTAGATCTTCATATTTTTTGAATTGATGGAGTTTTACTCCCTTGGGCCAATCTTTGGAATCCATTCTCAAAGAGTTATTGAATCAAAATGCTATTACATCGCCACCACAATGAGATTATGAGCCTAGAGTTAAACCACCATCATGGAATGACTCACACTTTAGTGATTATCATAGGTGTAAAGGTCATAAGACAAACAATTGCCAAGGGTTAAATAATATCATTCGAGATCTGATTGATAATCACACCATTACGGTTGAGGGACATAATGTCAGTGATGACCATCGGGCATTCAAAGATCCGCTTCCTAATTATCAAAAGGGGGAATCTTTGGGTGACAAGGGAAAGAATGTTAATTATGTCCATGACACCATTATCAATCATATTTATATTGATGATCAACAAATCAATGCTATTTGAATCAAAGGTAAGCAAGAATATTGAGAGGTCAATGCTATGACAAGGGGACAAGCCAAAATCATTGTAAAAGGAAGCTCATAAAAAGTGGCCATTTCCCCTCCAAATCAATACAATTTGGTTGATCAACTGCGAAAAACCTCAGCTCAAATTTCTATCTTGGAGCTCTTAAAATTGTCACCTGCACATAAGGACATTTTGGAAAAGGCACTTGTTGATATAGTTGTATCTCCTGATCTGGATATTAATAAGTTTCAAGCCATGGTGGGACACTTTTCCTCATCCACATGTTTATCCTTTACTAAAAAAGATGACTCATCCATAACCCATCCACACAATTCATCACTCTACTTAGAGGTCATGGTTCATAAAGCTCATATTAGACGTGTCTTAATAGATGGGGGAGTTGGATTAAACATTTGTACATTAAAATTGGTCCTAGCTTTAGGATATTCAGAAGAATCTATAGATCCACGAAGGAAGATTACAATCAAAGCATATGATGATGAGGAAAGGATTTCCAAAGGCCTTATCATGCTACCAATCAGAGTGGGACCTATTGTGAAGAATACCTTTTGTCAGGTTCTAGATCAGGATCTAACTTATAACATAATTTTGGGTCATCCATGGATCCATGACATGCAAACTGTTCCATCTTCTTATCATCAATGCTTGAAGTTTCCATATGATGGACAAGAGGTGACAATACCTGCTGATCACATTAGCAGTCAAACTTGCTCTAACCTAAGAGCAACTCAGGACACACTCTTCCCACATAATAGAGAGGCCTTGGCCAGCTCTATCTCCAAGTACAATGAGAAAGCATGAGAAATGATAAGTAATTCTAGCACCAAGCTGAAATTTAAAGATAATGGAGTGGGAGGATATTCTTTATCTCTCTCTAATTTACTCATATCTCCAAGATCCCATGGACAACCATCAACATCCATACAACAGGCTACAACAACTTTAGCCTTAGCTTTAGTTCCCATCACCAAGTTTAATGGGGTATTTATTAAAGAAAATGAAATGGAAGATAGGGCTATCCTTGATTGGCTCTATAAAGATGAAAAGGAATCAGTCCAACATATCAAGTTACCCACATAACAATATGGAAAGGGTTATGTGATCATGCAGCAAATGGGTTATGAAGGAAATGGCCCCATAGGTAAAAGAAAAGAGGGTATCATTGAACCTGTCCAGCTGAAGACAATGCACCTGAAGGATAAGACTGGGTTAGGATATGGTGAAGATACAAAGGAGGAAGTGGTGCAAAGAATTTCTAAAGAGGAGTTAACTGAAAAAATCTTGAGAATTCAAGCAAATAATTTTGATGCTGACTCCAATGAATATGAGTGGGACGACTTCTCTGATGATACTTGCATCTCAGAGAAAAGGGTGGATATTATACATAGATTCACACCCACATTCTTACAAGGGGAAAGCTCAAGGACTCTGCTTGATTACGTTCTGCAAAGAGATCATGACTCAAGTGAAACCGATTTGATTCAAAGTGAGACAGATCATCCACAAGAGGATACCATTCTAGACCTCTCCCATAACAATGTTAACAATAGTATCATGACTCTAATGATCAATGACCTTACCTATCGTAATGATCCATTTCTATTGAGTCATCTAGAACTCATCGATTGGGAACAAGCTACACCTATTGATGTCCCAACTTTTCCTGATGATGAAACCATAATAAATTTTATTTGTTCATCCCAACCAGAAATAGGTTCCACCAGGGAATCACAAGATCAGATTTTTCGACAGGAAAGTGCCAAGTTTCTCAGCTGTCAAATAAATAACATAAAAGAAAGATTTAATGGTGAAAACCTAACATAGGCAGTATTAGATCAAGAAAGGAGAAAAATAAAAAGTGCATCCAATGGTGAAAACCTTTCAAAGGAACCAGAGGATGGGAAACTTGGCACTCTTTTGGAGCATTACCAAGAAAGGTCTTCCATTCTAATCAAACCAATAGAGGCACTCAATATAGGTACTACAGAAAATCCCAAGATCTTCCAGTTAGCTGCATCTTTAACAAAAGAGGAAATACCAAGATTCATAGAATTTCTCAAGAACAATCAAATCAGTTTTGCATGCTCCTACGCAGATATGCCTAGCTTAGATCTAGATCTCATCATGCATTATTTATCTATTATGTCGAGGACAAAACTTGTAAAACAAAAGCTTAGAAAAATGCACCCACATGTTGCATTATTGGTTAAAGAGGAATTAAAGAAGCTTTTAGATGTTGGATTCATTCGATCTATCGACTATGCAGAATGGATCTCCAATATCGTACCTATTTCAAAGCTAGACAAAAGAATTAGAATTTGTACAGATTTTAGAGATTTGAACAAAGCATGTCCCAAAGATGACTTCCCTTTTCCAAACATAGATATGATTGTTGATTTAACTGCTAGACATACAATGTACTCATTAATGAATGGATTTTCAGGATACAACCAAATAAAGATTGCACCAGAGGATTAGGATAAAACAACGTTCACATGTCCTTGGGGTACATATTGCTGGAACGTAATGCCCTTTGGGTTGAAAAATGCAGGGGCTACATACCAATGTGCAATGACAATGATTTTTCATGATATGATGCATAAAGTCATGGAATATTATGTTGATGACCTCCTTGCCAAATCTAACACTAGGGAAGGACACATAGATATCTTATCTAAAACTTTCAGAAGAATGGAACAGTTCAAAGTAAGACTTAATCCAAAGAAATGTGTTTTTGGAGTGAAATCTGGAAAATTGCTAGGTTACATTGTATTAGAAAAGGGAATTGAAGTGGATCCAGCTAAGGTGCAAGCAATTCTTGATATGCCACCGCCAAGGAACATTATCCAATTACACTCTTTGCAGGAACAGTTACAATCCATTCAAAGATTCATTGCTCAACTGGCGGATAAAAGTTTACCATTTACACATCTCTTACACAAGAATATTCCATTTAAATGGGAGGATAAATGTGAAGCAACATTTGATCAGATAAAGTAGTATCTCATGAATCCACCAGTATTGATTCCGCCAGTGCAGGGTGCACCACTCATATTGTATATTTCCGCCACGGAAGTGTCCCTAGGAGCATTATTGGCACAGGAAGACAACTTAGGAAAGGAGCAAGCCATTTATTACATCAGTCGAACTCTAACAATTCATGAGCTAAATTACACATTCATTGAAAAAACTTGCTTAGCAGTGGTATTCACTTCTCAAAATTTGTGACATTATATGCTAGCACATATAGTAAAGCTTGTGGCTAAGATCGACCCACTTAAATATCTTCTAAGTATGGAAACCTTGACTGGAAGGTTGGCTAAATGGGTCATGATCCTAAGCGAATTTGACATCCATTATGTGGATCACAAAGCTATAAAGGGACAGGTGATTGCGGATCAATTAGGAGAAGCACCAATACAAGAAGAACACCCTATACACATTGATTTTCTTGATGCTGATGTATTCACAACAATTATTAGGTAGTCATGGGTGCTCTATTTTGATGGTTCTTACACTCAACATGGTTCAGGAGTAGGGATTCTTTTTATTACACTAGAAGGATATACAATTCCGAAATCTTATCGGCTAATTTTTCCTTGTACAAACAACATAGCTGAGTATGAGGCATTGGTAATTGGTATGAGAATTGTAGTAGATTGGAAAATCACAGAACTTCAAGTTTTTGGTGATTCACAACTTGTTATAAATCAGATCAATGATGACTATCACACTAAGGATGACAAGTTGATACCCTACAAAACAATGGTGGACAATTTCAAGAAATACTTTGTTGATATCAAGTTCATACAAATTCCACGTATTGATAATAAAGTAGCTGATGTAATGGCTACAATAGCCTCTCTAATTTAGTTATTAGAGAATAAAAAATGATACGATTTCTTGGTGGAACAATTGTTTTGTAACGCCCCACCACGCAACCCTAGAGGATGTTGCAAACAACTACTTAAATAGGCAATTTTTTTTTTGTTTAAGTACAATTAATAAACAAGTTTGCTACACAGTGCAAACATCCCCTAAGGTTACAAGATTGAGATAATCTAAAAACCCACAACAACATAAAAAAATCCATAACATTTATCTATTTAAGATAATAAGTACGCATACATTCCATACAAGATAATTACACCAAAGCATACTAGATAACTTTCAATTCAATTTATCCGAATTAAATAATAATATTACATCTCTCATTCCTCGAGTGAGGTAAGTCCAATAAATATAATTACAATTACCACTTCCACCTCGATTACAAAGAGGGGTACAAATAATACAAGAACAACTGAAATGAAATAAAGCAAGAGCTGATACAGAATCCAACGAGCTCTCCAACTGGAAGTCTCATCCATATGAACAAGAAGATAGAACCCAACAGATTTAGGTGCATGCCGCCCAACCAAGTGGAACCCAAAGGCCCACCCCTTGTGCTAGGAGATAGTAACAAGGAATCCTAGCCAAGACCATCTACCTCTAGACACAGGCTAACACCAAATTGAACCAAACTGAAACGACCAATCACATGTACAATACAAGTATAACTCAAGAGCATCATGAGTACAACACAAGTACAACTCTATATGGTCACATTGCTTCCAGATAAAAAGAAGATCAAGTATGTTAAGAGAACCGTACACATAAAATCAAACACCAACTGTGGTCATATCAGGTATGTTAAGGAAACCATACCCACCAAATCAAATACCAACTATTGTCCTAGATAGAGTGTCATCACACAACTCATCATGGATTATCCTCTGGGATTCTTCCTAGGCTCCGACCCCCACTATGGGTTATCCTAGTGGCCTCTACCAAATCCCGGCCCCCATACTCACTCATGCGGAATCAAATACCTTCCGTACATACAAGATAGATGACCTTGCCATTCCAGGCCTTCCCACTCACCCCAAGTCTAAATGAACCCTTGTGTCTATGAGTGAGGCATAATTATCTTGATTAGTGAGAAGTACCACCTAATATTCTAAGTTTTGTTTTAGTTATCACTTGATTACCTCTTCCGGGCTCTGGCCCTTATGGAAGCCACTCTTCTACTTGACAACACACATACCATCCAAAAACCAAGGGTACAAAGTGCAACATGCAAGATATCACGACCACTCCTTTCTCAAGAGGTGACATAAGATAAAAATCTCTCCAAACACTGGAGGTAACAACAATAACAAAACCACTCCTTACTAGGAGTCACAATCACATAAACCACTCCTTTCACGGGAGGCACAAAACATTCCCATTCGTAGAAACCGGGTAATAATAACCAACAGTCATCATCACAAAAAAGATAACTCCCAACCTCTAGGGTCCTCTGTAAGACTTACAACAAAACGATACTTAACCCATTTCCCAAGACATGAACACGAAAGACATATTTACTGAAGATAACACAAATAAACCACCTTTGGATATTCTAAATCCATGTCCTCATTTCAATATAACCATATAAAAATAATTAACTTGCCTTAAAAGAAAAACATATTATTTAGAATCAAATCTATTTCTCCACCAGATATAATATTTAAAATTGACCAACATTACTACGCTTCATTTCTTCAATTAAATTTAATTCATGCTATTAACCAAATCATTCGCTCAATACTTTAATATCTTTCCAATTACATAATAAATTTATGCTTTTATTCTACTCATTCATTTTAATATATATATATATATATATATATTTAAAAATATACATATGTATATTAAAACATATCCGCAACTATAGAAAAAAATTTAAGTTAATCTTCTAATATTATTTACATATAATATGAAATATTTAAATCTATATATATTAATGATAAAATATATATATATATATATATATATTTAATAATATTTTAATATTTTACATAGCTAATATTAAATATTAATTTAAAAAGATACTTTATTCTTAAATTATATTTGGAACTCAACTCATGCCTCGGGCCGCGTGCACACATGAGGGTTAGTGCTAGCCATGCTTTAGGGCCGGCGGATTTACCAGGGCGGCGGAGTTACAGGCACCGATGCTAGCGGTGAGGTCCAGGCATAGGGGGTTTGCAAGGAGCAGTGTCGATGAAGATGCCGGACGCGGGCGCGGGCGCAGGTGGTGGTGGCCAGCGACTGTGTGAACAACCGCCCCTATTGTTGGAGGCACTGTGTAACAACGTCACCAACAGTGGTGGTGGCTATTCCCACAACAACCGTGGTGGGGGGGGGGGTTGGGAAAGCCGAGTAGGGCATGGCTCCCTTCCCACACATCTCCCATGGGAGGCGCATTGGGGAGGTGAGCCCCCAACGCTGCCTCCCTTCCCACTGGTTTTCTTTTTTTTTAAATTTTTTTTTCATTATTTCAGACCTGTGGATTTCTTGAAATCTGTGCCTCACACAGGGGCAAAAAAAAGGAATATTTAAACATCATATCCCCAATAACACATATGCAATATATATAAATATAAATAAATATATATATATATATATATATATATTTGTAAATATATATATATATTCACAAATGAAGTTAACAATTTTAATTGAGGGAGTAATACATAAAAAAAACCATTTTAAAATCATGAACACCATTTTTTTTTTGAGAACATTAAAATAGAACAAGGGTTTTCTTTTAAATTGGACCACAAAATCCAACTGTGTTTATTTTGCAATCATAGAGCAGATTTCAAATGCTTTTCTACTTGATTTTCAACAACACCATATACAATTTATAATTTCAAAAGCAACCAATTTCAAGACATGAACCTGATTTCCTTGAGTTTGAGGGGATCCAGAAATGGTGCTCAGCTCCCAACCTCATCTCCATAGATTTCCACAACCTCAATCCAAAACCCACAAAATGCAACCACTCTTCCTCTCCTCCATTTCCAACTTTTCCAAAATTTCATCCTCCCCAAAAATTGTGAAGCAAAATTCAAACATAAGGATAAAACCCTAAAAACTCCAACAACCACCCTCATAAATTCTCCAAAATAGAAAACTGCAAAATATCTCAATTTCTTCAATTTTTGAATTCAAACTTTCAAATTTGACTTTTTTAATCATTTTCATAATTTCCAATTTCAACAAATATAACAATAACTTCAACATAAATAGATTAACTTCTTTCAACATCATAAATTTAATTAATTAATAAATAGATTTAATCAACGATTAAATTATTTATTAATTAAATTAAATTAATAATAAAATAAATTACATTTCAACATAATCACAGGACAAATTAATCCACAACTTAAATACATTAAGCCATTTAATTACCCCTTTTTAACTTGAAATTAAATAACGAAGAGAGGGAATGATATACAAAGCAACACATTAGGACTAGGGTGACGACTTGGCATGGAAACCCTAGCTACTATCTCCCAATCGAATACCGTTGGACATTGGACATGCTCAAACCTGTGAAACCAGGTGGAGTCGATGTCCTGTACCTGTCAACCTGCAAACAAAGAGTATATCCACATGCATAAACATGTCATAAATAGGGTACACCGTGAAGAGGGAATCATTGAATTGTAGGGCACTTGCAAGCAAGTGATACGATACCATCCCCTTCACCAATACCATATCACTGACTGACGAATCTAACATCATTAATATAATCAAAACATAAAACATCATTAATTCAAATGCTCACAATGTTTAATCCAAAGCATGCCACAATGATAACATCAAGATCAAATACCAACACATCAAAATATCACATTCACATCACTTTAGAGATAGCGATCAAATAACAACTGATATCTAAGTTAAAGTACAAACATAGAATAAGGCATAACCAAACAAAACACTTTTTGATCCAAAGATCAAAATGGAGGGATCTACATGTTTTCTCCCGCCTATGACAATCTAGAAACTTAGATCATTTGTCATCTAACTAGTTCTAATTCTCCCTTGTATGGCCAAATTTACACTTACCTAAAAGATACTACTTTACCTCTAGACTTGTCTAGGAATCAGAAAATAAATTTCATCCATCAATCCTCCTATTATACCTTAATTGCTGACATCTTATACCGACGTGGTCTGGATGGTACCCTCCTTAGATGTCTTGAACGTGATGAATCTGAAAAAGCTTTACAAGAGTTACATGGTGGAATTTGTGGGACACACTCAAGTGGACTAACCTTAGCCAAGAAGCTTGTTTGATTGGGTTACTATTGGCCGACCATGGAGAAGGAATCATTCATTTTTGTGAAGAAATGTGCAAAATGTCAGATTCATGAGAATGTCATTCACACTCTTGCTCAAGAATTACAACCCTTCACCACAACATGGCATTTTGCTCAGTGGGGATTAGACCTGGTTGGTAAGATACATCCGTCATCTTCAAATGGACATAAATTCATTATTACAACCACTGAGTATTTCACCAAGTGGATTGAAGTTGTTCCTTAACAACTGTTACTGGCAAACAAATCTCTTCATTTATTTTGAACTATATCATTTTTCGATATGGTATTCCCAACTTCATTATCACAGACAATGGAAGACCCTTTAAAAATTAGGATGTTGATGAGCTATGTGAAATATTTCACATCCAACATAGGTTCTCTATGCCTTACTATCTGCAAGGGAATGGTCAAGCTGAAGCTTCAAACAAATATGTTTTGAAGATTTTGAAGAAAATAGTGAATGAAGCAGATCGTGATTGGCATGTTCAATTGCATCCAACATTATGGGCATACAAAACAAGTATTCGCACACCAACAAGTGCTACTCCATATGCTTTGGTGTATGGAGCTGAAGCTATTCTGCCACTAGAAGTTGAGATTCCTTCACTTTGAGTATCACTCAAGAGGTTAATCAATGATGAAGACTACAAAGTATCAAGGTTGCAAGAGTTGGAATTGCTCAATGAACAATGTCAAATTATAGTTAATCATTTGAAGGGATATCAACAAGTTATGTCCTACAGCTACAATCACAGAGTCAAACCATAAAATTTTCAAGTGGGTGACTTAGTTCTCAAGGAAAACCCTCGTAATCAACAAGATTGGGAAAAGAAAGGCAAGTTTGAACCTAATTGGTTGGCCCTTTCATTATCATTGCGGCATATGGATCGGAGGCATAGCAATTGTCAACATTAGAAGGGGACTTGTTTGAAGATCCGACCAACAACATACATCTAAAGAAGTTTTATGCCTAAAAATATCAAAAACAATATAAAAAGCCCTGAAAAAAATAAAAATTAAGATAAAAAGAAAAAGAAAATTAAAAAAAAGAAGAGAAAATAAAAAAAAATCATTGCCTTGATGAAAACCTGGAAAACGGGTGTCTTAGTAACAAAAGAATAAATATAAAATCAAGAAAAAGTGCAATAAAAAAAATGGTGAAAACCTAGCAAACATGTATTGTTTGTGATTTTGTTTGGCTTTCTCATCTATTAGGATACATTTTTCATATCCATCTTTCATCGGCATCACATACATGCCTAGCCATTACATTTGCATCATACATCGCATCATCTCCTTGAAACAAACAAGGATCTCATCATGGCTTGATGATTTGGGTTATCCTTAGCAGTAGTTATGTCTAATGGGAGTCAAAGTACAATGCCACTAGGGAGAGGCAATTTTCTTCTTGGAGCTTTCTAGCAGGAAATTGGCGGCATGTGTTAGAAAGTGGAAGATCTGAAACAACAAAATTGTCCAGTTACAATTGGGACTACATGACTATTTTGACAGATAAATAGAAACAAATTGGATGATCTTAATCTGAATAAAATGAATGGAACACTAAAAGCATAAGTTACAATTTTTGTTTTGAAATTTGATGACATCATATCTTTGGAGTGGTTCAATGATGTACTAAACTAGAATCACAAGGAAGGAGTATGATTTTTCTTTGCTTGCTATTTGTAAGCTAATCATTAGTATTATGCAAATTTGTCATGGGACATGCTCTACAACGTATCATTGATGACATTTCAGAATTTTCATAGGAAAATGGTTAAATTTTGTCTGTACATGCAAGCAGTACTCAGGTCATCTTGGTTCAATTATACCTCGATGCTTGTATTAACTTGCTATATCAAAAATCATGAAAGTAGTACTCAGGTCATCATTAGTACTAACATACCCTTTGATTCTTGTATTAAATTTCAAAATATCAAAAGGCTCAATGAAGAAAATCACGCGTAGCATGAAATGACAAAAGGGAGAATGATTCGTTACTACATTCTAGGACTGCATGATTCATTTAGGTTTGCATTTTGAAGGCTGTATAAGGTAGAATTTTTGAAGGTTGGTAAGAATTTGATATATCTTCTGAAAACAACGATTGAGTACACTTAGGAATTTATTACGTCTCATTCCATTATCATTCATATCATTTCACCAACACTCAATTAGGGTATCATTATTATTGCATTTGCATTTGCATCATCATTACATTGTTGTTATCATTTTAGTTCATATCATATGCATGGTCATTATTTTAATCATTCATCTCATTATTATATCATAACATTAATATTTAAATTTTCATTTATTGCACATATTGTTAGATACATATACATTTATAATAAGATCTCATCCATGTCATTTTATATCTAATCGTCATTTAAGTTACCATTATCATATTACATCATTATCTGTATCATGTGCATCTCATTCATTACATATTAACCAACTCATTTAATATTACATAATCATTTCGCTTCATATAACTTAGGTTTCATTCATTTAGTTTACATCATATCAATTTATATTTGGTATATCATCTCATTAAAAGCATTCACCATTACATCATTACATTTCACATTCATTATAAAAGAAAATCATTTTAGATTGCATCATATATCATTATGTTAGAATCATTTCATCACAAACACATTTTGCATTAGCATACATAAAATAAAAGAAAATATTTTGCATCATCATTGCATCGTCATACATGACATATCATATAGAAATAAAATGCATAAAATCATCCATAACACGTGCATAATCAAATCACCACTGCATCTCATAAATCTCATCAAAACAAATGTCCAAAGGTACAAAGATATCAAATGTTTCAAAAAGATATATCAAATACAATGGAATAAATGTGTCAAAATGCTCATCATTGAGGGGCATCTGGTCGGGGCACATGGGTGTTGTTGTCTCCTGAGGTAGTCGATCTCGATGGATCTTTGCTCCCTAACGCTCTGATATCTCATTTGATCAGCTGACCCACACTCCTGGTAGCACTCCTAGAATGGCTGCGTGAATGGGTCTGAGACTGAGTACCTGACTGTGTAAAGGAAATCCTCCTCTTAGGTGGTACTGCCTCGAAATATCTCATCCTATAATACTTGGCCTCCCGAGAATTCTCCAAACACTCTACCACAACCTCTCCAATAGAGGTGCTCTTAACTAGTCTGAGGAGTCTCTTGGATACCCCCTCAACCTATATGCATATCTCTTGAAAGTTGTCCCTCTTGGCCATGAGCTGAGCTATCTGTGGGCTAGGAGGTGATGGTTGTGCAACTTGTGCCTGTAGCTGACTGATCATCCCCTGAGCCTGTGCTAACTAACTTCGAAGAGTCTGAATCTCTATCTGCAAATCATCTATCTGTCCCTGTGAGGGAGCCTTGATAATAATCCATGGGGCCGAAGTACTCGACTGGTCCACTACTCTCGATGTCTGTGGCCTTGTCCTGAAGGGAACATCAAAGAAAAATCTATCCTCCACCTCCACCACCTCCATCATCCCCACTGTCATCATTTCTATCATCTAGGCTGTCAGAGTCATCCCCCTCATCACCCTCGTTGTCAATATCCATAACCACTGCATCTGGTACTTGTGCTTGTGCCTCTCTCTGTGGCTACCCTACTGCTGCCTGTTCTTATGCCTGTTGTCACCCTCCCTGAATAACTAGTCCTCCCATCAATGGGGTAGGCTCCTCTAGACTAGTAAACCTTTGAAATGGATGTGTGTAAAAGTATGCTGCATACTCATCTGTCATCCCTGTGTTTGAAACCTCTGGATGTATAGCCCAAAAATCTGGCTACAGATCTAAATACTCTACTCTGGCAGCCTCGATCATCACAACTAGACCCCACTCTGGCAAATCCTCTCGTTACCTGCCATAATGTGCTTGACCTTGTGGCATCATCTACACCAATCCAAACTGCCTCAGGACTCTCATCGCCAGAAACCACTCAATAATGAAAGGAGTCCGCCCAATCAAGTATCTCGATCTTATACAGTAAGGAAACTCTATATCATCCACCTCCCATGGATCACAATCTAAATATGGTCTCCAGATAACGGTGTCCAAATCATCTAGCACACACCACCAGTACTCTAACTTGCCCAGCCTCGGCTGAACAAGGGGACCTGTGTATGCGTAAACATATGGGAATCGAAGGGGAAGATCTCTTCAGACAATGGGATGAGTGATGGAAAAATGCTCCCATGCAAAAATCTGTAGCAGAGTCACTCCACATGAGAGACTCTCCCCATCTATGTATATGACCCAATGAAGATCGTGGTACAGATGGGCAAGAATACATGATCCCCATGCGTATCTAGTACGATGGAGAAGCATATCCTCTAGAATCCTACCCCACCCAACTAATAGTCCCTTTGCCCTACGATTAGGACAAAGGAAACCATCGATGAAACCTGCTAAAACCGATGACAGCGGGGCATATCTCTCCACCATCTCCTTCCAGGGAAGCTCATATTCGAAGACATGAGGATCCTGGAAGACTCGTCTCAAAGCATTGGTCCCCCCGATCTCCTTGTGATCGTAGATCACAAGCTCACCAACTACAAGAATACCTAGTATCCTGTACACATCCTCTAGCGTCACGGTAATCTTTCTTGTCAACGAATGAAAAGTGTTATGCTCGTTGTGCCATCTCTTAGCTAACACAGTCAATAGTGCCCTGTTGATCTGATATTGTGGGATCCTCAATAGTGGACTCAAACCACATTAGTATATCACCTCTAAGTCATCCTGCGATAGTCGAGGAATCATCTCCCATGTCTGAAGGAATCTCTCTCTAATATGGAGGAGGTTAGGTTCCTCCTTTATGACATAGCAAGAAATCATGCAAATCAGTCAGTATATCAAGCACTTCTAATCAAATCAAATCTTATTTGTTTCTTCAAGCAGGAAGGCAAGTAAAATTTTCATCTATTTTTGTCTTTCAATCGTGGAAGCAAATCTATCTATCATTTCCACTATTTTTTTTCACATTGCATGGAAATAAATTTAACAGTCAATCGACTGAACATCATTACTATTTGTCTTTCAAATAGGAAAACAAATTTATCAGACCTATTTGTTCTTCAAGCATGAAGAAATTTTTTATCAAATCAAGCTAATCTAATCATGATGTTTTTCAAAAGCATAAAATCAGCTGTCTAATCTAGCAACAATCATCAAACACTTATCAAATGACCTTCAAAATTTCAAATTCGGCAAAATTTCATGGATGCGCCAAAATAGGTCATCAATGCGCTAAACCATGTATGTGCATTTTTAATCCATGGATGCACCAAAACTGGTCATCAATGCGTGACTATAACTATGTGCAAATCTATCTAATTAATGCGCCAAAATAGGCATTGGATGCGCTAATCTATCTATGTGCTAATCTAGCAGCCTACACGACGAGCATTTCTATATGCGCTATTTCAGTCATCCTATGCACCGATTTATGCTATGTGCTAAACTAAAACCCTATGTGCAACTTTTTTGCATCTATGCACTACTTTTTATGCATGAATTTATCTCATCTATGCACTATACTATGGCTCATATGCAGGAAAACAAAAATTAAAAAATTAAAAAAATCCAAAAAAGCCAGAAAATCAATAAAATTTTTTATGAAGAGGATCAAGTTGACTTACCAGAGGTTTGTATGTGGCTAGTCTCTGATACCAATGGGATCGATCGAATCTGTGGTGCTCATAATGGATTGGTATTAGAAATATCCCTCTCAGAGCTCTCAAAATTACCAAAGATTACTGTTCAAATGACAATGACTTTTCACCTTTTCCACCTTTTAAGGGGGTAAAAATGTGAAAATATTCAAATTTTTACCAGGCAAAGTGCTGTTTCGAGAGTTAAATCACCTGATCTCTCCAAAAATCATCAACATCCTTTCAAAACATCCTCATTATCATTCAAATCATGCGGTTTATCTCTCGAGGGGGCATATAGCATCAGTAATTTCTAAATTCTGGGGCAAAATTCTTTGAAGTAGTGCGTAAAACACATCACTTCAAAGAGGGGCAAAATTTACACATCTAAAAATGGTCACGGTTCTTCAAACTGCTAATTAATTAAATATGAATTATTTAATTAATATTCTAAAGTCATCTACATATAAATAAATTAAATTATTTATGTATATTGTTCATTTTTCCAATTCTTCTAGTTTAATTAAATAAATAAATTTTATTTAATTATTGTTGCTTTCCTCTTAATTAAACTAAATAAATTTTATAATTTATTTATTTAATTATCATGTTGTTTTCTAAAGTTTGAATGTTTAAATTCAAAAACAATGGAATATTCCGATTTCATCCCATATTTAAATATTATATATTTAAATATCCTTTTTCACTCCACTTAATTAAATATTGTAAAATATTTAATTATCTTTCTTTTTCATTTCCCGCATAAATAAATATTAATTATTTAAATTATGGAAACTTCTATTTGCATATGTCACAAGAAATTAAATAAATTTATTTATTTAATTGAGCAATTATCCTTAAACTTCAACCAAATTTCATAAATGAAAGATAAATGCCATGTTTGTCTCCATTTTTGAATGAGGATGGTCTTGTGGGTTGAAAACATTCTTCCACTTTCCTCTCAAACTTCCACCTTTCTCTCAACCTCTCCATCTCTCACCGTTCATCCTGACAAGTTTGAATTACAACCGTCAATCTCCGCCAAATGGATTCTTGCCTTTTGAAAATCTATAAATACAACCATTTGGTAAGTAGATTTCATCCTAGATTTCATACGTAGTTACTATAGTTGCATTCAAATCAGCATTCTAGCATCATATCATTTCAAGTTCATAGTTTAAATCATTAGCAAAGGACATGCATTTTCAATTAATCTCATTCTCTTAAGCTGTCATTTGAACAAGTTGCTACTTATGCAACTGAGAGCCAACAACTTTAAGCAAATCCTTGGAGATAGAGGACAATGGGATGAATTTGAAGAAGCTGTTGTCATTAGAGTTTGCATTTATGCTTTCTAGTTTGTTTTCTTTAATAAAATGTCTCATTGGTGTGTTAGTTTATTGTTTAATTAATCCACATTTTCTAACAACACACCATGCATCCATCTTAGTTTGTAAATAAATTAGGGTTTCATCTTTTAGCATCAGTTTAGCTTAAAATCTGCATAACTGTATCATTTATAGCATAAAATCATGGTAACTTAGCTTGCATCATGTTCATTTTTATCATAATCTAGTTTTCATACACCAAACATCATGGTTTCATCGATTATCTTCTATAGAATCGACTGAAACAAGCTCACTATCATGGGATTGGGAAAGGGTCATCGGTCCACATCAACGCGACACTAATTCCACAATAGGATAAATTTTAATAGATTAGAGTAGATTTTTTCTTTAAAGCTTTCATAAATTTAGCATGTTAGGTTTCCTAATAAAATGTTTACTTTCAATTTTGATTTATTGATCTTGTTGAGATTTGAGTACCATTGGCTTCGTTATGCTTTGATTCTTTGTGGATCAAGCATGATTAGGCCCATATTGGTATCCTCACATCAAAATTCAAACACTAGAAGGAGGGAAAACTGACTAGTTAACTATTTTTTAGCTCAAAATCCATGTTCATGCTATTTTGAAGGTCATAACGATGCTCAAACCACAAACAACAACACTGTCTCGATAGTGTCGCCATATAGTGATGCCCAAAACATTTAATACAACAAGACATATTTAATTGGCTAACATTGATTTAAATATAGCGATGCTTATTTAAATTTGAAATATCATGGAATGAAAATGGCTACACTCAAATTCACCAAACCGATGCTTTAAAAATTTAAACTGCAACACACTCATTTACAGCGACACCCATCAAAAAAATGACGCAATCGTTCTCACTGGTCTTACTGCAGAGTGACGCTCAAATTCACCAGATCGGCCCCCAAATTTCAAATTGCAATGCCATTGTGTGTAGTGATGCTCAACCAGGGTAAGAAAATTCACATTTTTTTTCAACATGTTACTTAATTTATTTTATTTATCTAATCATTGATCGATGTCTGACTATGTTTTCATTGTTAGACTAACAGGGTTTTTCAAGTTTAAAGGCATGGAACGAAATTTAAGAACTTCTCTTCTATCTAAACATTCTATAATTGTAACTAGCGTTCAACACTTTGGGGAAATTAAAACCCAATTTCATGCTTTTTTGCTTTCAGTTTTAGGCAAACACTAGTTTTCCATTGGGTTTAAAATGAACATTCAAAGTTGGATAAAAATGAGCCCTCACATCACATCTTTCAATTGGGCTTAAAATTGAACAAGACAAACTCATTCTTCAATCGGTGCTTAAAATTCACTCATTATTGCTTTGAGGGATAAAATTGACAATTGTTTGCTTTTTTTGTGGTTTTTCAACTTTGATAGTGAATGCATATGCAATTCTCTCATGCTATTAGGAAATCTTGAGAAATAGAAAAATTCTCTATCAAGTTGCAAAATCACCTCCATCTTTCAATTTGGGTTTAAAATTGAACAACCATGCTAGTGTGAGAAAAGGCATAACATGTGTTCTCTCTTTGTGCATGCAAATAGAGATGAGAAAACTACGGATGTACTTAGTCACTATTGTTCATCTTTAGAGGGCCTTCCTTGGTGGGAAAAAACACTCACCCCAAGGGAATGACCCAAGGGATAACTAGCATAAGCCAGGCTCTTCTGAACAGCTATATACATTTGTGGTTGCAAGGAAAATTTACAATCAAGAGGGTGATACATGATAGCTCTCCCCTAGTATCTTTATGATGCGTAAAGTCATTTTTCTAAGGGTTGGGAGATGTCTTGGGGGAGTTTATCATTTTGTCCTCTGAACTGGATGCCCTTATTATGAACCCTTATGTAGTAGCCAAAAATACCTTAATATTTGTTGTTATCAGGAGGTCGAACCTTTGAAGCCGTCCCACATATTTGTGATTCTTAGTAGAGATGAAAAGTTTTTCATGGGAGATTCATGAGAACTTGAAGCTTGTCTGACCCGAGAAGTGAGTGCACTATAAGGGGGAGCCTGTGTGGTCAATCTTCTAATCATTCACTTTGAATAAACAAAGCTGGAGAAATGCAAGTGGGAATACAACAAAATATTACCATTTCTATCCTAGGGTTGTAATGCTTATGAGTTAGTTTAACAATTTTCTCAATTTCAAAATGATCCAAAAAACAAAAATGAACTATCCAAAATTTTAAACACTTTGGATTAAATATGGAATTCTTGAGTTAGCCTTGATATTGCTGCTTATCTTAAGGATTTATCCTTAACGGTTTCTAAATATCTTGACATTAATCTCAAATCCATATTTACCAAAGATAATGTAGGAAATTATGGCTTTAATCTCATGATTTTCATGAAATAGACATTGTGAAAGTTATGATGTTTTTGACATAAAAATCTAGTTTGAAAACATAATCAAAAGATGGGTGTTTGTAAAATCAATTCATCTAGGCAAGATAAACTGGACACAAATGAACCCCACATGACTATTTAGAGACCGATTGCTCCCGTTGAACAACCTCATCTTCCAGGTGTTATAATTCAGCCAAAATTTGATTTCATTAAGGGAGAACAAACAGATATTATCAACAATTTGAGAACCTTTACTTTTGAAACTAGGAGACATCCAATCAGTGGAGAATTTATGAAACTATCTTGGATAAAGAAGAACAAAGAGACAATATTTTCTCTAGAAGGCCCATATTACCACCCCCCACATGGCAATAATTATCTTCTTCTTCTTTAATGATTTCATGCAAGATTAAAATCCCCCAAAAAATATCTATAGGTCATCATTCTAAGCTCAGGTATCTTAAACCAAAATATTTCAAGAAACACATTTTGGAAATTCACAAGAATAAAAACAAGATAGTGGAAAACATGTATAGACATGCTTCAAGGTATAGTCCAAAATTATATGCTTTCTTTTGGAGTTAGAACCCTTGTATTTTTCATAGTACTAAGCTTCTCTCATAAAATCTAGGTCCATAAAATTAAACTAACTTGGCCTTATCAAAGCAAAATCTCAAATAATCTCACGTGAGGTAAAGATCCCCAAACAAAAGTCAACTGGTCGTCACCATAAACTTAGACATTGTAGTGTAAGAGAAATAAACAACCACATTGAAGCACTCTATGAAAATAGAAACAAATTGTTGATAAACTTTTATGAATGTTCTATAAGAAGAAATATCGACCTATACACGTTCTTCACAAGCCAAACCATTCAACTTTTTGAATATCAAAAAGATTTCTAAAAAATTGAGTCTTTAGGATTGGACCATTTTTAGAAGTCTAACATTATTCTTACTACCGTGGTCTTGGAAAATGTAGGTTCATTCTAAGTCAACATTGGGTCAAACATCTCACCCACCCATTCATCACATTTCATCCTTCACCTCATCTATCTTTATAAAATTTTAAATACACCAACACTTTGGGACTTAAAACCTCAAACCAACTTGCTACCTTAGCTACTTTGTATGTGAAATGTATCCTTTTCCATGCAATTAGTTAAGATAGTTATTATCTATGAACTAGTTTATCTTAAAGGTCACAAGTCTACCCTAAAAATTTCTAAGTTCATTATCATCCTTTATTCCAACATCACAATATCAAACTTAAGTCAAAAGTGTTGTCCCAAAATGCTTGTAAAGATCACATCCAACATCACCCATACTTGCATCCCCCATTACCATCATTCCTCAAAAAATAATTAGAGCATCCCTTTTACCTAAATTTGAGTCCACTAGAGAGTTCAAAACATCAAAAATCTCAAGACAACTCTCCCATCAGTGACCTGAAGTTTATGGTAGAAACAAGATCACAACACAAGAGAATCATGGAAAAATAAAAAGTTACATTTACCTCAAGTGATCCAAATCCTTTAGAATTTGATCCTAGAAGTTAGGTTGCACCATCAAAACAACCATCATCTCCTTCAGGACCATACGGAGTTGAATACATCACCAACAACCCGTTTGAGCTCACTAGAGAAGAAATTTTAGAACATCAATATTTTGAAAGTGTAGCTCCTATCTCCCCAATGTTTGTAGCATATTATTTCACACAAGATTTCATGAGTCCATCATAAGGGCTAAGTCAAACTTGCATGCCTAGTCTAGCAACCAGCCTTGCCAAAGATTTTGGTCACACCTTACCACTCAAAAGTAATACACATGTAGGTACTCTTTAAACCAATCCTCCACCTCCAACCACCATTTGGACACCTACCTTTGGTGCTCCTATTCTTGACGATCTAAAACAACTAGACAAGTGTACCTACCATCACACAAAGTTGTACAGACCAAAAATATCAAAACAAAACACAAGGACAGGGGAATACCATATCAAAGAATCAACCCTCAACGCAACTAGGAACATATTTATCCAACCCTCTGGTGGGTTCATTAATTTCATCTACCATTACCACATCATCTCGTATTAATCCACCTCAAAGAATTCCTCTGGTTACAAGTTCTATCAATCCTGGGAGTACCTTGATTACAAATCCTTTGTTTACATCTTTTTCACAAGGAAATTCCCCAAACATAGGACAAGGGAATATTTTCAATCAATGGACTCAAGGTCCTAGTGTTTCATTTCCATTAAAAAACTTAATGACATCATATTTTACAACAACTCCCTTTCCTATACCAAATCAATTAGGATATCAAACATACATTCTTCCATCTCATTCTACCATATTGCAAGGAATTTTAAACCAAGGGAATCCTCCACCTTTCACTACCAGTCCACTTACCACTCAATTTATCAATATATCTAATCCTTTATAGATGTCTCAACAACTACCTAATCCCACATTGCAAGCACATTCCTGAGCCTTATAGCAAGCACAACAAACTTACCAACAAGCCATACAAAAATGACAAGCACAAAAAGCAACCTTAGCTCAACAACAATAAAAACAACAACAATCCTATCAAGAATCCTTAGTAGCACAACAATAAATTCAGGCCCATTAGAAATCCATCTTGGCACAACAACAATAGCAAGGTCAATAGAAATCCATAATGGTGCAACAACAATATCAAGCTCAATAGCAAGCCTTACTAGCTCAACAGTATGCCCAACAATAGCAACAAGGTTCCTATTTTCCTCATACAAAAATCATCAATCCAAACACATCAAGAATATATTCATCACTTTCACAAAATATCACACCTTCATACACCCCATTTAACTCATCTCTAATCCCACCATATGTCCTTCAACTAGTTCAAATGAGACACCTCATGTATGGGCTAAAAACCAAAATGTAACAAATGATAGTGTAGTGGATGGAAAGGTTATACTAAGTGCTCCTAGACCCAATAATAATCAAGTTGCTAATATCCAACAAGCAGTGTAACATATGGTACCACTTGAGAAGAATTAGGTCAATAACAACAACATGCAACCAAGGGAAACTAGTAACAGGAAAAACTATCCCAAACATAGTACACACAGTTATTGAAACCTATCAAAATGATCATGAAAAAAATTGGTAGAGTCAAATTTGATAGCACTTCCTAACTTTGAAAACTACCATGAACCCCAAGAAAAGCCACCCTGGTACAATGAGCATGATCTCTACAACTTTCATAAAATCAAGGGACATAAAACAACAAATTTCATGAAACTCAATAATATCATTCAAGATCTCATAGAGAATGATACCATATCTATTGAGGCACCCATTGGAAACCAAGATCTCAAGATATACAAGAATCCCATGCCTACCCACAACAAAGCTAACAATAATGGTAAAGCTAAGGATTACACTAATTTCCAACATACTTATTCCAATTTAGTGGCTTCCTATGATAGTGATCATTTTTGTCACCATCAAAGGAGCTACTATGAAATATGGAGTCACCACACAATGTGGAAAAATAACCGTTCAAGGAGTTTTCCTCGTTCAATCTAGGACACAACCCACTTTACCAATATCTAATCCTAGCAAGTACAATCTTGTAGATTATATTAAACAAACTCCCATTCAGATATAAATTTTGGAACTCCTAAAATTATCTCTTGCACACAGGGAAATACTAGAGAAAGCCTTGTTTGAGTCCTCTGTTCCCGAGAACATTGATACCGATTAGTTTCAAGCAATGGTAGGGCATATCACCAACCATCTTCTTACCTTCTTTGAATAATATTTACCATCACAACCATCTTATAACCATGCTTTACACCTTGAGGTTGTCATTCATAAAAAAAGGTGTAAAGATTCTTGGTAGATGGAGGTGTTGGTCTAGAAACATTTGTACCCTACAATTGATCAAGCATCTCAGCGATTCAGAAGATACTATTGAGAAGACAAAGAGTACCACCATCAAAGCATACGATGACCAAGAAATGGTATCACAAGGAATCAGCACACTCCCTATCCAAGTGGGACCTCTTATTGTAAAGACTACATGCCAAGTACTTGATCTTGATCTTCCCTATAATATTCTACTTGGTCAACCTTGGATCCATGCTTTGAAATCTGTAGCCTCAACCTATCATTAGTGTGTGAAGTTTCCTTTCAAAGGCAGAGAAATAACTATCCATGGAGATCCTAAGCCTTTATACTATTGCAATAGCCTTGAAGCCAAGTTTTATAAAATCCCATAAATACCCAAAAATGATGAAGGACCAACACCATCAAGCTCATTTGTTGACCCATCATCTCTAGCCTCTACCTCAACATTATAGGAGCCTAGTGTAAAAAAAATACCTAATGTCAAGGTAGTAATCCAAGATGATGGTTGTGGAAGCTAAAAAATATTGAAAGATACCTTCACAATTTATCCTCACACACACGAGAAACCAACTTCTAGCACCAAATAACCAGAAACTATACAAATGTCAGCTCCTTCCTTCACCAAATGGGGAGATTTGAATGAAGAAGACATCCATGAGAAAGATATCTCTAAAATACTCTATCAATATGATCGACCTATTCCTATTCTTCCCATAGAAAATGAAAACAAAGGTCTACATCTAATGCAAAGCATGGGATATAACAAGAATGAGAAGCTAGGAAATAATGACAATGGTTTACTAGAACCCATTGTTCTTGAGAAACAACTAAAGAATCTTGGTTTAGGTTGTACTACTAGCAAGGTTACCCTTATTGGCAAAGGTACTTTTGTTAAACTAGTCGAGACTTCCTCTTGGTCACCTACATCGTATGATACTACCTTAGATGACTTCCCCCTTGATATGTGTGACCTATTTGAGAACAACACCCTCTTCATGATATCCATAAAATCCTTTGTATCAAACAAGCAACCAACTGAAATATGCCTAGTATACCCACAACTCATTGAGATGGACCAACAAGGACCATCGGTTCTAGATTTATTCAAAAATTATGAAGCAATATCAGAATTCATGGGACTTTGAGACAACTTATCATGGGCAGATAACAAAGCAATCTGTGACATAGAGATTGATACCGGAGAAATACTAAGGGGAGACAATTGAATCCTTCAATCATAGATCCTTGAGTGAAAAGCACCTCATGACACTCTCTAGTTGTAAAATAGTAAAAAAAATGAGGCACCCAAGGATGAGGGATTAAATCTCCCCCTTAGTGCAATGCATCCAAAAAAATAGGTGGTAGTAGGAGAGAAGGCTGCACCAACCAATGTGGGAACAAAAGAAGAGCCTAAGATCACCTTCTATGTTGAATCCTTGTTAGACGAAGAACAAAAGAACCTTCCAAAATTCCTTAAGGATTGAATAACTAACTTTCCATGTTCAGACACAGATATGCCAGACTTTGATCCATAAATGGTTGTACATCACCTAGCCATCTATCCTATAGCCAAATCAATCAAGGAAAATTAAGGAAGATGCACCCTTAGATATGACTCTTGGTAAAACTAGAACTAAAAAATCTTCTTGATGTTCGATTCATTCGACTGATAGAATATACTAAGTGGGTTTCAAACCTAGTACCAATCTCAAAACCTAATATGGGAATCAAAATATGCATTGATTTCAGGGATCTAAACAAGGCATGTCCGGAGGATGATTTCCCTCTTCCCAACATTGATCTTATTGTGGGCTTAATAGCTGGACATGAAATGTTGTCGCTCAAGGATGGCTTTTCAGGCTACAAGCAAATCATAATCACCAAAGAAGATCAACATTAAACTGCCTTTATTTTTCCATGGGGAACCTACTGCTATAATGTGATGCCATTTGGGTTGAAAAATGTAGGATTTGCCTATCAAAGAGGAATGACCCTCATATTTCATGACATGATCCACAAAATAGTTGAAGATTATGTGGACAATATTTTGGAAAATCGAAAAGAGAAGTGAGCACATACAAGTCCTAGGACCTATCTTTGATAGAATTGAAGAATACACAGTATGGTTGAATCATACAAAGTGTGTATTTGGGGTCAAATTAAGGAAACTTCTTGTCTTCATTGTTTCACAAAGAGGAATATAAATTTATCCAATAAAGGTAAAAGATATCTTAGACATGGAACTACCACAAACATTGAAACATTTGAGAGTATTACAAGGAAGGCTACAGTCCATAAAAAGGTTCATAGCTCAATTATTAGATAAGACTCACCCCTTTTCAAATCTTCTCCATTAAGCGATAACTTACAAATGGGATAACAAATGTGATAAATATTTATAGCAGATCAAGGATTATCTTCTAACACCTCCAATGCTCATGTTGCTGATACCAAATAAGCCATTGATCCTATACATCTCAGCAACACAAGTAGCATTAGGAGGTCTTTTAGCACAACATGATGAAAATAAAAAAGAAAGAGCCATATACTACATCAAAAAAACCTTGGTAGGCTATGAGATGAACTATTCACCATGTGAGAAAGCATGCCTAGTGGAAGTTTTTGCTTCACAAAAGTTTAGGCATTACATATTGTCACACAGAATTAAGCTCATCAGAAAGATCGATCTGTTAAAATATCTATTATCAAAAGAAACCCTCATAGGTTGAATGAATAAATGGGTAATGATCTTGATAGAGTTTGAAATAGAGTATGTTGAGTAGAAGAAAATCAAAGGAAAATTGATCATAGACCAGCTAGCAAAAGCACCTATCTATGATGAGAACCCATTAATATCTGAGTTCCCTGATGAATCAGTGTTCCTTATTAATCTAATAGCTCAGTAGAAGATGTAATTTGATGGATTGTTCACCCAACATGGATCAAGAGCCGACATTATTTTCATCACCCCTCAAGGTGATTGTATCCCAAAGTCTTACAAGCTATCATTCCCATGTACCAATAACATTGCCGAGTATGAAGCCTTGGTCATAGGTCTCAGGATAGCAGTTCACTGTAAGATACAAGAAATGATAGTCTATGGATAATTATAGATGGTTATCAACCAAGTCAATGACGAATATCAAACCAAAGATAAAAAGCTCACCCCTTACAAGAAGATGGTGTAGAATCTCAAAGATATTTTTATAGACATAACTTTTGAACAAATTCCTCGAATGAATAATAGAGTAGAAAATGCCCTTACAATAATTGGATCACTTTTGGACATGCCAAAAAACATTCTTCAATATGATTTCTTGGTAGAACAACATCTCGTACCAGCTTTCAAAATCCCTAAATCTGAATTCATGTGTGTAATTATTGGTCCTAGATCACTTTGGTACCATGACATCTTTACTTACCTTAACAGAGGAACCCTTCCATTAGATATCACCTCAAACCTTAAGAAGACCTTAATGAAAAAGGTATCATGATTCATGATCCTAGGTGATACCCTTTACCATTGAAGCATCAAAGGGACATTACTATGACATCTTAACCAAGAGGAAGCCTTAACTACCTTAGTAGAAGTGCACGATAACATATTTGGGTCCCATTCTAGTGGTATGAAATTAGCTAAGAAACAATTGAGGATGGGGTACTATTGGCCAACTATGGAAAAAGAAGCTCATCAGTATGTGCGAAAATGCATCCAGTGTCAACAACATGGGGACCTAATTCATGATCCAGCTCAAGAATTGCAACCAATGATCACATCATGGCCTTTTTCATAGTGGGGAATTGTCCTCATAAGAAAAATCACTCCAACCTCATCCAACGACTATAATTTTATCATAACCGCCATTGAGTAATTTACTAAGTGGGTTGAATCCATTCCTATGACCTACATAATGGGGAAGAAAATAGCCAAGTTTATCATGAATTACCTAATTTTCCATTATGATATACCACAAACCCTCATCTTAGACAATGGAACCCCATTCAAAAATTAGGATGTGAAGGATCTATGCCACATATTCAATATCCAACACTAATTCTCTATAGCATACTATCCCCAAGGCAATGGCCAAGCAGAAGCAACAAACTAAACTATCCTAAAAATCCTAAAGAAAACAGTTAACAAAGTTGGTCGTGACTGGCATTTGTAGCTAAATCCTACTCTTTGGGCTTATTGAACCAGTATCCGTACACCTACAAGAGAAACACCTTTTCCCCAAGTCTACAGATCAAAATCCATCTTTCCTTTTGAGGTTGAGCTCCCACCATTGTGAGTATCACTAAATAATTTGATAACTAAGGAAGAGTACAAAGTGTTTCAATTGAATGATATATAATTTTTGGATGAACATCATCTTGATGCCCTTAATCATTTGTAAGTGTATCAAAACCAACTAAAAAAAAGCTATAACAAGAGAATAAAATGTTGATCATTCCAGGTAGGGGATCTTATCTTAAAGAAAAAACAAAAGAATCTTCTAGATCAAGAAAGCAAAGGAAAGTTTGAGCCTAGTTGGTTGGGTCCCTTTGTAGTCACAACAAGATATGGATCAGGAGCATACCAGCTATCAACTCCTGAAGGTGAACCCTTGTAGGATCCAGTCAACAACTTGCACCTCAAAATTTTTTATGCCTAAACATGAAGGATGTAAATTCAAAAATACAAAAAAAAATAAAAAATAAAAAATCCAAAAAAATGAGAAAAAGGATTGAAAAAATTAAAGAAAAAAATTCATCCTCTAGTGAAAACCACTTTGGTGGCACTTTGGGAAAGTACCTTGGTGAAAACTTGGAAAAGAGGAAACTCGTGTGAATAAGGTATCTCCATATTTCTTTGTCTCTTTTGACCTATCATTCTTTGCATCGCCATTCATCCCCCATTCACATCCTTATCATGGCTTATCACTGTAAGGTATCATGAACTCTTTAGCACGACTTGGCATATTCCAAGGTTAGTTTGTCCTTCCTTTATCGAAGTAGGCTAACATATCATACTGGGGGAATTTTTTTATGCATCACAATTGGGTTCTTGTATATCTTGAGGTCATGGGACATATTTTCAAAAAACCAAAAACATCCATAAAATCTTATCCAAAAAATTCAAAACATCCAGGAAACATCAAAATCCCTAAAAAGGTTGAACATCAAAAAATCCAAAAAAAACATTCCTTGTATCTATCTTTGAGCTTGAACATAGGCAAGGGCATCATTTATGTGCCCCTGAGACACCCTAGGTCATTCCTTTAGTAATATTTTGTAATTAGTTGTCATCTTTGGTATGTTCATATCTTTGTCCTATAAATGGGTTGAGTTGGTTGAACTACATGGGCTATGCGTGTATAATGTAGGCAAGGCTGATCTTTTATTAGCCCCCGAGGCCCCTAGGATAGTTCTTTAGGTTAGGGTCTTGGTTGAAACTCATAAATTCCAAAAATTCCAAAAACATTTAAATAATTTAGAAAAACCCAAAAACATTTAAATAATTTAGAAAATCCCAAAAACATCCAAATAATTCAAAAAAACCCAAAAATCATCCAAATATCATGAGAAAACCCAAAAATATTCGGAAAATAGGAAACACAAAAATAATAGAAAATGTTCAAAATACCTAAAAAGCCTCAAATATTTAGAAAACCCTAAACAACGTCAATCTTTTATTTTTTTAAAAACATTCATATAAACTTTTGAAAAGACCAAAAATTACCTCAAAACATTTTAAGATACCAAAAACATTCAAATATTCTAGAAAATCCAAAACCCCCATCCATTCCATCTCTCTTTCAACCGTAATAAGCATTCAACCATAATAAGCGATCGTCACCTTCACCCTTTAGTGAAACAAGTAGAAAACAAACATGGCAAGTGGTAAAGTGCAAACTCAAAAGCCAAAATCTAAAGTCAAAATCATAGGTAAATGCATTAGTGAAGTTTATGGTAATGAGTCATTTTATCATCATCCTAACATCAAACAACCCTCTGATCAACATGTCCTAGGATGTATCCTTTCTACAATGGGCATCAACAACAGATATCACCTAAGCTAAACTTAAACTAGCCAAGAGCTATAGATAATGTTGATGCAAGAATTTGCGGGGGCAACAGCCTTATGGGAAACTTAGCTATTGGGGGACTTGTGCGCTTAGCTAATGTCAACTCTTCATTTTAATAGGGGGGCAGAGGGTTAGAAAGATAACATGTAACAATAAAAACTAACCTAAAGTGATGCGCCAAATCATGAGAGTAATAACTTAGCAAAATATTAAAATCAAAGGCTCGAATAGTAGCTGTTGTCTATCAAATAGATTATCTCAGAAACCACTTCAAACATAAGAACACCATTTCATTGCATAGAATAACCTAACACAACATAGGCCAATGCAGAAGTGTAAAAAATGGTCTACATTTTATTAAGTTGTATGAGATTACGAAATCTGAAAAATAGACATTCATATGCTACAGGAAAAAAAAGCACAATCTTAATATTCTATCAAATGCATGAAAAAAAGAGAGGCTGATTTGATTGGCACAGTCTGCAAACTCAAGTTTAATAGAAAATATTACAAAAGGCCAATTCCTAGTGCTTGGGAAGTTTTTTAATCTATCTAAAAATAAACAAATAAAAAAGAAAGTGTTTCTTAAATAAGCCATCCCATCACCTAAAAGTCATAGAGACAAATATGCCTTGATAAAACATCAACGTCCCAGATCTGCTCGAGCTAGCACCAAATAGGAAGATCACCCAACAACGCACCAACAAACCCATCCTTAGAGAAAACAAGGTCATGCAACAAAAAAAAGAGAAAACGTGGCAGAAAAGAAGAAAACACAGAAGCAATGGAGAACAAATGACATAGGCAACAACTCCCAGATAACAGAGGCACTGAAACACACCACACGTTGAACACATGGAGCTTACAAAAAGAAAGAGGGATGCCCCAACGAAAATATTTGAGAGGAAGCCACGTGGAGGACACCGAGAAAAAGTAACCGTTGAGTGGGCCCGACTCAGAAAGAAGTGAGAGAAAGCCACACGTTGAAAGCACGAAACTCGGCTGAGGCAAAGCAATATGGAATGACAGGAAGCTCTGTTAGGATGCCAGTTGATAGACACTGAAAATTTGTGAGAGATAATGGTCAAGGATAAGCCACGAAGGAAAAGCAATTGTGAAGGATAGCGGTTCATGAATAAAACTTCACAGTTTGGTGACTCACAGGGACATTTCTCCTACGGAATGAAGAACTCTAGAAACATTGGTTCAACGCCACCGTTATCACTTAGAGTTGAGAGAGGGGAGCTTGAAGGCTGGTCTAGACCTTTTTTGACAAAGCAGAGAGAGTGCACAGATTTTTCTATGCCAAATTAAGATCGATGATTACCTTAAAAGGCAATCCGCCAGATACCTTTTCCTACAATTCAAGCTGGAAAAAGAGTTGCGCTAGCTGATGCACTATTCCTTCAATATTTTTGGCGGTCAGAGATTGATAAAAGGATTGGAAAATAGAATGATCTTGCTTCTTCTCCTCAATCCTTGCAATTATGTGCTTGACACCTGCTACTGCCTGATCTGCGATGAAGGGCGATGAGAGGCCTCATTGAGTTAATCGAGAAAATTTCACCTACATGTCACTGGTAATTTGATTCAATCTGGCTCTAGACTCCTATACATGTTGGGTGGATTCATGCATGGAAATGAGAATGTTTATTCCCATAGCCGTCATTGTTTGATCTTCAATACCTACACCGCTCAAAGCTTCATCGGAAGCTGTATACAACTTTCCCAACAATTGAATGGCCTTCAAAACTTTATCGGAAGTCTTTTCCTACACCTACTACATT
>CM021104.1:237669354-237791235 GCA_007115665.2 Sequoiadendron giganteum | reverse complement strand
GACCACCAATTTCGAATCTCTGAACACCTTTATTTGCTTTGTACCCATTTTTTCTGCAAGGCTCAAACCATGGAAAATTCCTTCATATTCTATTTCATTATTCGAGCATGTGAGCTGGAAGCGATAAGAACTTATCCTCGGATGAAGATGCCAAACATATTCCTGCTCTAGCTCCTACTCGATGTCCTGCTCCATCAAATTGCAAATTCCATAACTCTGAGGATGTTTTGCCTCCAGACTCTTTACTAACTCTGGGCATAATCTGTCCTTCCTTATGTATGACATAGGTTCCAAGTCTAGTTGCATGATAGTTTCCAAAAGAGTTTGTGTCTATAAACTCATTCAATAGAGCTTATTCACTCTCCATCTAGGAGCTACTAGCTTCTTCTTCCTCAAGAAATTCAACATTGGATATCTCTTCTCGGGTGATTAAGGTATGTGCTGCTTCAAAATTGATCAGGGCGTTGTCAACAACATGTTTAGAATGTAGAGTTTCTGACAATAGTTTCATCTTAGCTCCATTCTTGGTTCTCAAGACTAGGTGTGACTAGTATAGTGCTAGATAGCCTCCAACATTTTTATTGAACTCTCAGGACAAACATATCCTGAACAAAGCAGGAACACTAATGAGTATAGTGTCCTGGTTCACAGTAATACTGGGGCAGGAAAAAAATTTCATATGCAATCCTTTGATTACCCCAATGGTATCAACCTTATTTTCATTGAGTTGCATGAATCCTTTGTTAAGAGGCTTGTATTTGAGTCCCAGTGCATTAGCTACTTGCTTAGGCATGATGGTGGTACTAGCACCAGAGTCAATCATACAATTATGCAATAACTTGTTTCCAATGATAAGTGCTAGAAAGAAAGGCCTAAGTTTAGGCTTACTCTCTTTTCCGACCTCAAGATTTTCTTCCAGTTGATTCATCAACACTTTATCCAAGTCTGACTTAGACGTCTTATCTTCTGTGGGTTGTTTCGACATCTTTACATCTTCTTCTCCTGACAATTCTTTTTGTAATATATTTTTTTTCTCTGGAATAGCCAAGATATCCCACAAAGAAACATTGGCAAAGGAATTCTTTAGTTTCTCCACCACGTTGAATAGCCTTTGCGACTGATGAGTTACGGTAGCTTGCTCCTTTGGTTGCGCAGCTGGTGCATCTGACTGTTTGACAAAAACTAGAGTGATCATGGGGGATTTTTCTTTCAGAGGAGGTGGATTTAGAGAATTGGGAGTAGCCACCTTGGACTATTGTGGAACCGATGACAGATATTCTGATGGACTGGGTGTTGAATTAGATGGACCATCAATTGGCAGAGACATGAATTTTGCGGCAAGTCTCTGCTTTGAATGTGTGTTGTAGTCTGATTGCACCCAAGGCACTTGAGTTACAGGAATGTCATTCAAAAATGCTAACTCTTCTCCTTCCATCCATGAAAAGAGCTCTTGGTTTGGAGCTATATCTACCTCCTTCTCAATGGACATCCCTTGCATTTGAGCAACGAGGATTGCAATATCCATTTGCTGAGAGGCATATTTCTGACCTCTAGAAACAAGTATGCTACCTTGGCTACATTACTCTATGATCTTCTGTTGAAAATTCCCTCATAGATAGTTTCAGGGCATGTGTGCATCATTAAAAGGGAAGCACCTTGAATTAGTATCTGTGGCAAGGTTATTCTGTCTTGCTACTAGCTCCTTGCTTGAACTAGGATGGTCAGTCTGCATCAACAAAGTCAAAGGAACAACTTGATTATTCGGTTGGGCTTGAGTATTGCCACGTAATCTATCCTGCCACTAATTTGACTGGTAAGGAGATTTTTTTCCTTGATAATTTTGGTAAGCCATTTTCTGGTAGCTATATTGCTACTGCTTCATAGTTTCAATTCATTTGTCATGGTTTGCATCCGCTCCTTCATCTCATTCATTTCATTCGTTGGGGAGTTAGGCACTGGACCTACACTCAACATCATTCCTAGGTACACGTACATAGAATGGGGAGGAGCTACATGAGTGCTGGTTGAAGCTGCTTCAACTTCCGCGATGTTGAATTTCAGGAATAGTGGCATGATGGGTCTTGGTGCCAACTTTTGAGCAGCAATAAGATTATTCTTCGCAGTGACAATAAGACTGTAGGCATCGGGTAGATTATTTCTGCCAAGATTTTGTAGCATCATGGAAACATCAACATTTATGGACTTCAAATAGAGCATGAATGCCAAATCTGGAGGTGGCCGACTACTAACACAAGCTGTCTACCAAGTAGAATGAAACCGCACATTGAAATCAGCTAGAGCTTCATGGGGAGCTTGCTTTATGCTGGCCAACTGATGATATAGTGAAGACTTGTCGCCAACATTTGAAAAATGCTCGTAGAATGAATCTCCAAGGTCATCCCTAGTAGCAATTGAATTAGCTGAAAGAGTATGATACCAGTTCAACACCTTGCCTTGGAAAGAGGCAATGAGCAATATTAGAGCCACATTTTTATTAGAAACACCATGCACCAGACACATGTCTACCACATCTTGCAAGTGCTCTATTGGTGTCTTCAAGTTATCCCCATAAAATTTAGGGATAAATTTTAAAGCATAATTCGAAATCAGAGCCCATACTGCAGGAGGCACGGGTGTTAGTAAAGGACTACCAACATCCCAGGCTAAATAATTTCTAGTGGCCATTGGTGCAGGAGTCGAAGGAGAAGAGGGAGGACTACCTTGTCAGCCTCTCAGATGGAATGAAACTAGTAATGGTACAAGCAAGCTAAGGAATCTTGTAGTTTGAGACCTAGTGATGGGCCTATAGCTCATACACTCTTATACTAGGCAAATGTGCTAGTTCACGTCCCATCGGGCATGCCAAAAAAAGTACTATTGACACAAGAATTTACGAGGGAAGTAGCCTTATGGGAAACTTAGCTACTAGGGGACTTGTGTGCTTAGCTAAGTGACCTCTGGGATTTTATCAAAGCCGAATCTTCATTTTTAATGGGGGAGGTAAAGGGTTAGAAAGATAACATGTAACAGTAAAAACTAAACTAAGACGATGCGCCAAATCATGAGAGCAATAAATGAGTACAATATTGAAATAAAAGACTCGAATAGTAAGTGTTGTCTATCAAATAGATTATCTAAGAAAACAATTCAAACATAAGAACATCATTTCATTGCATAGCATAACCTACCACAACATAGGCCAATGCAGTAGACTAAAACATGGTTTGTATTTTATTAAGTTGTATGAGATTACAAAAGCTAAAGATAGAAATTCATATGCTATAGGAAAAAGAAAGCATAGTCTTAATATTCTCTCAAATGCATGAAAAATAGAGACGTCAAATTGATTGGCACAGTCTACAAACTCAAGTTTAATATAAAATATTACAAAAGGCCAATTCCCAGTGCTTGAGAAGTTTTTAATCTATCTAACAAAAACTGAATAAAAAGATAAAGGGCTGCTTAAATAAGCCATCCCACAACTTGAAATGCATAAAGAGAAAACAAGGCCATTCAACAGTAGCAGAGAACACGCGACAACAAAGAAGAAAATGTGGTAGAAAAGGAGAGCAAATGGCACAAGCGACAACTCCTAGATAATTAGCACATAGAAACATGCCACACATCAAACACATGGAGCCTAGAAAAATAAAGAGGGATGCTCCAATGAAAATCTCCGAGAGGAAGCCATGTGGAAGATGTTGAGAAAAATTAACCATTGAGTGGGGTCGACTCAGAAAGCAGCGAGAGAAAGCCAGACATTGACTGCACAGAACTTGATAGAGGCAAAGCAATACGGAATGACAAGAAGCCCCATTAGGAGGCAACTTGGCAGACACTGAAAAAGTTGCGAGAGATAATAGTCAAGGTGAAGCCGCAAAGGAAAATATAACCACAAAGGATAGTGGTTCGTGAATAAAAGTTCACAAATAAAACTAATTGTTTGTCTTTGATATATTTCTTATGATTTATCTTAATGAACCATTACAATGACCTCTTGATGATGTCAATCTATAATGATTTAGATAGAAAGGAATGGGGCATCAATCATTTTCTTTCATTTGTTGTGTTTTTGGATACTCTTTTAAAATAATCTTGGCGCATACTTTCTTAGTTGTGTGTGATGGAACCCCGTGAATTTTTTTTTCCATCCTCAAGATTTTGAGGAGTCTAGGGAGTTGTGTGTTTCTATCTCCTAATACAAAGGGTTTTAGATTTACTCTGGTCTTATATGAAAAAACCTTGGATTTAATATCTTGGTCTTTGTTTTATTTTTTGATTGAGTCCTTCTTCCAATCATTGGTCTCTACAGGTTATAAATTTCGACATCAAATCTCGTTGAGTGACCGAACCTCTGGTTTGGTTTTACTAGCTAATTGTGTTGGATTATTATTTGGTGGTTATCTTAAGTTGAGCTGAATATTTCCCATTAATAAAGATCTTAAGTCCTTATGTCGTTGCCATGGGCTAATCATCTTAGGATAGGTACCTTTTAGGATTAATGTTTTTACTTGTGCACGTCCATGAGCTCCTATATGTCGTGTGATCGATGAAGAAAATATGAACCATCGTCCGCCTGCATGTCCTATTTTATCTTAAATTATTTTGTTCTTTCAGGATCATAGGCGAAGGAAATGTGTTCTTGATGATTGGTAGGAATGACATCGTTGAGGAGGTGTACACATTTTTGCTAAAATTAGAATAATGGTTGGTGATAATTGAGGTGGCCACATCTGGGTAATTCCTCATTGATCCATTCATTCTTGTTGGTTACTGAAGTGACCATGTGGGCTAGTGGGTGATTGCCACTTGTCTTCTCTACGATCAGTTTGATAATTAGTATTTCTGAATTTCATCTTGATTGACGGTTGATTGTGGGTTATGTGGATCAACCTGGACTACTCTCCGCCATCCCCTGTGGGCCCGCCATCCCCTGTGGGCCCCATCCTTCTTGCTATTTTATCGACGGGGAGGCAAGTGTTTGCCATATGGAATAAATTTTAACAATGTGGAGGGTAACATGTGTGTTACTAAGGTCCATATATCATACGTGCCTAAATATATTTTAATATGAGACCTTGATATTGTGAGAGAAATAAGATTGAAGCTAGCTAAGTAGTGTGTATGACGATGCTGCCAGATTCAATCTCAACCGCTCCCCATCCTCCCATTGATAAAATTTTCATGCGAGTTATGGATCGCAGGGGTAAAGGAAGACAAATGCGTGGATTGGGATTGAAAATACAAAGAGATGGTAGGACCCGCATTTTATAGACATTTTCTTCCATGTGTCCTTCTGTCATTGGGCAATTGTTTCGTCTGTTTACAGTTGGATGTTTCATAATAAGCTAATTAAATTTGGATCATGGATCAATGATCTAGCTGAATAAATTAACTATCAGTATTCAAAACAAAGTTGATAGAAAGCAAGTTGTTCTGGTTTGCATGAGGGAGTCTTAATAATTGAAAGGACATTGAGCTATCAAAGCAAGGAATTGCATGATTATTAATATTTACATAAAAGGAATAATTTGGTATTACAAGTACATTCAATACACTCTAGGAGCTAAGACTATGGTCACTCAACATTTTCTCACATTGGAACCAGGGATGTCAACCTACACAAAAATAGTAAGTCATTATCATTTTCCTTTTGGTATTACTATGAGGTTCTATTTTCTCAAGCTTAAGTTTGTTAGGGTTTTTCCTTGGTTTGGCTGTTAATTTTGACGTTTATAAAAGGGGATTTCATTAATTTAATATTTGAATAATTAATACGAAACCCTTACAAAAGCCATAGGCCTTGCTTAGTTAGACCAAAAAACCTTGTTTGATTATATTTCTTTCATTATGGCCCCTAAAGCAAAAACAAATCATTCAAAGGGGAGGTTTCTATTCCCAAGAGACCTCTCAATAAAGACCTTATGGATCAATTTCCACCTTCCAGTAAAAATAAACCTAGAGGTCAATTGATTCCCAGGGGACCACAAATAGTAGAAGGTTTGTTTGACAAAAGAGGTTCTATCTAAGATGCTAAATTACCCTATACTAGTTTTATGGTTGGTTCAAGAATAGAAATATGGGTGTCCCAATGGGAAACCCTTGGAACTGTGATATGGGAAAGTTTATTGTGCCAAATGTTTATGTGGATGTTGACTTGCTGAAGGAAATAGTTGCTAACTATGACCCAGTCACGAGGACTATCAAAAACTTTAATGGAAAAAAAATGGTTATAATCACTAAGGAGGAATTGGGTCTTATTTTCAAGTTCACTAAATGGAGTGATGAAATTTGTAAGATAAATGTAGAATCTCTTAGATAAGAGTATGAGAATACCAAGACTTCATTTAGGGTCCACATTTTACCAGGATTTCTAGCAGAAATTGCAAGACAAAATATTTTGATAGGATCACATGATAAGGAACCCTTCCCTTCCAATTATTTTGTTCCTTATTTCCAGAGGAATTTCTATTATTAATGTCAAATAATTGGATATGATCTTATTTTTGGAATCCAAATGGCTTGGATGTATATGTCTGCCCATATCTAACATCCCCAATATTGTGCAGTATATGATTATGTAGGATTTATTTTTTAAATAATGAATGAGGGGCTGGTAAGACTAAAGAAAGGAGAATCTAGGGTAGGATGTAGCTGGTACTCACTACTGATGCATATGTTCCTATACAAGGGTGCAATGTATTTTTGAAAAAATATTGATTTGGAAAGAAAGGCAGGTGACTTGGATCTTCCTGTGCAATGTTAGACCATTGTCTTAGACAAAGATGACTAGACATATGATTATGTCAATTTCTAGAATTGTTTTTCTTCTGAGTTGAAAAGAGCTTTGATTATGAGGTTTCAAAGAGTTCCTATTTCTTTACATGAATTCTTGAAACCAAAAGAAAGAAGGCCTGAGATAGGCATTGATCATAACTGGGGAGATGTTATTTCACTCCCTGATTTTAATATTGTAAGAGTATATGATTCTAAGGTAGCACCTCATTTGTTGCCAAGGTTTGTGCCTGAAATAATAGGTTTACTAGAGGTTATGTGGCAATTAGGAAATTTTGAGAATGAACATTTGTTAAATTAGGGAAAGGGATCTCTCTTTCCTTTATACACTTGTTTTTATTATTTTATGATGACTAAAGGAGGTTGGAATAGTATCATTGAAGTACTCAAAGGATACCACATGAAAAGGACAATTGAGAGGGTTAGATATGATCCTAAAGGTTTTATGGCCTAGTTGAATGAGAGAAAAAAATCTGCAAGTATGCACACATTTTACATTATCCATAGGATGTAATAAGAAATATGTCTAATAGTGTGGAGCATGAAAATAGGTTGGCGAGGTGGATTTCATTCAACAAGATGGAAAGGAAGATAAAGAAAGAAGAGCCTGATTTTAGATCCTCCCTGAGGCTGAGAACATAATTCAAAAGGTGGAGCATGATAAAATAAAATTTGATTCAATAGTAGGCCACCTTGAAACTAAAAGGGTGGTTAGTACAGATAAAGGGAAATCTCCAATTTCTGAAGAACAAAGTGGAGATATAATTTCTACTATTGAAGGGGAGTCTACATCACAAGCCCCTGAGGAACCAAAAATAAAGTTTTTTATAAGGAGACAAAACAAAGAAAATAAATCTAATGAAACCTGTGCTCCCACTCAAAATGAGGAACATAGACATCCTTCTCCCATGCCACAAGTATCTTCCCCATCTCCACCAAGGATGGTAGTGTCTGAGATTGTAGACGTTGATTCTCTACCACCTAGTGAAATACTACCTAGGAAGCCACTATTGAAAAATAGAAAATTGTGACCACTAGTCTAGTGGATTATGATGATGAAGGCTCTGATGATGATATTTGGGTATCCGAGCAAGAAATATAGGAAGGAGTGCCAACTACATATGTATTAAGGGAAACTATTCAATTGGGAAAAATATTAAGTAATATTGATCTCAGAGGGATAAATGGGAGTGATGACATGGGAGTTGAGGCATGTACCAAATTCTTGGATGATGACTCATTTGTGAAGACTCAAGGTTTTATGGAATATTCCTATATGGCCAAAAAATTTTAAGTATGTAAAAAGTTTAGCTGTGGAGAGGAGCCTACATCCATAATTGCCTGATACTATCATTCAAAAAAAGGTATTAAATGATATGAGAGCCAGGTTTCAAAACATGACTGCAAAGGAAGGTTTAGAATTGGTGAGAACAAGTGGTATCTTGCTGCTACCAAAATGGGATCTAGCCTTATCCATTTCTTTTGACACAATAAAAAAATGTGACAGACCACTCTATGATAGAGAGGAAGAAGTTTCACTTGCATTACAAGGGCCTACTTTCAGTGAAGAGTGGGAAGCCTTGGCTATTTGGTGTTTAGCCCCAAGCACAAGAAAACCATACATTGTTGAGCCTCCACCTGATTACAAGGGAGGCCTAATAATCAAGAGAGTATGAGAAACATCAGCCTTAGAAGCTACAAATTTTTCTGTTCATGCTATACAATTCACCAGGGCTACGGTGGAGTTTGTGACAGCTGAGAAGGATAAGCTTAGAATAGAATTGAATAATTTATTGGTCAAGTACAAAAATATTGAGAGAAATAATATGCAATTACATACAAAGATAGCATTTCTAGAAGATGTATTGCAAAAGTTACAACCTGGAAAGCTCAAACAAGATGATATTGACTCTCCCACTACTGTACAAGAGGATATATCCTTTGAAATTAAAGGTGATATAAGTACTTCATGGGAAATTGTGCCATATAATATGGGAAATGTTCCCATTTCAATAGTAGAACCCAGTATATCAGAAGGGTCACACAATGAAGGGGATGTCAAAAAGGAAGAGTTGCTCAAAAAATTAACTGAATACAAAGAAAGCAGTCAAATTCATGATGAAGATACTTTTAAGAGAAACATGAGGATTGTCACAACAATATTGAAGCACTTGAACAAAAAAGTGAAGAAAAAACTAAATAGTATTCACTATAGTTATTCGTCCATGGTTGATGCCATAAGAATTTTTGATATCGACAGAAAAAAAAGCCATCCCACTTATGGAGATTTGGATCCATAGAAAACAAGACTTGATGCTGATGGGGATTGGGGTTAAGAAGGATCATAATCCACCCAAGAGGTTTAAACCTACCGTTCTTTTGTTAAATAAGATTGAGGAATATAGAGGGAATATTGAAACATTGGAGAACAGGATAAGGGAATTGGTGAAATTTTTCCTTGAATCTCATCATGGAATTCTCCCATCTATCATAACGAGTGATGGTAACATTAATACTTTTCAGGAATGGAGATGTGAAGTAAACAATGTTATTTTAGCTGAAGCTATAAAAATTTCTCAAAATTTTTATATGGACACATTGACCGTGAATATGGATATGTTAGTTCATGCTGAGACTGTATTGTTAGAATTTGTGATGCAGGAGTATCCTTGGTTCTTGGAAATCTTGCATCAACCCAAACAAATATATTTCCATTTAATTTTGTTCTTGTTTGAGTTGGTAGGTTTGATGTTTCTTCATATTTTCTCACCAAATCTTGCGTACCTATGGTTTCATTGTGGACATGTTCAATTTTCATATTTCAAGTTTTTAGCTCAATTGAATCTTTTTTTGGCAAGTTATCACTTCTAGAGTATGTGATAGTTTTTGGGACTGGTGCTAGAATAAATTCAAAACCTAACAGCTAGTTGGATCGATCACAGATCTTTCATGTGACTTGTGGATCCTCATGGTGTGTTTATATTTGTTCTATGGAGTGTCCCCGACCTTACACTTAGGTCCACACTTCACCATTCGTATCTACCATGGATAAATTTCAGATTTGAGGCTAACATGTTCTTTCAAACATTACACTTTTCTTCTTGGAAATTGTAGCGATCTTTCAGTGACGCGGATGTTTATCGACCCACAAATGTGATATAAAGCTAGTATTGAATCATCAGATTAGAGGAGAATTAAGTAGGATAAAATAAGATATATATATATATTTCGATTGGTAAGATTTTCACTCGCATGTATGAGCACTACATTTTGATCAAATTGTAATCATGCCTATGTGCCGAATCTATAAGCTCAGATGTGGCAGACTATTTGTAATCAATATTTCTAATAATAAGAGTGTGTGCATTTGAATTTTCCTTCATATTTCATGTTTCTTCTATTGTGTGACTCTTTCTACATGGTTTGGACTATTCCTTTTGAGGACCCTCCTATTGTGACTGTACTAAACTATATCAGATTGAGATTCATTCCTTACGAGATCTTCAGAAGTTGCGTAGTCCTACTGAAGATTTTTTGTAGGGTGGCGGATTGAGGATCTGAACTAAAATTGTAGAGGACTTGTGTAGAGATGGCGGGAAGAAGAAATGGTAGAGGAAATTGAGCACATGGAAATCCAGACCCAGCTATAATGGAGATGTTTAGAGGAATTACTGCAAGATTGGAAGCAGTTGAAACAACCCAAAGAAGAGGTTGACCAATTGCTGATGTAAGTGATGAAGAAATTGAAGAACAAGAATAAGTTGCAAGAGAAGAGAAACCTGGCCTTGATCAGGGAGAAGAGAGGTTCCTAAGAGCCCTAACCAAAGTGAATAATAAGCCACATTTCAATCCACCAAATTATAATGGTAATTTGGATTCAAATGAATTGTTGGATTGGATAACAAAAATGGAGAAATACTTTAATTTTGAAGGTACCCGAGATGATAAAAAGGTGAAATTCTCCTATACAAGGTTGAGAGGACATACATCACTTTGGTGGAATTTTTTTGAGAAAAATAGACAAAGAAAATGAAAAGAGAAGATAAGACAATGGGATCAGATGGTGAATAAAATGAAGATAAATTTTATGCCTTCAAACTATTAGATTAGTTTGTTCAAGAAATTGTAGAATTTGAAACATAAAGAATCTAGTGTGATAGAGTATATTGAGGAATTCTACAAGTTAAATATCAGGTTTGGACATTCAGAAGATGAGATTGAACAAGTAGCTAGATATGTGAATGGTGTGAGGTCATTTATTCGAGATGAGATTAGTTTGATTAAGTTTTTGAGTGTGGAAGAGGCATATCAATGTGCCCTAAAACTAGAAGAGAATATGAATAAAAGACATTAACAGAGATAGAGAGGAAGAATATTCACTAAAGGAGGAAGAGGAAATTTTGTAGACTAGAACAAGGATTAGGAGATCAATAATAATGAGAATTCATACTGAAGATATGGTGGAAAATCTTACAGAAGAGGAGGATATGGTGGTTACATAAATGAAGGGCATAGAAAATATGACATAGGATAAAATAAAATGATATATAGGGGAACTTTTTTTAAATATGGTGGAGAAGGACATAGATCCTTTGAATGCAAATAGGGAGAAACAAGTAGAAAAACTGAGAACAATAGAATAATAGTCTTTGTTGAGGAGGATCATGCAAGATAATCTAATCAACCGGAAGGAGAGGTGTTGGTAAATAGGAGAGTGTTGTGTCAAAGTTAATTAGAGAAATAACCATTGCAAATAAATAATTTTTTCAGGACTAGATGTAAGGTAGCTAGTAAACGTTGCAAAGTGATCATTGATAGTGGGAGTTTAGAGAACCTGCTAAAGAAAAGGTGACCAAACTGAAGTTGGAAAGGGTGAAACACCCTAAGCCCTGTCAGATAGCTTGGATTCAAGATGAGAATAAAATAATGGTAAGTGAACAATTTTTGGTGAAATTGAAGATAGGAAATTACCATGATGAAGTTTTATGTGATATTATGCCTATGAATATATTCCATATCTTATTGGGAAGGCCTTGGTAGTATGATAGACAAGCGATTCTTGATGGAAAGAGGAAAATATACACCATTGTTGCTAATGGAATGAAGCAAACTTTTTTACCCTTGGAAGATTTTCCTAAGGATAAGATTTGTATGACTACTAGAATCTATTTGGTTGATGGAAGAATATTTTTGGATGGATTGAGACATTCGAACATGTGCTATGCCTTGGTGCCTAAGAGGGTTGAAGAATTGAAGCATATAGAAGGAAAATATGAGGAGATAAAAGAATTGCTAACAAAATATGAAGTTATCATTTCAGATAATGTACCTGATGGATTACCACCTATAAGGAGTATTAGTCATTACATGGATCTGATTCTTGGAGCTAGTTTTCCTAATAAAGCAGCACACCAGATGACATCAACAAAAAATCAAGAGTTGAATAGAAAAGTACAAGAATTGTTGAGGAAAGGTTTGATGAGAGAAATATTAAGTCCTTGTGTAGTACCTATTGTGCTTGCACCTAAGAAAGATGGAGAATGGAAAATGTGTACAAACTCTAGAGTCATTAACAAGATCATAGTGAAGTATAAATTTCCTTTATTATGGATGGATGACATTATGGATTGTTTGAGTGGAGTTAAGTAATTTACAATGATAGACTTGAAGATTGGATATTATTAGATCAAAATAAGAGAAGGAAATGAGTGGAAAAAAAAATTTAAGACAAATGAAGGATTGTATGAATGGTTGCCGGTGCCTTTTGGACTGAAAAATGCACCTAGTACTTTCACGAGGTTGATGAATGAGGTATTGAAGAAATTCTTGGGTAAGTTTGTGATTGTATATTTGGATGAAATTTTGATTTTTCGGTAAGACAAGGGAAGACCATTTGTTGCACATAAGAAATTTTTTGCAGAGGTTGAAAGAAGAATAGTTGCTGATAAACATAAAGAAGTGTAGTTTCAATTAGGAAGAATTGGTATATTTGAGATTTGTGATATCAATAGATGGATTCAAGATGGATCCTAAGAAAGTGAGAGTTATTGTTGAATGGACTACACCTAAAAGAATTGGAGAGGTAAGATCATTTTATGGATTGGCTAGTTTCCACTAAAAGTTCAATGGGAGTTTCAGTTCTATTTGTAGCCCTATGACATAAACAATGAGGGGAGATAAGAAATATTTTAGATGGACATATGGAGAAGAAAAAAGTTTTGAGTTGTTGAAACAGAAGGTGATAGAGTAGCCTATGTTGGATTTACCAAATTTTGATAAGTTATTTCAAGTGGATTGTGATGCAAGTGGAAATGCAATTGGAGTAGTGTTAAGTCAAGAAGGAAGTCATGTAGCCTATTTTAGTGAGTAGTTGAATGATGCAAGGAAAATATATTTAGTGTATGATCAGGAGTTCTATGCCATATTTCAAGCCTTGAATAAGTGGAGACATTACTTGTTACCTAATGAGTTTGTGTTGTATATGGATCATCAACTATTACGGTATTTGAATAGTCAAGGTAAGTTGAATAAAAAACACATGAGATGGGTAGAGTTCTTGCAGAGTTATAATTTTCTTTTGAAGCATAGGATTGGCATGTCAAATAGAGTTTCTAATGCTTTGAGTAGAAGAAATAATTTATTGGCACATATGAGAGTGGAGGTATTAGGCTTTGATGAATTGAAGAACATGTATAAGGAAGACCCAGATTTTGCAGAACCTTGGAGAGCATGTAAAGAACTAGTTTTGGAGGATAGAAGTCAATGGTTGGATTAGTTAATTCAAGAGGATATCTTGTTTAGAGGAAACTAGTTGTGTATACCCCAAATTTCAATGAGGGATAACTTGGTAAAAGAGAAACATAGTGGAGGTTTGACAGGACATTTTGGAATTGACAAGATAGTAGCATTGGTGAGTGAGAATAAATTTGGTGACAGATTCATAAGGATGTCAGGAAATTTGTGTAGAGTTGCAGAGTTTGTCAAGTTGCAAAAGGGAGTAGTCAAAATGTTGGATTGTATAAACCTTTGACAGTACTAGAAAGACCTTGGGAGGATATCAACATGGATTTCACACTTTGTTTTCTTAAGACACAAAGAGGTAATGATTCAATATTTGTGGTGGTGGACAATTTTTCTAAGATGACACATTTTATACCTTGTAAGAATACAACATATGCAATACATATAGTAGATTAGTTTTTTAGAGAAGTGGTCAGATTGCATGGATTACCTAGGAGCATTGTTTCAGATAGGGATACAAAATTTATTGGTTACTTTTGGAGGACACTTTGGAGGAAATTTAAGACAGAATTGAAGTTCAATTCTACTTTTTACCCTCAGACATATGGACAGAAAAAGGTAATGAACAATTTTTTTGAAAATTTTCTGAGATATTTGGTTGGAGAGAAGACTAGAAGTTGGGATCTATCCCTAGCACAAGCAAAGTTTTCCTACAATAATTCAGTAAACAGGAGTACTGGAAATACACCTTTTGATATTTCTATAGGAGTTCATCCCAGAGGTATATCAGAGTTGAGAGACATCAATAGGGAAGATAAAAGGAGTGCAAAAATAGTAGAATTTGCAGAACATATGTAGACAGTGCATACTCAAGTGAAACAACATTTGGAGAACACAAAATGGAAGTATAAGGAGAAAGAAGATGAAAAGAGGAGACAAAAGGAATTTTAAGTTGGAGATGAAGTGATGGTATACTTGAGGAAAGAAATATTTCCAGTTGGAACATACAGTAAATTGAAGATGAGGAAGTTTGGACCTTGTATGATTTTGAAGAAGTTTGAATCAGGAAATGCTTATGAAGTGGAGTTACAAGATGACATGGGTATATCACCTATATTACACATTTTTGATCTACATTAGTACCATGAAGAAAAATTTAGTGAAGAAAGTCAAGAAAAATTGGAAGAAAAACCTCCTAAACAACAATTAGATAAGATAGAAGAGATTTTGGATGACAGAGATGGAAGGAAAACTCGTGGAAGATAATATAAAGAATATTTGGTGAAATGGGAGGGTAGACTAGTGGAGGATTCTTCTTGAATTTCTTAGGCTGAGGTAGACCGTATTTTTTTTCCTTTGGCCCCTGCAAAGTGAGAGGCCCACTTTTCATTAACTCCAGGTGTCTGATGTAGGAGCATCCTTGGTTCTTGGCAATCTTGCATCAACCAAAAATATGTTTTCATTCAATTTTTTTCTTGTTTTTTTCTTGTTCTTGTTCGAATTGGTAGGTCCTCTTTTTCTTCATATTTTCTCACCAGGTATTACATACATATGGTTTCATTGTGGACATGTTCAATTGTAATATTCCAATTTTTTAGCTCAATTGGATCTTTTTTCTGTAAGTTATCACTTCCGGCGTACATGATAATTTTTGGGACTGGCCCCAGAATAACTTCAAAACCTAACGACTAGTTGGATTCATTGTGAATCTTTCCCGTGACTTGCGGATCATCACAGTGTGTTTAGATTTTTTCTATGGAGTGTCCCCAACCTTACACTTAGGTCCACACTTCACCATGCACATCTACCGTGTATGAATTTAAGATTTGAGGCCGACCTATTCTTGCACACGTTAGACTTTTCTTCTTGGAGATTGTAGTGATCTTTGGCCAACGCGGATGTTTCTTGACCTTGGGATTTGATATAAAGCTAATATTGAATCATTAGATTGGAGGAGAATTAAGTAGGATAGAATAAGATGTATATAGATTGCAATCTGTAAGATTTTCACTTGCATGTATGCACACTATATTTTGAGCATGTTATAATTAGGCATGTGTGCTGAATCTGTAAGCTCGGATGTGGTAGACTATTTGTAATCAAGATTTCTGATAATAAGAGTGTTTGCATCTTAATTTGCCTCCATATTTTGTGTTTCTTATGTTGTGTTACTCTTGCTGCATGGTTTGGACTGTTCTCTTTGAGGACCCTCCTACCGTGACTAAACCAATTTGATAGGAAAGCTAACCAAATTGTCACCAAATATGCACCTTATAGAAAAAGGGTTGATGAAGTAATGAATTTTTATTGGCCCACAAAAGAAGAATTCCTAGCATGGAAAGACAAATATTTGGAAGGATTGGGGGTCTTACACTAATGATGGAAAGTTAATGATTTGAAATTTTGAGGTTTGGAATTGTGGTGAATAATGGATAGATGGGAATGCACTACATAGCCTAGATTTAGTACAAATTAGGCTTATGTTAAAGTATGGAAAATGTGGTGCATCTTATTCAAGGTTGATTTGATGACAAGGTTGTAGATGTGGTCTTACCTTTTGTCTTTTTGTCTTTTTCTATTTTTCTCTTTCTTTTCATTCTTTTCATTTTTGGTGAATGGGCACAAGTTTTGAGGTAACTGATCGGTTGGACCCATTTTGAAGATTGGACCTATTCTCATGTAACGAATATGGACTAAATTCATTTATTCACATGTCTCCCACCTCTTGGAGTATGTTGTAACTGAATGAAAGAATCTTTGATGCAGTGTTCCAATAGGGTTTTGATGTGTGTACTTTCCAGCCTGAGGCTTGTTTTTGCTCCTTCATTTCTATAACAAGGAATTCAGGGCCAGGAAGTAGGAGTTTTTTGTTTTATGCAATTGAAACAGTGAATTGTAAGAGATATATTAAGTATGGTTTTAGAGTTTTTGTCTTAAGTTTGAGAGTTCATAATTTTGTATGTAGTTTGGATAACAAAAAAGAAAAATATATACTAAGAAATACCAATTTCATGGCTATTGTCTCTCCTTGCATTCATTTTATGAGTTATGAATGAAATTAATCCAAGATGTCTTTGTTTATGTAATTCCCTACCATGCAAACCCCATAGGACAACTACAACATTAACAATGTTTTTTTTTTTAAAACAACAAATACATATTATAGGTTAATGCCTTTTGGTACATGGTGTGTACTTAAATGAATCCAATAATTAAATGATATATGATACTAACTAAATTAGAAGAAATAAATGAGAATAAAACATAATATAAGTATGACATTCATTCAACAAGAATAAGATATATAATCATAATCGTAAATCACAAAATGATATATTCAACTTTAGAGTTCAAAAATACAAACATGGAATATATTTCCATAGATACAATATAATATAGTACCAAAGTTACATTACAAGGCCACTTCCCTTATAACATTGGGAAGGGTACAACATAATACAAAAGTACAATAATGAGAGAGAATTATTGAAAGGTACAATCTTCTTCGTGTGAGCTTCGAGATCACTGCAATTGCATCCATGCCACGTTCACAACTAGGTACCCAATGGGTGCATTGCACATTTCCACCTGACCATGTTAAACCGAAGGAACACCCATTGTGCAAGGAGTCAATAAGAACCTTCAACCACAAACTCAAACATAAAGGACTCACATCACAAGATTCAAGCACACAGAACAACATAAACATCAACAATAACTAAAACAACTCTAGAGGCAACAAGAAAAAGGGAAACAAAGGGGCACAATGGGAGAGTGTCATCACATGGCCTTACATGGATTAACCAGGCTACCTAACATTAGGAACCGACTCCAACTCTATGGATTAACCAAACTACCTAACACTAGGAACCACCTCCATCTATGGTTTACTAGAGAACCTATCTCAAGGCACCTCCGCATAGGGTGACTCATGCGGAGGCACTTATCTTTCATGGAGACAAAGTAGTGACCTTACCAACTAGGTCTTTCCACCCATCCTTATCCTATGAGAGCACTAATGATAGGGGTGATGTGTATATTTTTATCTTATTATGTGATAAATAACCCAATCCAATAGGTAAATTAATTATGTTATCACTTAATTAGGGAAACTCTTTCAAGGGTGACCACTTGTGCACTGGCCCCAAGAAGATCCAGTCTCCCCTATGGTTTCCCTAAAATCAAAACCAAGAAATGAGTACCACAATGCACAACCAAAAAGAACCTTAACTCAGAACAAGGTACCACCCACAATTTCCCAAATGGTATCAACATAACCCAAAAGATGCAACCATAGAAATTCATTCACAATTCCCTAACCTCTCGAGATAAAACTAATTCCACATAAGAACAAACTAAAATGTCACAGTCATCTAAATACACAACATCATCAAATATTAGGAATTTAAATTATAAATCATACAAGTCTCAATCAAATAACCATTTTCATCTATTAAAATCAAAATAAGGAATTCACTCCATTAGATTAAAGACAATAATCGATTTATTAAATATCTTCCTACTTTTAAATAATCCATTTATTAAATATCTAAGCTTACAAACTTGTTAAAAATCTAATTGAAGAACAACAATGACAATTCCATGATTATTTAAACATAAGAAAAATAAAATTTTAAAAATTAAAGACATTAAATTAATTTATTAAAGCCAAAGATAAATCACTCATTTATTTCAATTCTTTAAATATATATTTATTTTCTTATTTAAAATATTTTTTCCCACACAGATTATTCTAAAATCTGATTTTTAATTCTATTCTCAAACTGATTAATCTACATTCTCCTTTTTCTAAGATTCAAAAAATCTATTTAAAGAAAATCTTTTCTAAAAACAAACAGATTTAATTAAATAATTAATAACTTCATAATCTAATTAAAATGAATTATCTTTCAACTACAACTTTTTTTGTTTTCAAATACAGATTAATTAAAATGACATCTCCAATCAGAATTTAAAACAATAGCTTTTTTTCTCATCATATTTAATTTTTTTCCAATATAAAACTTATTTCTACGTTACAATTATTTATTCACGTTTTATGTATATATACTATTTGCATACATATATATATTTACAAATATATATATATATATGTATATATACCAAAAATAAGTAAATATTAATTATTCTAATGCTACTACAAATAAAACACAGTATATTACCGAATATTCTAATTCCATAGAATACACACACACACATATATATTATATCTTAAATATAAAACCACATTAAAATCAAAAATCATAGTATGAAGTAGGTGGCAAAAATAATCATATTAGGCAGGCCTCACATTAAGAACATGGGAAAATATGACTTGGGGGAGGGGTGGCTGTGAGCACAGTCATATCCCCCTTTCTTGACAACTGCACAAAGAGTGGGGAGGGCAATGGAGGCTATGCCTCCAGATTTTTGTCCCCTTATAGGGGTGGCGGTGGGAGGCAACACCTTCCTCAACCTCCCCCAATGAAAATAACTCCAAACAATGAAAAAAAAACATTCCCCAATGAATTTCATAATTTCATAATTTGCCTTTCATTGTACTACACCCAAAAATAGAGATTTATAATAATTTTAAATAGTAGTATATATATATTATCCATCAAATTTCCCATGACAATAATTACAACAACCAAAGAGATGGTGCAAAAATTTCCAGAATGAACAAATTAGGGGGAAAAATACAGGGAAAGAGAGGAATCTCAAATGAAAAGAAAATTACGAATGTTTAAAGCTGAGAAGATTCAATGGATAGAGGAAACAAATTTTTGATTATTTACATAAAGAATCGAGAATAAAATACAGAGAGGAAGGAGGAATCTACAAGTAAGTATAAATAATTATAAAGGATTGAATTTCTCAAAAATTCATAGTAAACATGATTTATCTTTCAAACAAAAATCCTCATCCTTTTTTTTTTAAACTAAAACTTACAGAGATAAATTTATGGAATTCAAATTAGTTGAAGTCCTATGCTAGATTCAATTTGAGGATGAATTGTGCGATTCTAGCTAGTTGCAACCTTCTGAAATCCAGAGATTTGAACACCAGAAACATAGATTCAAACACAAATCCCAATACAACCAAAATCTAATCCTCTCAGAACAATTCGACGAAAAAATACACAGAGGATTTAATCCTCAAAAAAAAATTCAACATTTTTTTGAGTTGCAGACAAAAAATTTCATTTTTCTTTTTCCTCTCTCCTTCTTTTTCAAAAAACAATATTTGGAAATATACCTTTTTCAAATAAAGCAAAGTTAGAAATTGCAATTAATTTTCTGATAATTTCCAATGCAATTGCCACTTAACACAACATTCTTTCAATTTTCCATTTTCAGAAGAAGCATCTTCCTTAATTAATTTACACCAATTATGCATTTTAATATTTAATTTCATTTTAAATAAAATTGACTTTTGAAAAATAAATAATTAAATAATAATAAATTTAAACAACATTTCAGCTTAATTATAATTTAAATTTAAAATATATACTATTAAATCACCTTTTTGCTAATAAAATCAAATATGATAATAATTTCCTTATCTTTATTTTTAAAAAATAATCTGTAACAATTTATCTAACTATTTATCGTTTTAAATAAAAGGATAACTCACATTTTATGATAATAATAAAAGTGCTAATGTACATACTAATTTTCCAAAAGTATTAATATTATTAGCAACATTGAACATTTAACTAATTTAATATTTTGCACCATAGAATAGCATTTAAATTAAAATAATAACGCACTAGACCAAGCCATAAACACAACTTATAAAACTCATGAAAGAAAATGACTTAATTTAAAACCATACCCAAATGAATGAAGTATGAATACGACATGAAAAACCACTAGACCAACCACTTACATAGATGGGGGTACTTTCTTGCCAACTCCCTAACCACATCAAACCATTGGGTATGCAGGGTGCACTCAGACCTGACAATGCGGGTGGAGTCGGCACCCAATACTTGCATTCTTATATAACACAAAATGTCGAACAACATGTACATATGCATAGATCTCATAGTCAAACAAATTGTGAAGGAGAGTTATGGTGAGGCAAGGCACTCATGGATGAGCGATGCCACGCCGTCTCCTTCACCCGAATCAAATATAGTAGTCAAAATATAAGTATCACATCATCAATATAACTCACAAAGTAACACCATCATAACATGAGTATCCCATACATAAGTCCAACTCTCATAAGAAAATAAGCATAACCATCTACGATGCCCAACACATGGCAGAGAATATGTCTAATAGAGTATCAAATAAGCATCAAAACATAACCAAAAATCACACTGAAGCAAACACACACACCAAAGCAGTATCAAAGTATCAGAATATGAGAGGCACTATAGTTTATCTCCATTGTTTACCAGTGGATGTTTGATTTCATTCTTTCTTATTGATTCAATGAATTAATGTAAATGCTTGGATGAGATTAATAATTCATAAGAATCAAGTGCTAGGATATTGATAATTAGTATTAGTCATGAATGTAATAGGAGAATGATGTAATGCGGTATCTCTTGAAATTACATGTTGCTTGAATTTTTATCTGATCATATAGGTTGGTTATGACAATGTGCTCAGGTTAAAGGCACTGGTTCATGTAAAGTATTCATTATTCATTTTTTGTTTTGATTCATCAACTAATCACTTTTATTTTACAAACTCTTGTGGTTACTATTGTAGTTGTTTCATGTTATAGTCCCACCTTCTCATGTTTTAAGTATAATACGTTGATGAATGAGCCACCAACTTATTTGATGTCTTAGGATCTTGAGCAGCTTAATGAGAAGTATATGTTATTGGAAATGCATTTGATTATAATTGTATAAATTTAGAAGTATGCATTGTGGGATAACCCTCTTGGGTTTTACAGAGCCCGAAGTGTAGGAGTAGAGGTTTTGTAGCTTCCACTTGTTCATTGGCCAATTCCTTTAGAATAATGATTATTGGAGATGATAAATTCCATAGGTATTTCTAGAGATAAGTTTGGTTCTTAAAAAAATAACCAATAGTGTGTAGGAAGGTCGTTTGGAGTATGTTGTTGATGATTGTTTGTGATTTGGTCCAATATGTTCTAAAATTATAACTTAAATTCCAATGACATTTTCGTATGTCAAGGTGTGAACAAGAACTATCCTATCTTCTTGTCGAGTCAAATTCCATTACACTAGATACAACATCGTCCTAGTTATCAATACCTTGATGCATCATGTCTATGTGTTATATCAAATAATAAGGAATGATGAAAAATTCCAATCCCAAACTATGAGAACCCATCCTACATTTCATCTTGCATTCTTTTGTATTGTCTCGTCACCATATCTAATAAAGTCTCAATGGATCATATACTTGTTGAATCTTTTAAAGCAATCATCATCGAAAATGATTATTCATTATTTATTCTTCTATCTTCTCTCCGTTCTAACCTGGTATCATGACACTCAAAAACATCATCATTTCATCCACCCTGCATCCACAAACCATCAACATACATATATCTCATAATCATATCATAAGAATAAAACATCCATCAACATTATCATTTGCATATCACATCACACATTATACATTATCATTTAAGTTGTGACAAATAATATAGATTTGTTATTCTAAGCATCTTAAATAGTTGCATATCATAAGAATTTGCATTCATATATCTATATGCATAGAAAATATACAAAACAAAATGCATCCATATCATAAACATTCATTCATATCATATTGCAGAAAAATAATGAAAAACAATATAACATTGCATCCATCCATATCATATCACCACATATCACATAGTCATAAAAGTAAATGCATCCATACATGATCATGTATAAGAATCCATATCATATTCATCCATACATGAAACAAAATCAACACATTATATCATGAATCATCCGTATCTGTATCATATATATATATATATATATCAAAAAATGTGTCATGATATAAAATCTTGATTAGTGTATGTATATCGATAATAAGTAAAATATCCACGAGGCTATCAAAAAGGATCCCATAAATGTATACCTATATAAATAATGGGGAAAAATAAAAAATCATCTACACATCAAAAATGCTAGCCCTAGTGGCTGCTACCCTCTCCAGCCTACAACTTAGGCTGATCATCGACACGATGATGCGTGTCACTATGCTGTGAAAAATCAGGCTATTGAACAACTGAAAAAACATCCCTATGATAATGTTGCCTATAATATGCAGCCTCTATAACAATCTCTTGGTATAATCTAGCCAAAATAGTCCAACCATGTGTGGTTGCTACCATAGCCTCTATTTGTTGTTGTCTGGCAACCTCCTAGTCTCTCTCCCTAATAACAACCTGAACTCTTTGGAGAGTTACATCCCTCTCGACTGTCACTACAACCACCTGCTACCAAGCCTAATATTGCTTAGTAGTCACAATGAAAATCTGTTGGTGGGCCTGGTTCCGCTCGCCTTTCAAAGCCTACACCTGCAGTTGCAATTGTTGTATCTATGCATCTCTGGCATCCAGTGGTGGTGGTGGCACTAGCTACTATTGCACTACTGGAGGCTTCTAAGGAGGCTAATGTCCAACTGGGGGATCCCCCAAAACCTATCCATCATGTCCATCTTGGCCTCCCTATCCTCTACCCCTAACACTTTTTCCCCAAGGCCTCCCTCTAGGAGGAGCCCCTGTTGGATCTATAAGTCATCATGGTGGCACAAAACACACTTCATAAGAAGGCATCATCTAAGCATCTGCCTATCCTCGATCATATGCCCAAGCCTGGGTGACCAACTAGTGAAAAATATCAATGACCTTTGGTGCTAGATTCGTCTGTCCCCAAGTGGGAACCTCTCTAGTAGATCTCGCAAAAATCTCCCTATATGCATCATCGGGCCTATCCTACACATCACCAAACTATCTGGACACTCTATTAGGAAGGTACTACTTAACCATGGTATGCTCTTGATCCTACATATTATTGGTCTATTAAGAAAATTAAAGCTATTATACATCATCAAACGATGGTGGCATCTGAGCCATGACCACCACTAGAGAATATTCATATAATTAATCACCCATCTCCAATACGGGAGCCCAATTTTTCATGTGTGCCTAAGTGTGATGGCACCACGGTATGTCCAGATGATTGGATCATTTGGTTCCATGTCCAATGCCTCTACAATCAATTGAAGCACTACAATATGCTCTCATGCCCATATGTGAAGAAGAGTAACACCTCAACTGAGGGCTCTCCCATCATAATAAACAAAATCATGAAGATCATGGTATAAGGAGGCCAACATCACGAGCCCCCAAGCAAGGTATAAATAATCAATTGGAAGGTTGGCACATGATCTCTATATGTCTCTAAATAAATTTGCAAGGTGACCAACACAATATGGTCCATATCCATCACCTCTAAGCAGGCATGAAATATGGCATCAAGATTGTAGATCACATGATCATCATGGATAAACAATTGCAATATCCACCACACATCCTGTAAGGTCACTATAGCTTCCTTTGTTTTAAAGGTGGAAGGATGAGGTATCGCTGTGACATATCTCACACAATGTTGTCATCATGGCCAAATGTGTCCTCACAACAAGAGCATATGTGATGTACCACAATCCAATCTCTCCTAGATGCTCTTGGCATAGCTTTGATAGACCACCCAAACTCTCTAGTATTGTGGGCCTATGCTCTCTCGAAATCAATGGTGGGAAGAAATCCTACATCCCTAAAGTGAACAATGTGAGGAAATCATCAAAATTTGAAGTTATTTATAATTTTTGGCTCAAAAATCATAAATACATCGTTGTTTACAACTGCATTGCTATATTCAAAATCCAAATAGTGATGCTCGATGCATTACAAAATTCAAATTTACAAATATATTGCTATACAAGAGGGCATTGCAATGCAGAATTTGGTGTAACCTAACCCTAAATTTTAAATCGACAAGTGTGTCCTAGGACAATCTCGTGTCACTATTTAAAATTTGAAACCCTAAATTCAAATCTAGAAAAGTATTGCCCTAGACATATGCGTCACTATATATCATTTGGGCATTGTTAATTGAAGTTTAGGTGTCGCTATGTAGCGATGGCCCCAAATTCCAAATTCTAACACCTAATAAATGCATACAAATTTCAAATTTCAAATCAATTTTTGAATCACATACTTGTGTTCCTATGTCTAGAAGCCACTGGAACTCACAAAATCGATCAAAAATGTGTCGGGGAAGCTCATGGCATGCCATTTTATTGATGGGTTAGAGCTCAAATTGTAAGAATTCCTTAAGTGTGAATGCACAAATGAATTGAAAATGACCCCTCTTGACCTATTTAAGCTAGACAATTGGGGTTTTTCCCTTAATTTAACCTTACTAATGGGGTTTATTATCATCTTCACCAAATTTTCCAATCTAGACCTAGTTTTGCATCGTTTTTTAATGTTTTGACATTATTCTTGCATCCTGGAACCTTTCTGAACCCTTTGGGAAACTTTTGATGCTTTATCGAGAAATCAACCCAAAATTAAAAATTTCCACCTAATTTCTCGAGGGGGCAGGTAGTCAACTTTATTCTTCCGTTGGGGCATCTGAAAAATTAAAAAATAATTATTTTTTGATTTGGGCAACATTTTTATCCAAGAAGTGTTGTTCTTTGAACCGAATCAACAAGTACCTCGCTTCAAAGAGGGGCAAAATATAGACATCATTTCACCCCTCCCTTATTTATTAAATCATCTAATTTAATAAATATCTCTAATTCCTCTAATCCCCTAATTTCATAAATTAAACCTTGTTTAATTAACAATTAAATTAATTTTCCTCTAATCAAAGGGAATATTCCCATAGAATATTTTTTCTCCATTTTTGTACAATTAAAACTTTATTTTAATTTGTAAATTAACCTTTTTCATCCAAATGGAATATTCTAAGGAATATTCCCTCTCTTCCAATCAACTCACTTTTTTTTAAAAGAATGTTATACCATTTACCTCCTAAGAAATTTACCTTTGACCTGTTTTAGTAGGTCAAAAGTGTGCTTGTTTGAGGCAAATACCAACGCTTGATCATTTCCTTGATCCATGCACTCTTGCATTTTCATTTGTTGATGAGAATCCTTGATCCATGCAATCTTGCATTCTCATCTGTTGATGAGAATCTTTGATCCATGCCTCCTCATCTCCTTCATCCTCAACCATTGATTAATATTTTTTTATCTCAACCACTCATTCTTCATTTGCTCTCCTATAAATATATCACTATTTAGAGACAAATGAAAGCAATCACTTAGAGAAAACTTATGTTTTTAAATTGACTCACATCCATACTCTCAATTTTCACACATTTAGCTTATTTTTAGTTTAGTTTAGTTGCACAATAGCTTAGAGAATCCATTAATGGCTTCCATGCATCCATCTTAGTTTGTAAATAAATTAGGGTTTCATATTTTAGCATCATTTTAACTTAAACTAGGTTAGCATTAGCTCAGGAATTGTATAATTATATCATTTATAGCATAAAATCATGGTAACTTAGCTTGCATCATGTTCATTTTTATCATAATCTAGGTTTTTTCGTACACCAAACATCATGGTTTCATCGATTCTCTTCTATAGAATCGACTGAAACAAGCTCACTATCATGGGATTGGGAAAGGTTCATTGGTCCACATCAATGCGACACCAATTCCACAATAGGATAAATTTCAATAGATTAAAGTAGATGTTTTCTTTAAAGCTTTCATAAATTTAGCATGTTAGGTTTCCTGATAAAATGTTTACTTTCAATTTTGTTTGATTGATCTTGTTGAGATTCAAGTACCCTTGGCTCCATTATGCTTCGATTCTTCATGGATCAAGAATTATTAGGCCCATACTGGTATCCTTTTATTGAAATTATGTGTGATAAGTTCTAGGTAAATTTTGTATGTCTACACTTCTAAAGCCAACTAGCTTCGTTTTAACATAGTGGGGAAAATGAAGAAAGCCAATCTAAATGTTACTATATTGGAGGCTCTATTTATCCCATCACAAAGGGATTTTCTACAACAAGCTTTGAAGGAACATAAAAAAATGGGTGATGTAAAAGAAAAGGAGTAGACTACTCCATCAATCATCTTGGTGCAACCCAAAGAATAAAGGAGTTCAAGAAAAATTAGTAAGCCACCTCCCTTCTATCTTTCTCTAATTATTAAAAATCATATAGTGCATAATTGTATGATATGTTCAAGGGCAAGTAGTTTAGTCATGCCTAAGGGAATCACTAACATGCTTAGTATCAAGTATGAACCGATGGCTATAAAAGTTTTACAATTGGATTGTATTGTTTTCATTACAATGGGAGCAATTAAAAATTTTAAGTTATCCTTGCATGCATGTCCTAGCTATGATGTGTTGCAAGACATTTAATGCGTAGATCTCCTTTCTCACTTTACCATTTGCTTGTCTAGGGATTTCACAACTAAAATAGGTGGGTACTTATTTGTTGATTGGTCTCATATGTTATTTAGAACTAGATATGGTACTAAAGCAACCATCAAATCTGATCCCATAGCAAAATATCACCTAGAGCCTTACACTCCTAGTCCAACAAACAAGAATTGCACATTGCATGATCAAAAGGAAGAGTGTTATGTTCATGAGCCTGCCAATTCAATAGAAGAGGTCCCGGATTATTTGTTGGATTAATGGAGTAATGCTTTACAATTTTATTCACTCACCCAAGCTGAAATATGTAGAAGTTGAAAAATCCAACTTCAGAGACCCCAAAGATCACCTGCATGCAAATAACCTGTCACAAAAAGAAGAGATGGAGACAAAAAACCAAGGGTGCTCTGAAAGCTGAAAATGTATTAATTAGAGAGAAAGAATACAAAAAATGATCAATCCTTATAAAAAGAGATTGTGCAACCCTAAAGAAACCCTAAAAGGAAAATTTATTTAATAATTAAAATAATTATTAAATACCTACAATGCATAACTAAGTGAATCTTAAGAAAGGAATAAAAGGTGACTTAATTAAACTAATTAAGTGAAATAAACCTTTTACTCTAGCACCCCCCCTTAAGATGAACTTAGGGAGTAGCTACAACTAAATTCATGAAATCAATGCAACTACAAGCTAGAAATAAAACAAGGGTCTCAGCAACTAGGCCTGATCAGGTACCCATTTACAAATGCAATGCAAACTAAAGGAAACATGGTGAAGGAGAAAACCCAATGGGAACAAAACTCCTCCCCAAAATATAATGCAAAAAAATGAATGCAATGCACTAATGAAAGAAGGATAGGAGGTGGATTACATGATACCCCCCATAGGCAGATTCTATCATATAAGTACATATACAATGGTCTCCATAGGATAGATAGAAAGGGACAAGAAGGCCCCCACACAAAGAAGAAACGCTTGTTGCAATGATAGATGCCTGAGGTAGAATCCAGAAGGAGATCCTGAAGCGAAAAATGCTATTCCTCCCCTTGAGAAGAAATGGATCCAAAGGATGATGTTGAAGAAACCTTGTGAAGAGTGATGAACCAATTTGTCTCAAGATGTGTGCCATTATAGGATGCTGAAGAATATCTCTGTCTGAATTGAAACAAATGATGTCAATCCAAACTGATGTGGAGAATCCTGAAATGCAACCTCTGAATGCATTGATAATGGTGGGCATATAGTGATAACCTAAATGTCAAGGTAGAGGAGATGAATTTCCTCAAAATAATCCTCCAAAGCTGCAATATAGGACTCCACAAAAAAGAAAGATATGTTTGCAACATAAGAGTCTAAAGTAGCTATGTCTGGAAGATGAATGATGCCTTTCTGTATTGAATTAGGAACAATAGGAGATGATGATGAAGTCTCAATCTGAAGAGTAGGAACAATGAGATAACCCTTTGATCTACTAGAACATGCAAGGGTGTCTAAATACTCAAGCTCCTATAAAGCATCATGATAAAAGGGTGTATTCTCTCTCCAAGCAATGGGTAAGAGAAAATATGAAGCAGGATCCTCTAGGAATGGAGAGAGATTGTGGTGTCCATAGATCTCCCAAAGATGTTTCCAAATTGGGTGGGGACAATCAATGTCCAATATAGCCCACTCAGTGTCATCCTCAACACTAGACAATATAAGTCCTACTATGTGATCTCTAATGATATCCCAAGCTAATTTTCCCTCTAAAGTGGCTGGTTTAGGTTTGAGATCATACAAATAAGAAAAAATATTAAGGCACCTACAATTTGTAAGTATGCCCTTTGCCCATGACTCATAATTACCCAATTCCAGAGTTACAAATCAAGGGTGAGTAGAAAAACCCATGATACTCACTCAAATAAAAAATAAATAGATACTGAAACTCTCAACAACCATAAATCAAATTAACATAACCAATCCCACGTAAAAAAATCCCATGTAGGTGCCAGAATGTCCAGGTAATTAAGCAAAGTGTAAAAAAGCACAAAGGTGAATAAAATGTACCTGGGGAGAAATATGGGAAAATAATTCACAGATATGGAAAGAGCATTGAAACACCTTTCCAATGCCTATTTGTTTGCACAAAACGGAGTCCAGATGCAAAATTTATGTCCCTCGGAGTGCAAAAAAAAAGTTCTTGACTTTGAGTGGCAAAACCGGTAGAAAAATGAAAAAATCAGAAAAAAAAGGCCTAAACCACTGGATCTAGCTTTGAATCAGCTTTTTGATGATATTTTGTTTTCAAAAATTCGAGCTCGTATGACCATTTTACACTCGATTTACCCAAAGAGGTAAAAAAAGCATGAAAAAGGGGCCCTTGTGGCTCCTTGTTTGCTCTGCTCGGTCTGGTGGCACTCTGACGACATTTGGGTGGCGGGCCAGTGGCGCATTGGCTGCAATATTGGGGGCCTCCACTAGGCTGGTGGACGATTGGTGGAGCGGCAATGGCACTCCTCAAATATGTGGGAAGTGTTGTTTTTAAAGCACATTTTTGAGTTTTTCAATTTTATTTTTTATTTTTGGCCTCAAAACTCATTTTGGGGAGGCCGTACAACCTTGGGGCCAAAATGATTTTTGCCTCCTAGTTCAATTTGTCCAAAATGGATGAATGAACAATCGATTTAGGGTTTTTGGGTCACTGCAAACTCAATGGCGAGGTCCGTTTGGACTCAAAATGCTCTGATCAAACAGGTATGCCCTAGATAAAAAAAACAAACCCAAAACTGTCGAAGCTCCAAAAATCCTTCAGAAGCTGAATACGAAGCAGCAGGTCTGGAGCTTTGATACCATGTAGAAGTTGAGAAATCCAACTTCACAGACCTCAAAGATCACCTACATGCAAATAACCTGTCACAAAAAGAAGAGATGGAGACAAAAAAGCAAGGGTGCTCTAAAATCTGAAAATGTATTAATTAGAGAGAAATAATAAAATACAATGATCAATCCGTATAAAAGGATATTGTGCAACCCTAAAGAAACCCTAAAGGGAAAATGTATCTAATAATTAAAATAATTATTAAATACCTACAATGCATAACTAAGTGAATCTTAAGAAAGGAATAAAAGGTGGCTTAATTAAACTAATTAAGTGAAATAAACCTTTTACAACAATAAAATAAAGGAGATTTCTCTTGACACCTATTGCATTCATGAAGAGAGTGCTACTATCTCCAACCTCATAAGAACTCAAGAAGACTTAGGGGGATTGTGATTGATTTTTTTGATGGTTCTAGAAATAGGAATGGTGCTAGTCTTGGTGTAATGTTGGTATCTCCAAGCAAGGAGAAATATTATTTCTCTTTCAAGATTCAATATAGTTGCACTAACAATGTGGCCAAGTATGAAGCACTTATCCAAGGTCTTCGAATTGCACAAAAAAGGGGCATAAAATTGTTACAAGTTTTTAATGATAGTGAATTGGTTTCCCATGAAGTTAGAACTCAAATCTTGACCAAGAATAATCTGCTTAAATCCTACAAGCATAGGGTTTGGGATTTAATTGAGGGTTTTGAGTGTTTTAACATCCAAAAAACTTGAAGGAATCAGAATAAACATGTTGATATACTTGCAGTAGTTGGTGCTCAGTTTGACATACCAACACATATTGCAAGAAAAAAGGAGCAACGTATCAAGCTTGTGGGGAGGCCCATTGTTCTAGATAATCAAGATCGCTGGTAAGTCTTTGATAGTGATCAATAGATAGTGAATTTTTTCCAAGAGAAGGCAAAATTTTCTAAAAGAAATCAGTCCAAGCTACAAAATTAGTATGGTGATTAGATTGTGTAACTGAGTAGAAATAAGCTACCAAATGGTCTTATCACCCTTCAAGGTATTTTCAACCCTAATAATCAATTAAACTAGAAAAGGATGAAATTAGATGCAAATAAGGGTTACTTCAAGCCAATTGAAATTTAAGATGACAAGTCTCTAAACTTGGGAAAGGTATGCTCTATTGTTGAACATGATGTTTTCATATATCTTTACAATAGATACAATGGTGTATTTGTTTGGAATTATGAAGACCTAAAGGGTTTTTACCCAATACTTTCCCAACATACCATTGAATTAGACCCTGATGCCAAGCCTGTAAGGAAAAAAAAAAGGCCTATAAATCCTAAGATTGAACCTTTTATGAGAAAAGAGTTGACCAAATTGATTGAAGCTAGAATAATTTTTCCCATCAAGCATTCTACATGGGTTGTAAGTCTTGTTCCTGTTAGAAAAAATAATTGGGAAATAAATTTGTGTAGATTTTAGGGATCTAAATAAAGCCTCCCTAAAGGATCATTATCCCCCCCCCCTCCATGGAGTAGATTTTACAAAGAGCCTATGGGTTAGAAAGGTTTTATTTCTTGGATGGGTACTTAGGCTATAACCAAATTCTAGTCCAAGAACTTGATCAACATAAGATAACATTTACTATGAAGTGGGGTACCTATGCTTATTGTAAAATGCCTTTTGGTCTAGCCAATGCAGGTGCCACTTTTTAGAGAGCTATGGATACGGCATTTCAAGGTGTGTTTAGATAGTTTGTTTAGGTCTATTTGGATGATATCATAGTATTTTAAAAGCATGAAAAATACAATTTTAGTTACCTTGAGAAAGTATTTTAGAAATGCAAGGAATATAGTATTTCCCTAAATCCAAATAAATGTGTATTTTCCATTGACCAGGGCAAATTGATTGGACACATTATTTCAAAGGATGGCTTGGTCATTGATCCTACAAGAGTAAAATCTATCTTAGCCATCCCACTTCCCAGTCATAAGAAAGGAATAAATTTTTTATTAGGCATAATTAATGTTGTGAGGAGGTTCATCCCAAATATTGCTGCTTTGGTAAAGCCTCTTACTTCTATCCTTAATAAAAATATGGTATTCAAATGGACCAAAGAAGGTAAAGATATATTTGATTCTATATAATAGGAAATCTCTCAAGCTCCTACCCTTGTCAATCCTAACTATGGAAAGATTTCATTCTTTATACCTTTGGATGTGAAGCACGTATATCAGTTGTTCTAACTCAAATAAATAAAGAAAATTTGGAGCATCCCATTGCTTTTTTTAGTGAAGGGCTCAAAGATTATGAGGTGAAGTAGAACTAAATTGAAAAACAAGCTCTTAATGCTATTAGAGAATTGAAAAATTTAGAGACACATTGTCTAATAATATGATACAACTAATGGTGCCCCATGTCAGTGTTCAATAGTTCCTATTGAGTAGAGGTATCAATGAAAAAAGGTTAGATAGATCACCAAGGTGATGAATTACGACGTTGACATCAAAATCACCAAGCTATTGAGAGGCAAAGGATTATGTGAATATATTTTCTCAACATTTGAGACTCCTACATAGGCTTCCCTTGTGCTAAAGGAACAACAAGCACCAAATGCAAACATACAAGGTAGCTAGATGCATGATATGACAACCTTTTTGTAGGAAGGTAGATTTCCTTTGGGTCTAAATAGGACCAAAAGAAAACATTTCAGATTACAGTCCATTTGCTGTGTCATAGTGGATGGCATACTCTTAAGAAAGGATTTCAATGGAGTCATATTAAGATGCATAGACAAAGATCAAGCCAATAGATTGTTAAATGAATTCAATGATGACTCTTCAGGTGACAATTTTTCTGCAAGGGCTACTATTGGAAAGGTTATGAGGGCTAGTTATTATTGGCCAGATTTTTTCAAAGACACTCACAAATGGGTGAGAAATTATAAAAAAGTGTGCTTTCTTTTCTAGAAAGAAAATGTTATGTTCCCTCCCTCTTCATCCCATTCAAAGTGATAATCCATTTACACATTGGGGTGTGGATTTTATTGGCATGATAAATCTACCATCAAGTGTTGGTCATAAGTAAATTTTAATAGCCATATATTAATTTATAAGGTGGATAGAGGAAGTTGCTTTGAAGGATGCCACTAATGCTTTAGTTTTAGAATTGCTTGATCGAATTGTTACAAGATTTGGAATTCCTTCTACCATTATTTCAGATAATGCCAAGGCTTGTACTTGTGCTTAGATCCTTGATTGGGAAATGAAGCATGAAATTTACTTAAAGACCTCATCTAATTACTATCCTCAAGGTAATAGCTTGGCTAAGTATTCAAATTAAAATCTGATCAGAATTAGCAAGACGACCATTGAAGACAACCAAAGCCCTGTGGCTTAGAAAGTTAAAGACAACCCTTTGGGCTAATATAATTTCTTGTAAAAGAGCAATTGGTAATTTTCCTTTCATGTTAGTTTATGGAAGAGAAGCAAGGTCATCATTATCATTAGAGTTTCCTTCCCTTGAGTTGGCACATCAGTTGGGGTTAGAAGAAAATTATGTTATGAAAGTAAGGATGGTTGAACTCTTGGAACTAGAGGAGACAAGGAACAAGTCTATGAAAGTCATAGAAACACATTAGCACAAGTCAAATAAAAAATTGACAAAAAGGAAATTCAGAGAGTGTTCCAAGGGGGAGATATAATGGCGAAATGGGGTTGAAATATAACTAAAGCTAGAAGAAATTCCAAGTTTTATTCCATTTGTAGTGGTTCATATATCATCACTAGCTACAAGGATGCCAATGATTTCAATAGTTTCAAGTTGTACATTGAAGTTCTTCCAATCTTAGTCAATGGGATTCATCTCAAATCTTATTTTTAATAAGTTTTGAGTTTTCATGTACATATTGTAAGTTTTTTTTTTCCATGAGTTCTTTGTACACCGTACATTCTCCTTAAGGGAATGTATTTTCCTAGTTTCCATGCTTTTCTCCAAGTGTAGGCTAGTGTAGGCCTACACATGTTTTATTTTTTTCCCTTGGGAGGCAAAATTTGCTTGACCCTTTCCATGAATTTGTGCCCAATAGACCGATAACACCCCTAGACTCTATGATTAGAAGGAAATCATCCCACAAAAAATTCCGAAATGTTGACATATTTTATGCCACCCTTGGATGCACATCAGTTATATTCAATCGGATATATCTTATGTGTGCATCGTATTGAAATACATGATTATTGATGAATCTAGGTCTTTGAGGTTTTGAACTCCTCAATTATGTCTGATTAGGGTTTTGATCTTCCAAGCTAGGGATTTCAAAAACCTTATGTACTTAAACCCTAAACCCATGAGCTTGGTGAACACTTTTGCTATATACCCTTATCGATCTCTTGTACCCAATCACTAGTTGGATAAGTTATAAGTTATGTTTGTTGAAGTCATGTTTTGATTAGTCCCTTCATCCTTATTTTATCGATCACCCCCCATTCAAATATTCATCGTAAGTCTTATGTTTGAGGGATAAGAAATATATTTTTCCCATCTATTTACCTAGGTGTGGCCCCATTTTATGAACAAATTTGAGGCACATGCTAAATGCTTGCTGCATATGTCTCTCCATTGCCTATCACTGAAGCCTTGTCACTCATCGGTTCTATTTTTGTGATGAGAAATGATATTTTTCCTTTGTGTTGCATAATGCTTCAATCATTTGGCCTTTGTATTTCACTTCTGCTATGTGTGATGAATGATTCAAATTTGAGGGAAAAGATCCAATGGTCATTGCAAGTGTTCTATGCATCACAGTTGTGATCTAAAGTAATCAAAGCCTTCACATAATGCATGATGAATGGTAGGGCTCCTCGTCAAAGTGAAGGCTATATATCAAAGGGAGATGTTTTGTGGTCCCTTTGATATTCTGATGGAGAAGGTATGAAAGGGGAAAAATACTCTTTTTCAAGTGTTATCATATCGTTATTCTCCTTCACATTATGGTTATGTTCTAGGAGGTTGAAATCCTTTGTGTGATGAGAAATGTAAGAGAGGGGATATCTTCATCTAGAAGAAAAATAAATATCAACAAAACATAAGTGATGGTCTCTTCGACATCCTGATTGGATGGCACCTAATGAAAGTGGGTAGGTCACAAGTGTCTTGGTGGGCCTAGGGTTCTGGTTTTCCTTGTGTGATTCAACGAATTAGATTCAATGGATATAATCTAACAGTCATCATGTGCATCATTCACATAATTTTTGTGGATGATTTCACCCAGGTGATTTTCATGATGGTCTTGTTTGCTATGATGAGAGCATCAACAATATAGATCAAAGGGAAAGAATTTGATGGTCATCATGAGGGTTCTCCACATCATAGTTTGAGAAAATAAGAATGGTTCTTTTCCATGATGATTGATGAAGGGTTTAGATTAAATGAAGAATATCCAAGGGTTGAGGTGGCATCATGCCCTTAATTCACATTGTTGTTGTGAAGAAAGGTGGTAGAGTGGTTTGTGCGATGTGATACGAATGATCCTAATTTGAAGGTGAAGATCAATGAAGATATTTTAAACTTGGCCCAATGTTCAATCTCCAATCCAATGACCAACATTCAAACTTCAACATTCAATGGCTCATCTTCATGGTAGATTTGTGGAACTAATGTCTCAGCGAAATTCTTATCTACTAGATCAAAGTTGATTGACTTGGATAGTTTTTTGATACCTTTTCAATGTTGTATTGATTAGAGGATGTTGCCATTAATCCTTGATTTTTGGTAGAGGCCATATTATTTTGTCAAGGTATGTTGGCCTAGATTTTATTGTGGAGTTCACAAGCACCCATCCTTGCATTCATGAGAGTCATCATCTTGGGATGTGCTTGAGATGTTAGAGCCTTTATGGATAGTTATGCTGCTCTATGTTGGGAAAAAATAAAATCATTTTTCTTGATCAAGTACATATTCTAGAAACCTAGTTAGTTTATGATTAGGGTTTTGACATATTTTTTATGCATCCTTCCTTTGGCTTCTCTAAGATTTTTCTTTTGCATACCTGAAACTCTTACATTCTACCATTATAAAGGTTACTTTAAGTTTTATGTCATTAAATTTCAACTATTATCACCATTACCTCTTGCATGTTTGAATACAATTCATTTACCTTCATATTTGAGTCAGTGTTTTAGTTATTTCTTTGAAATATTATGCTATTATGAAGTAGGAAGGAAAAAAATCTGAATTCGGTGCATCACCTTCTTTCATATTTCATGTCTCTTTCTACCCTTTTCCCTTGTGATCTATTAGAGTAGGTTAGCATTAGGACTTTCATGTGTTGGGTTAGACCAACACATTTACACTTAGTTTAGAAGAGGAAGTCAACCTTCTCCAAAGAATTGACCTCAATTTGCAAGGTCCCACACCTTGAGATGATTTCCATTATGTCATTAGAACACTGAACTCTTGTTCAGTAGGGTGTAGTTTTATGTGACAACGATAACTATCATAGAGAGTATGATTGAAATGCTCAACATTCCATTGCGGATGAAAATTTTGGTATGTGGATTTGTAGAAGTGTTTGAGGATGCTTGTAGTATGTTTTCTCTAAGTGGCAAGTTTTTTGGTAATTCATGTGTCAAGTTGTGAGTTAACAAAAAGTTCATTCTATTATTACTTCACCAATGGTGTCAACTTAAGTATTTTGGGTCCTATAGAGATGAGAAGAGTTTGGAGTAGAATTATGAGAATAATTTATAGGTCATGCTGACCTATATTAATATGTTATGTAATTTGGTTCCCTTTACAAGTTTTTTATGATTGAGTTTTGAGTCGACCAGGTGAGTATTGCATGATACATGTTTTGGGCTGACCTAATTAATGTTTTGGTTGATTACAATATATATAAGGTTAATTCCTTATATTATGATACATAGATGATGTGGTATAATTAATTATGTGTGAGATTCATATGAGAGGTGTGTAAATTATTTTTGAGGTGAGGAATGAACTATGTTAAGTCAATATTTTGAGTTTCAGTGGAAATCTATCTTTAGCATAGGTTATATGCATTATTAGTAGTTCAAATATAGCAGTAAGCCACCCTTACTTCTATCTCTTTCTATTTTGGGTAGTGAGCATTTCTTCTTTTGGAAAGCGAGTCCTTGGACAATGAGTCAACCAATTATATCAAACTTTATAAGTGGTTGCAATATCTATATTGTGATCTAATCCTCACCATGTTTTTTCATTTCTTGGGTTTTCTATGTGAATTTGGTATTCTTGTGTTCTTTGATTTGATGCATGATTTATATGTTCCTTTCCAATACTGAAAGTTCAAAGTGATACAATAAATGAATGTTTAAGTTAATAAGTATGTTGATTCACCCCCTCTCAGTATTCTGAGTGCTCAATAAAAATGACATTTATTACACCTTGGGAAACATTTTTTTGGATCAAGTTGTTTGGATTAGAAAACATTGGAGCGACATATCAAATATTTATGATATAAATATTTCATGATATTATACATAAAATTCTTTAAAATTATTTCAATGATATCTTGACTAAATCTATAACATGTCAAGATCATGTCAAAATTCTTCATCAAATCTTTCAGTGGATTTGAAAGTACAATATGAGATTGAATCCTAGGAAGTGTGTCTATCGTGTGGATAGTGGAAAACTAGTAGGTTTTATTGTTTCACATTGGGGAATTGAGGTGGAAATAGAGAATATTGATACAATAATAAACATTCCACCTCCAAAAAATATTTCTCAACTATGTAGCTTCCAAGGAAAGATTTAGGCTATTTGTCACTTTGTAGCATCATTCATGGATCAAACTCTTCCCTTTATTCAGTCACTTAAAAAGGAATATCACTTTAAATGGAATGAATATTTTCAAAAATAATTTGAGAACTTAAAACAATATTTAGCTAATCCTCCTATGTTATAGCTAACAACACAAAGATGCCACTTATTCTTCACATTTATGCTTCATCAAATTCTCTTGCAATATATTTGGTGTAACAAGATGTGGATAGTAAAGGACATCCTATGTACTAAATTAGTCAAACATTAATTGATTATGAGACATAGTACACAAATATAAAAAAAAATGTTTGGATCTTATGTTTACTACAAATTAACTAAGATATATCTTCTAAATTCCAAGGTTCATGTGCTAACAAAATTCGATGCACTAAAACATTTGTATTCTGAGGCTAATTTATCAGGATTTTTAGCTAAGTGGGTGATATTATTAACATAGTTTAACCTCAAGTTTGTCTCTCAAAAATGGATTAAAGTTAAAGCATTGACCAACCATTTTGTTGAAACTCATCACCACTAGTGTTACCAAACCAAGATTCATTTCTTGATGAACATGTGTTGACATTAGAAGAAGATACAACATGAGATTTATATTTTGAATGTTTTAAGTATTGAACTAGCTCCAATGATGGGGTGATCCTATTACCTCCTTTAGGTAAGCCAATTCCCTTATCTCACCATCTTAGCTTCCTTTGAATAAACAATATTGTGGAATATGAGTCTCTTATTTTTGGTTTCTGTCTGGTTTTATCTTTAAATATTCAACATCTTTGCATATTTGGCGATTCTCAATTAATTATAAAATAAATTAAAAGATCATATCAAGTGAAAAAAGATAAACTATCCCAATATAATGATTTGGTTTTAACAATATTAAAATGCTTTGCCTCATATACTACATACAATTATTCATGTAAGGATAATTGACATGTAGACACAATGGCAAGTGCAACTTCCCTTATTTCCCTTGATAATTCTCCCATGGATTTTTCATTTAAAATTTATAATCTCGCATCGCCATCGATCACCAACAACATAAAAGAAGAGATAATATGTCATATAGATAAATCAAATGAATGGTACTTGCACATATTTTAATACTTGTATGATTGTATTTTTCCTAAGCCTACTACAAAAAGGACTCATGCTCATCTTTGAAAACTTTAAACGTGATACATAATTTTGGCTAATGTGTTATACCAAAGAATATATAATGGTATCCTTATTTTCATTAATAAATTTGAGATCCCAATGGCTATCGAAGAATTACATTGAAGTGCTTGTGGGCAAAATTTTGGTGGTCAATATTTTCTCCAAAAGTTAACTCATATGGGATATTTTTAGAAAAACATGAACATGATTTTTTTTCCTTTGTTAAGAAGTGTCCTAATTATCAACAACATAATAATTTGATTCATGCTCCTCACAAACTTCATGTGTTAAACACCTAGAATACTGAGATGGGGGGTGACCAATATTCCTTTAAACCAGTTAAACATAAGCTATCCAATTATCAGAATATAAACAAATGTAATGATGTAAGAAAGCATGAAGACAACCAGAGAATCACATGGCACATGATTACCAATATTTTTACATGGAAAACCCAAAAATAAAAAAACCACGATGAGGGTTAGATCATAATATATTATATCCAGATATAAGATATTACAAAAAGGCTAACAATCAGATTAGGACATTGTCTAAAAAAATAATCATAGCCCACAAAGAAAGAACAAGAAAGGGTTGGGAATACTACCTATTCAAATATATATAATATCATAGATCATATTCCATATTACAGTTCCAATGAAGTACAAAATGATCTTCACACAAGTCTAAATAAGTAATCTACTTTTTTCACATTCTACTCAATAGTGCATTGAAAAAGGTTATACCAACATGTGGTGATGTGTGAACCCAAAAACTGATGCATTGAAACACAAAATTGTCGAAGGAAATATTTAGGCAATTTATTGATAAGCCATATTTTCTGAACCAACTTTCATTGTACATATGTCACCAAAAATACTTCCAAACTATGCTAGGATGATCATAACAATTTTGGCATCAATGAAAACACTGTATCAAGAAATATATATACAGTTCATGCTCGTGTTTCCAAACTACATCATCAATGATAGACTTTCAACTTCCAACAATTACCCCCTTTATCATTGATGGAAAAATGCATATCAAAAACATTTTTGAAGGCTTGTTTCAAAAAAAATTCGCCCCCCCTTACACATAGCTCTCCCAAAAATATATCTTCAAATTTTTTTGACCAAAATGTTTTTCAACTATCTCTCCCCCTTTGACATCAATGGAAAAGGGTGTGCAAAAACCTTACTATAGTCCCTCTTAGATATATGTGTTAAATCCCCCTTAGAGAATTAATCAAAAAGGAACTTTTATGTAATTAGGGATTCTGAAAACTTAGAGAAGTGCATAGGAGAAAAAATTGTCAACCTGAAGATGTTGACCCTTTGAGATTTTGTAGAATGTCTTTCCAAGTAGATCTTCCATCTTCCCAAATCCTTTTTTCTTCTACTGGTGTTTTGCATTGTAATTCAATCTCCATTAGAGTTTCTCCTCCTTTTTCCACATTACTAGGATTGAGATTTATCTTTGATATTTTTTCAATACTAGCAAGGGAACTTGAGATAGGTGTGTTCTTTATCAAGTTACTAAGTCCCTTAGGTTCATATATTGTTTGATTGTCTCTTCTCTCTGATTCTCCAAGGCGAACAAGTTGTCATTTAGCTACATAATACCAGTATAGGTTTTATTATCTCTATCTTTCACTAGATCATAAATATATGTTGCACAACTTATTTGTGTTTCAATTGAACTCATGACATCCTTTATGCTTTCCATTCTATTCGACCATTTCAAGCAATATGAAAGTAGGTTTTGTGCTTCTTCTTCATAGGTTTGAGCATCCTTAAAAAATTTTGCAACTTTGTGATGTGCACTCACACACTTCCTTGTGATATCCAATAGATTATTTTTTGCAAGCCTTGCCTTTGATTCACTTGTAGCTTGTCTTCTTAGTCCAGAGACATATACCTTGAGAGAATCAACCAAGAGTTTGATTTTTTTTATAGTAGATAATGATGTATCAGTAAATTTTTGAGAGTTATCTATTGTAATAATTTTATGGCTTCATCCATCTCTTGTGCATTGATGTTTTTGACTCTAGCTTCATGCTCATGTTTAGCATAATCTATGTGAATTCTTCCTTCTTCAACATTAGTAACCTTTTTCTCTATAACTTCTTGTTTGACTTTCTCTGCAACCGGAGGGAAATATTTTATGTTCCTCTTCTTTCCTCTCCTCCTAGAGCTTCCCGAGGCTTTATCTCTAGTCCTATCATCTACCTTGATTTTTGAGGTCTTTGGGGCTTCTTAGAGGAAATTCTTCATAGTGAATAGCTTTTGTTTTAGTCATTTCATAGTCCAATTCTAAGATCCAAATGGAATTGGGTTCAATTTCTTCCATAAAGAAAAATTAAGTGAAGACACAAAAGTAAGATCTCTTAAGTATCTTTCCACCACAATATTAGGAATTTTCACTATTTCATTCATTCTCCTTTGAAACATTCCAAAGAGTATAGCAAGGGAATCATCTTGAGCATCTAAACCTCTAAGATTTTTCATATGGTTTTCTATTTGATGTGCAATAGGTTTTGTATTTGTCCAATTCACTTTCCTAACCATTGATACTTCTTTCATGAAGTAGAAAAGTAGACAAATTACCAATGTTCCATACCTAAATTTATGCTTCTTATTCTTCTTGATCTCCTTATGTTTTTCAATAATTATTGTGGGAGTAGTTCAAAAATATCATAGTTAGCATCATCTTCAATCATCTCTTGTGAAATATGAATGATGATGGTAGAGATTTCATTGTCTCTATTTGAGAGATAAAACTTGTGACCTGTAAGAATTACTGTTTACCAGACTATCAGGTTTCTAATTAATTTCAAATTGAGTTCCTTTTGGTCAAGGGTAGCACCTGTCCTTTCCATTACATCCTTGACTTTGATAGATTATCAATCCAAACTGGTCCAGAGGACCACAAACTAGTGATATCTTTGATTTCTTCATTAGCTATTGTATAGGGCCATTAATCCATATGGATTCATCACAATTTTTCTTAGCACCATTTTTTTGTATTTATCTATGTTCAAATGATGAATTTTTTTTCCACACATCCAACCTCTTCTCATCTAGGGCTTTGTATTCTAGTTTTAATATTTCATCACTCTCTTCCAATTCTCTAGTCCATAAAATAAATAGTCGATCAAGGGAAACTTCTTCTATTTTCTCATGAATATATGCTTTAACATCCTCAGTCGGTGAAACTCCAAAGGGAGTGCTAGAGAATGCACTTGAGGGGTCTTCTAATTTTCTTTTACCATAATTTATTTTAAGCTTAGGTTATGGTCTCTATGAGATGTCTACAACCTTCAGTTCCCCCATTGCATTTACATTTATTTGAAAGAAAAATTCTAAAATACTAGAATATGAAAAATACCTCTTAGATAGCTTGGCATTCGAACTTAGTATTTTGATGTTCATCCATTGAGAGACATGTCAAAACCTTAAAATTATTCTTTTGAACTTCTTTTCCTCTTTGAATGGATATAGTGAAATTATTTTTTCTTCCCAAGAACACTTTTAACTCTTTGATTTGACCCATTTCAAGAATAAATGCTTCAGACAAAAAGCTGGTAAACTTTGAAACCTTATATGCATAGCCAACTTTCAAAAGCTCTACAAATTTCCACATTCGAATATTTTCTTCTACAATCTTCACCAAAATATTCATACCATTCATCTCCATCTTGCATCTTCATGTCAAGCCATGACACATCATATCAACAGGGAGTTATATGATTTTTAGTAAAGCTTCCCCTAAGCCATAGCCTTGGGCTTAGATACTAGAGGAAACATCTACACCATAGATTGGTATGGATTCTCACTTATCCTCAATCTCTTCTTTTTTTCTCCATATATTTTCCATTTCCTTCTTTACTTCATTTGGATCAATTTTCTTGACTGGTTCATATTTCTTCATAGGATCATTCTTCCTTGTGTTCTTATTTCTTCAAAATTTAGCAACATGTTTAGGATTTTTATAGTTGTTGCATATGATATTTCTTTGATCATTATTCCTTCCATTTGTTCTAAATCTGCATTTATCAGCTTTGTGTCCAAATTCATAACATGTATATTAGTAACCATTAAAAGAATAAATAATTCTACCATTGATGTATCTACTTATCATCTAACTTCTACATTAATTTTCTCTATGTCCAAATTTCTTGCATGTAGAGCATTGCCTAGTAAAGGATGAAACATTTTGATTCATTTTTCTTCTACATTCCATAGCCCTATGTCCAAATTTATTATAAAAATAACAAAAACCATTGAAATATTGGTACCTTTGAGCATTTGGTTGTTTGATAGGGGTCTTCTAGCATTGGCTCTTTGATTCCACAAAAATTTATAGTTCATCTTGCCTTCAACTTTCTCTAGTTCACTGATCTTATTTACATTATATGTATGATCTTATTTATAGCCCTCTTATCTCTCAAGTCCTAGACCACCTTTATCTTTAGATACTTTCTGTTTGGCAATCAACTCATTGAGAATTGTAGAACTTGTCTTGAATTTATCTTCATAATTTTTTTCTTTTTCCAAATCCGGCCTTAGATTTACCATTTCTTGTTCAGGTCAAGTGCAATCATTAGTCTTTATTTTTACTATTGTATTTAGGCATTCTCAATTATTTAATTATCTTCCACTTGCACTCTTAATTTGGTGATGTCTTCATTCTCCTACCTTAATTGTTCATTGATTTCCTTATGCCTTTCTTTGAATATCTTGATTTTCTCCCTCAATTTTCTAATGCAGTCATTTGCCTCTTTTGGGTTTCCCTTTAGATCTCCATTCTCATTTTCAATTCTATTAAGATCTTCAAGAGAAACTTTGAGTTCTCCATATTTTTCTGGCATGCAATCTTCTTCTATGTATTCAATAGTAGGAATATCTTATAGGGGAATATAATACTTTCTATGAGCCATGTGTTCAAATTCCAAGATCTTCCTAAAGCAGTGAATCTCCTTCTAGGGATCCAATTGTTGAACACATGGAATATTGAGGCATGGGGGGTGAATCATTATTCCTATAAACCAATTAAATATAAGTCATCCAATTATCAAAATAGAAATAACTATAATGATGTAAGAAAGCATGAAGACAACCATAGAATCACATGACACATGAACAAGTTAGTATTTTTATGTGGAAAAACCAAAAAGGGAAAAACCATAGTAAGGGTTATCTCAAAATATATTATATCCAAATATAAGATATTATAGAAAGGATCACTGTCAGGTTAGGACATAAATTCTAGAAAAGGGCTCACAACCCATAGAGAAAGAACAGGAAAGGGTTTTCAAAACTACCTATTTGAACTGATATATCATATTCTATATTATAGCTCCAATGAAGTAAAAAATGATCTTCACACAAGTCTGAATAAGTACTCTATTTTGTTCATAATCTACTCAATATTGCATCACACACATGTAGGTGAACCATCATACATGTCATATATCTCTTCAACATTTGCATATATCTTCTCTGCTATCTCCACATTATATACCATGCATTTTTCTCTCATACCAGTTCAAAATTTCAATTTTAATCTCCTATATATATCCACATCAGGTGTAACATCGATTAGGTCATCGTAATTGGAAGTAACGCACAAAATTAAGCATATCATCCTCAAAAAAATGTATCCACACTTAGTGCTTAAATTCAAAATTCACTTTACATCAAGATATGTTTGGATGGACCTAATATAAATCCCACATAAGATAAATTTACTTTCTTATCCTCCACAAAACATCAAATGTGTTAGGTCAGCCCAAAAATAGACCTAAACAAAAAATATTTGATTGTTCATACAATTCACCAAACGTCAGACCATAAAGATCAAACTTACTTCAAATTACCATTCAACCAAAATTTATTAGCTTATATTCATCATCACAAAACAAAGTAATTATCCATGAATAAATGTGGAATATCCCATACTGATACACTGTACAAAAGGTAACTGTGATATACAAGGATGAGCAATGCCATTCACATCTTTTGATAAACTTCATGGAATGTCACAAAGTCTTGAGTATGGTTACATCTGATGAACTCAAAACTATATTTATAATCACAAAAGGTTATACGAACATTCGGTGAAGTGCAAACCCAAAAACTAACACATTGAACCACAAAACTATCAAAGGAAATACTTATCCAATTTCCTAATAAGCCATACTTTTCGAACCAACTTGCACTATACATATGCCACTAAAAATACTTCCAAACTATAATAGGATGATAATAGTTCAATGTTGAAATCAATGAAAACATTGGATCAAGCAATATATATACACTTCATGCTCATCTTACCAAGCTACATCATCAATGGTAGACTTCAAACTTCCAACATTACACCCAAGTAGCTTTTTGGCCATTTTCTTTGTGTGGTTTAGATATTATTGGGAATATTTATCCTTCATCATCTCTAGGGATTACTTTTATTATCATGGGTATAGATTTTTTCATAAATTTGGTTGAGGAATTTCCTCTTCATTGCATAATGGCTAACGATATTTATCATTTTGTCTTAGATACCATATTATCGTGATTCATTCTTCTTTTATCTTTGATTATGGATAATGGTACACCATTTAAAAAAAATTAAATAAGTTTTTAGAAAAATCTCACATACCACATGATTTTTATACACTATATTTTTTGAACATAGGTTATCAATGACGAAGAAGAATGTTGTCCAAGGGTGTCATTGGCTATCAAAAATATCATTGTTGTTAAGGTTGTCAAAGATGATTTTTTTAATAGGAGTAGTAGAATCATCATTATATCCCCTTGCTGTGTATGCAAATTGTGATTCTAGAGGTGTTAATCATGAAGAGGTTATCTTGTCAATCAAATCCTATATCAAGTAACATACATCAAGTTTTATTGATGTGGTTGTCATTTTAAATAGGTGGTGTGTATTTTATGTTTATATACCATGCATAGTATGTAATCAATATAACTGTGGTGGTCTAGAAGTATGCATAAGATACATTTTGGGTAGAGAGATTTATCTTGAAATACAAATATGCCTAGCCTTTCTTTAAGAAATAAAGTTTTACTCTGTGGTTTGGAAGGAGAGTATGTCTACACTAGTTCTATCAATTTCCTAAGTATTCACAGGATATTCTTAGTGTGAAATAAATTTGAAGTGGAAAAAATTGTTCTTTATTTCTGTTTGTCAACCTGTTCAAGTTCAAAGTGTGTGTGTTAATGACTAGTAGCATGTGGAATTCAAATCTTGCATGTGGTGTTAGCATAGAACTTGGTTATGGTAATTTTTTTATCACATGACATCATATTATTTTGATGACAATAAAATTGAAATTTGACCAACCTATTACATGTTTCATATAAATTGAATTTAGGTCCACTTTATGTCATCTTGACTATTTATAGATCCCTAGCTGACATAGAAGAGTGTTAATTTAATGTCATGGATATATTTCAAATGTTTAGATGATGTGAAGTGACTTGGGTATATTATATAAATTTTAATTACACCATTTTTCTATAGGGTGTAAACTAAAGAGGAGTGAAGAAAAGAGAGAGCACCTATATCAGAAGATTGTTTTCTTTAAGGAAGAGTGTTAGTAGTGATTCTATAACATGCATGCGTTATATTTAAGATCTACAAGATTTATCATTGTATTCTGGTAGGAATGATATTCTACCTACTATATTGTTTCATTTGGGGATTGGTGTCTCAATTAGGTTGATTCCTACAAGCACATTAGGGGATTGTTGTCTCTGGTAGGTTGGTACCTACTTCAATGTGTAAAATTCAATTGTACATTTATACATTGTGAGGCTGGATTCAGGTAGTAGATCTAAGAAACTATTCTCACCATGGTTTTCCTCATCTTGGGTTTTCCACATATATATCATATTCTCTTGTGTGCTTTATTATATTATGTTTTTTTTTTTATGTGGGGTTTATTGTGAAGAATCATATATGTTGATAACTATGGTAAAAGTTAATAATTTTGGAATTATTTAGATCTATTGATTCAACCCCTCCCCTCTCTATAAATTGTGTGACCTTAAATTGGTATCAAAGACAATTTATTTTATAGAAGCCTATTAGCTTAAGGTAGGTATGGGATGGCATAGGAAGGTTTTTAAGGAAATAAAGCACAAATCTTTAATGGATAAAATTTTGCATTTTGGAAAGTTATGATGGAGTTCTATTTGATGGCTTATAGGAATGGACATTTGGATTTCTTTATTAGATGGATATGAGATTCCTAAAATCCCTCCTAGGGATCAAGTCGAAAAGAGGGCTTACATGAAATCAATGCTAGGGAAAGGAACACTATTTAATGTTGATTGACTAATTCATAATTTGTAAAGTGATGTAGTGAAAAATAAAAAAGGATATATGGGACAAATTGGAGACTATCTATGATGGTGATGATAAATTCAAAGAGGTAAAGCTACAAACTTACAAGGTCCATTTGAAGGTCTAACGATGAGAGAATATGAGAATATTGCTACATTCATGCTTCGAGATGATGAAGTTGTCAACTCTATTTGAGGTCTTGGTGAGAACTTGGAAGAAAATTTTGTTGTGAAAAGGGTACTTAGATCTATCCTTAGAAGGTTTGATTCTAAAATATTTTCTATTGAAGACACTAAGGATCTGAATGCTTTAAAGTTGATTGAACTACATAGAATTCTAGCTACATTTGAGATGATATTTGAAAGTGAAGATTCTATAAGTAAAGAGGTTACATGAAAATTATCTATGAAGTAGGTTGATGAAGACTCTAATATTGGATCAAATCTAGAAGAAATTTTGTTTTCAAGAAGAACCATAGAGGTTTTAGTAAGTATAAGGGCAAGGCACCTTTTAAGTATTTTAATTATGGTGAAGTGGGACTATTTATGGATAAGTATCCCCATAAGAATACTAAAAATGTTGATAAAAGGAATGAAAATAAATCATTTTAGAGAGATTTTAAAGGTTATAGAAAATATAAGAGTTTATACACTAATGGGGAATAATATTAGTCCACTAAAAAAGAGGATGAACATGTCTTCAAAGATGAAAAAGAAAAGGTTGTGTTCATGGATTTTGAGATTGTTGAAGGAGATGCAGAAATGGGTTTTGGAAAAAAATAAAGAAGACATAGATCTTGTGGAAGAATTGATGTGGGCCAAAAAATAAATCTAAAGGGTAAAGAATATAATTGTAGAAGAGGTAAGGTATTAAATTAAAGGTATCTCAGGATTTGAAGAAAGCTGAAAATATGATTGTTGATCTGAAAACCTAGATTGAAGAAGAAAAAATGATTGAAGAAGTTCTAATAGAAAAGTTACTATTAATAGATAAAGACTTTGAGAAGATAAAAGAAAAAATTATGACAGTGAAAACGGAGTATGAGAAAGTGAACCAAAAACTTAAAATTATGTTTGGAAAGAGTATTGAAACCCTAGAGCTCTACATTTCAAAACTGGAATAGGTTTTGATGATCAAAAGAAGAAGGTGATAGAAAATTTTGTGAAGACTACTAAATCAAGTAAAGAAGTAATAGGCTATGGAAGTTCAAAGTTTACAAGAACCATGGCAAGTGATGAAATAATGTCAAACATTGATGGATTTATTCAAGTGCAAAACAAAATAAGAAGATCTGAAAGACAAGGATATAATACTAGGTTCAACTATCCTTTCTCTTCCTATTTTTTCAATTGTAATAATATTGGTCATAAACCTGTGGAATGTAAAAATATTTGATAAGAAGACATTAATTTATTAGGAATAATGCATTTTCACCTTTGTACAATTTTAATATTTTTTGAAGTGGAACAACTTTGGACACATTGTGAGGAATTGTAAAAGAATTTTATTGAGTCCTTCACTATTGGAAAGTGGAAGAAAAGGATCATAAACTAGAATTCATGAATCAAATAACATCTAGAAGAAGGTTCTTGAAAAAGGAAGTTATAAAATTCAATGATTGCTCAAACTACACTACATGCTCAGAAGGAGAAGAACCTATGGATTATAGATAGTGTTTTCTCAAGCCACATGACTTGAGATAAAATTAATTTTATGAATTTAAAAAAATTTGAAGGCACTTATGTGACCCTTGGTAATAGTTCAATTTCCAAAATATTTGGTAAGGGTACTTTAAGTCTTGATGGTGGTAGAACAAAGAAACATGATGTTTTGTATGTTGATGGTTTAAAGAATAATCTACTAAGTGTGAGTAAGATGTGTAATAAAGGATATAAGATATCTTTTAGTGATGAAGGTTGTGAAATTATGGGATCAAACACTAGAAAACTAATTGTGGAAGGAATCATAACAAATAGTGATATATATCATCTTATTGAGCTAAATGGTTGAAGTTGTCAACTGTACAGGGAGAAGAAAGTTGGCTTTGGCATAGAAGGCTAGGACATATGATATTTGATGATATTGTAAAGATTATCTCATTAGGACTATTCTAAGACATGCCAAATATTAAGAAGTCTCAATCAATGAATTGCAATCCATGTCATGAAGGGAAGCAAGCAAAAATAAAATTTCTTGGTAATGAGTATTTCACATTGACACCATTAGATCCATTTCACACAAATCTATGCGGACCTATGAGGAATAAAATTCTACAAGGTGACATGTATTTCTTGATGATAATTGATTATTACACTAGGATGACTTTGATAACATTTCTATAAGATAAGTCAAAATAATTTGAGAAGTTTAAGGAATTCAAGGAATTATTAGAGAATGAAACCAAAAGGATAATCAAAGTTTTGAGATCAAATATAGGTGGAAGATTAATTTTTGAGAAGTATGATATCTTCTATGAAGAGAATTGGATTTAGAGGTATTTTTAGTCCCTAGAAATTTGCAGCAAAATGGATTTGCAAAAAGGAGGAACCATACTATACAAGAGATGGAAAGAACTATGTTATGTCAATCAAATATACTAGATAAGTACTAGAGAGAAGCAACGTAGGCTAATGTGTACATTTTAAATATATTTTATATCAGATACAAGACTGATAAGACACCATATGAGTTATGGATAGGAAGACTGACATTAGTTAGACATCTCAAAATATTTGGGAGCAAGAGTTACATTGAAAGAGATGAAGAAAATTTGGGTAAGTTTGATTCTAGATCTAATGAAGTCATTTTTCTTAGTTGTTATTTAAGAACTAAAGATTATAGATGTTATAGTAAAATATTAAAGAGGATAGTAAAAAGTGAAAATGTGAGAGTTGATGAAACTATTCAAACCTTGTATTTTGGAAGTAGAAGATGATGAAGAACGAATTCACAATAGTATTGAAGATTCAAAATAAGTTGTTCCAAAAAACACCAGCAAAGTATGTTAAAAAAAAAACTCTACAAACGAGATTATAGGAGACAAAGATATTGAGGTTCAAACCCAAAAGATTATTGAGAGATAAAGTGAGTGAGTACACTTTGTATTAATGTCAAAGATAGAGCCTAAATTACACATGAAATAAAGAAAAGATAAAGGGTGGATAGAATCTATTGAGGTAGAATTGAATCAAATCATGAAGCATTAAACTTAGGAACTTTTCCCAAGACCTAAAGGAAAGAATATGATTGGAACTAAGTGGTATTTCAAATAAAATCTAAATGAATAAGGTAAAGTGATTTAGAAAAAGGAAATACTTGTGTGTAAAGGGTATGCTCAAGTTGAAGGCATATATTCTGAAGAGATGTTTAGTTTGGTAGCAAGACTAGATACAATCAAGATGTTTTTAGCTCTTTCAACATTCAAGAACTTCAATGTATACTAGATGGATGTGAAGTCAACATTCTTGAATGGAAAGGTAGAAGAATAGGTCTACATTGATCAACCAGAAGGATTTTAATTTTTTAACAATCTAGATTATGTTTTCAGATTGAAGAAGGTTTTGTATGGACTCAATCAAGCTCCCAAAGCTTGTATTCAAGGTTGGATGCATACTTGTAGCAATAAGGATTCTGAAGAGGAAGTGAAGATAGTAGTCTATACATAGTTGTGGTATATGTATATTATATCATTTTTAGTGACAATAGTGATGACATGTGAAAGGAGTTTTAGAAGGCAATGCAAAACGAGTTTTAAATGTTTATGCTAGGAGAAATATATTTCTTTCTTGGGTTGTATATTGTAAGATCACAAAAAGGAATTTTTATTTCACAACACAAGTACATTAAGGATATGCTAAGTAAGTTTAGGATGGAAGATTACAAACCAGTTGGAACACCTATCGTTATATCATGCAAGTTAAGTAAAGATGATGAATCTTCTTCTATAGATCAAACCTTGTATAGATCCATAAATACTATTTTTCTATATACGACAAGATTTAGACAGAATATAATGTAGGAAGTTGGAATGGTTACCATATTTTAGATAGCATCTAAAGAAACTCATGTTAAAGAAGTGAAGAGGATATTTAATTATTTGAGGGATATTGAGGATTTTGGACTTTGGTATCCAAAGAGTGAAAATTTCACTTTAAATACATACACATATGTAGATTGGGCAAGATACATTGATGATCAAATGAGCACAAGTGGAGGAGAATTCTTTCTTGGTGATAGTTTGGTATCTTGGTTGAGCAGGAAATAGGAATTGGTTTCTTTATCTACAACAAAAGAAAAATATATTATTGGAACATCATTTTTTACTCAGGTGCTTTGGATGAAGAAAAATTTGAAGGAAATGAAGATTGATTTTCATGAACTTATCTCTATTCTTTGTGATAACACTAGTTACATAAACATCTCAAAGAATCTAATAATTTTTTCAAGGATAAAATATGTTACAATCAAGTATCATATTCTAAGTTATAACATTGTAGAGAAGGAGGTAAATTTTGAATATGTTGAGAAAATGGTGAAAGTAGTATATATATTCATAGAGAAACTTCATAAGGAGATATTTGAGTTTCTCCAGTAGAAGTTGGGATTGTTTCTCCCTCCTCATGAATCAAGAGGAAGCATAGATTGAGGGGAGCTTGGTCTCCCTACCACAAGATGGCTTGGTGGTCTTGTAGAAAATTCTTAGATGCATTGAAGCATGGCCTCAAGGGGAGTCTACTTAGGAAGCCATTTTATGGATTGTGTAGGGTACCAAAAATAAAGAAAGGAAGAGAAAGAAGTGTTGTTTTAAGAAATTTGTTAGCACAATTTAGTACCAATAGGAGTCCAAAGAGAGGGAGAGGAAGTGAGATACTTTTGACACTTTGCCATTGATTTCAAAGGGGGAGAGAGTGACCTCAAAATGTTAAATTTATTAGAAATGTTGAATTGCTTAGAAAGAATAGTGAACTCAACATACTGCATCTTCCAAAGGGAGAGAGTGAACTCAAAATGCTACGAAGAAGAAATAATTCTAAGGGGGAGTAAAAATATTCATGTGTTGTCAATTATTTTGTATTTTCCATAAATGAAAAAGGGGGAGTTTTTTAAACATAATTTGTCATTGATGAAGAAGAATGTTGTCAAAGGGTGTAAAGGCTATCAAAAATGTCATTTTTGTCAAGGTTGTCAAAGATGAAAAATATTGTAGGAGTATTAGAATTATCATTATATTCCCTTGTCGTATATGCATGTTATGTTTCTAGAGGTTTTAATCATGAAGAATTTTTTGGATCAATCAAATCCTTTATCAAGTAACATACATCAAGTTTTATTGATGTGACTGCCCTTTTTGAGATTTGGTGTGTATTGTATGTTTATATACCACGTAGAGTATGCATTTAGTATAACTGTGGTGGTCCAAAAGTATGCATAAGGATATCTATCTGGAAAAGAGAATTCTCTTTCAAAACAAATATGGTTGGTGTAGACACATAAAATTGATCTAGGCCTGCGAACTCAATTTTGTCATCAATTCCTCTATACATAATTTAATTATGTCACTCTGACTAAGTTCAACTATTCATTAAATAATGACTAATTATTTAATTAATTCATCTCTCTTATTCTTCTTGACTATTTAAATAAATCATATTTATTTAAATATGCCACTAATGCCTTAAGTCCTCTTTAAATTAAATAAATTATTACATTTATTTAATCCACTATTCCCTCTTGGTTATTTAAATAAATTAATTTTATTTAAATATGTTTCTAATATTAAAGTCCTCTCATAATTAAAAAAATTCCCCACAATTTATTTAATTATTAACCCACTTCTTCTACAATTTAATAATTTAAATTAATTATTTAATTGTCTCTCACAATTCATTTCTAAAATTAAAATAAATATCATTTATTTAAATTTCTCTCATCAAGTAAATAATTTAATTATTATTTACTGTTACATGACTTCACCATTTTGAATTAAATTAACATATTAAATTCAAAATAGCATTTCCCTCCACAAATTAAGTAATTTCTAAAATGACATGATTTTCTAACTCATCCTTTTTCTACTTACTAATTTTCATCTCTTTGTCACAACTATTTTCACTCCTTGATTTAATTTCTTAAATTAAATCTTGTCCACTCAATTTGAATTTCACCCTAAATTTTCTCTAACCCTAATCAAGGGGTTGTTACTTTGAATCTTGACCATATATTTTAGGGCACTTCTCAATCTTTAATCTCGTCTGTCCATCCAAAATTGCATTTTCTATAAAATTCCAATTTTGTCCTCATTTTGTCATCTCTTAATATCTTGAAAGTTATTTTCATTTTTTGGATCTTAACATATTCTTGTCATTTAATCATTTTAATTTGCATGTAGGATTTTATATTCTCTTGCATAGTAGCTTGAATCCTTCAACACTTTCTTAGGACTAGACACAATAGTAGATTTCTCATCAAAATCTGAGGGCAACCTTTCATATTTCAGGAAGCTAGAAGGTGTAATGGAGATCAATCATGGAGGATGAAGAGCTTAGGTGAGATCACTTTGTTTGTTCTTTATCTAATTTCCTTTGCACTCTATTAATTATTGTGGGTTTTATATGTTTGCATGTGATTTGTTAACTTATCTAACAAAAAAATTACCCTCAGTTACATTGGTGAACCTAACTCCTTTAAAACACATTTTTGTAGGTTGTCATATGGCCTTTTTTGTTTTTTATGCAGGTACAAGTGTACATAATGCCACATTTGACAGTTCTTATGACGCAAGTGCTCTATTGTATTGCATTTTCTTGCGTCAGTGCTACAACTGTTCTCTCATGGTGTAGTTGACTCTCTAAGTGACACAACTGCCTTACCAAGATGCAATTGACATATCACACACATCTTCCAGAAAGAGAGAAGCATTTTCCAGATCGCATCGCATTCGCTTTGTTGCAATGCAAATGTCTAGTAAAAAGTATTTTTTTGTTGTTTATAGATTTGTCCTATTGTCTGCTTCTAGATTACATATTTTTTGAGCTACTAATCTATGTGTGATAATGTGTGCCAAGCTAGAATCTAATCCATTTCTTATTTTTTTTTCTATAATTTAATCAACAAAATAAAAAATCATGCATTTCACTCATGGGTTAAAATGAACATTCACACATTCTCTTTGGTTTGAAAAGAACAATCACATAGTTTCATTGGTTTAAATTGAACTTTTGATCATCTCATACTACAAACGGTTAAAATGAAACCCTGTTTGATAACACTTCAAATGGTTAAAATGAACATGTGCATGATGTGTTTTATGATTTAGTAAACAACTTCCATAGTGTGTATGAAAATCTCTTGTGCCTTGTGCGATCTGGAGAACGAAAAACACTAAATATTTGGTTACTAAATCACCCTTTCATATTTCAATTTTGGCTAAAATGAATGATCTAGCTAGTGTGAGATTAGTACATTGTGTGTGTTCGCTCTTTGTTTATGAAAACAAATATTGATCAAAATACGGGTGTACTAACTTGATTTTTTTGTCTTAGAGGGATTTCTTGGTGGGAAAAAGTAATCAACCCAGGGAATGACCCAACTGATAACATGCTAAAGCCAAATGACTTCCAGCCAGTATATAAGTGTGGGTTCTGAAGGAAAGTTCAAGAATCACGAGCATCATTCCAACAAGAAGGGCATAAATGGTCCCTTTCCGCATGGATGGTGCACCACAAATGGAATGCCCGAATTAAAACCTTTGGTCTAGAGTGACCAACATCCTTTTTTATTCTTTAGTGCAACAAAGGTCATTGTGAAGGCACCCACATCTTCACAATTTTTAGTAGAGTTGATCAAACTTCTATGGGAGATTCATGGGGGTTGGAAGCTTGGTTTCCATGAGAAGTTAGTGCACTGTAAAGGGGATCCCATGGGGCCAAGCTTCTGGATTCATCCACAAAGAATATGTAGTTGGAGTAAAATTCGTGTGGGATCCAAAAGAATACAATCTTTCAACCATAGGAATTGTACATGTTTTCCATGTGGTTTTTTTTCAATTTCTTTCAAGAAAAAGTGTTTTCCAATTGTATTCAAACAACATGAACAAATCAACATCCTCCTCAAAATCTAAAACAACACTATAAAATTGAAACAAATTTTCCAATCTGTCAATTTTATTCTTTTTTCCAACAATTACTTTCTATGACGCATTTTCCATCTCAAACTGCATTTGATTAATCCTAATCTGCAATCGCTTTGTCGAGCCCCAATCTTCATCTCAAATGCCGCAATTGGTTGTCATTCGACACATTTTCTAGATCAAACACCAGAAATTCCATTTCAAAATGCATTTTCTATTTGAACACCACATTTTCTTACTCCACGATGCATCTTCTCTATTGCAACACATTTTCTATGATGCATTTACATGTGCCTTATCATTTCATTCATTATCCTGAAATTGAGACTAAATTTGTTCATAAATGATTCCAAACATCTTCCTCTATTGTTTCTATCCACAACCAGAAATTGAGTTTCTCAACTTCCATCATCCTTGGATTATAGGTTGCATTCTTAGGTTGCCATAGGCTTCCATTGCATTTTCTTAATTGCATTGTTAGGCTTTACCATCATCTTAGACACTCATTTTTTCTACAGATTTTAGGAATAGATTCCTTACCATCCTTTGTCAAAACTTTGTTTTCAAAGAGTAGGTTGTCATTGGACTTGATCACATCATTTCCCTTAGTCATTTTCCTTGTGAACTATTTCCCACTCATTAGTCTAGTGTGGAAATTTCACTTTTTCCTCCTTAGTTCTTTTACAAGTCCATTGAGATCCCCAAAATTGAAACATTGCCAAAACTTGGTATGGTTAGGTGTACATTTCCTTAATTTTTCCAAAGTTAAGTTTATTTTAGAATCCTTCACATTTGGATTAGTCTCCTTTGCATTCATCATTCAATAACATACATTATTCCAAAAAACCCAAAAATGTAGTGTCATAACATTTGCATATTTTGGTCATTCTTCACCATTCCCAAAGTTGAGTAAAAACCTTTTATGGTTGAAACCAAATTACAGAGAAGAAGAAGACTCGTGGATTCTTTTGGTCAAGATAAAAACCTAATTAACTTTTCCAATGACATGAACACAAATACTTTCCCTAACGACATGAATGGAAATTCAAATATAGGGAATTCTCTCATTAATCCATTCAGTGAGATGTCCATTCCATCCTCTTCACACAATCCTTTTAAACAATTTTTCCGCATAGACCAAAATGGGTAGGTCTTTGAAGAAGACATACAAGTTGCTGCCCAAAACCTAGAAGTGGCCTCTTATGTGGAGGAATTTGTTTTAAACAATTCAGCCAAATATCTAGTTATGGTCCTTGACCAAGGGGCTAGGTTACCAGAAGGATTTGACCTCAACACTATAAGAGTAACATCTCTTGATCCTACCAATCAAACAAGCTAGTCACACAATGCAACCAATACCTCCATCGGAGCCACCACACAAAATGTCATCAACACTATCAATGATACCTCCATTGGTCATACTACCACCCATACCACAACCTATACATCCAATATGATCAGCACAACATCCATTGAGGGATCATCTGCCCAAAAAACCACATCACAATCCATCCCCCAACAAACATCCATAGTTTCTTCAAAAAATTTTGGATCAATAATGGGTGTCAATGCATCAAACCTTTTTGGGACATCATCTACCTCTATGGGTACATCAATGAACCTCTTATTAGGTTGTTCAAATGCAATGACAACAAACTCATCAAAGTCTTTTGGAAGGAATAAACAAAGAGTTGTTATTCAAGGAACTCAACCTAACGTCCCAAATTAATCATAGGTTAATACCAACATTCCTCCAGGTCATAATCATCTATTTGGGAAAGGAAATCAAGGCACCCAATATTCTACTTTTTTTGGGCATCAACATGCTCAAGGCCAACAAGGCTCTCAAATTTAATCCAATGTGGCTAGATCTGACATTCCAACTTATGCTTCTCAAGTCCATACACAACCACACATCCCTCATCAAAACATTGATTTCCAACAACCTCCAAATCAAAACACCCAATTTTCTCACCAACAACAAATTCCAAATCAACACACCTCTTCACAACAGGTGTGCAATCAATCCATACCTATCACCAACATGTGTGACTCTACCAACAACCCAATTGTGGAAGAACTCACACTCAAACTTGTTGCTCTTCAAACATAGGTGTAAACCTTGCAACAGTCAAACAAAAAGTCGTACATGTCCTATGACTTATGTCCATATCCATTTGACACAACCTTGTATATGCCACCATTTCCTCATGGATGTGGTACCAAATTTCCCTAAATACAAAGGCAAGACAAATCCCATTGAACATATTCGATAATTTACTACCAATTGTATGGAAATTGCCTATGAACACACTTATTTAATGAGCCTCTTCTCTAGGAGTCTCACAGGGCACACACTAGAGTGGTTCACACAATTTCCAAAAGGAATCAAATCTTGGGATGAATTGGCAACCAATTTTGTTGAAAACTACGCCTATAACATTGACACAAACATTGAAATTTCCTCCTTATGCAGAATCACCCAAGAGGATGCAAGAGAAAGATTTATTCCATTCTTCTAAAGATGGATAAATCTAGCTAGTCGATGTCCTGTGGAGATTCTTGAAAAAGAAAAAGTCACATTTTTTGTGAAGAATCTCCTTAGACTGCTAAGATATGGCTTACAAGTCCATTATTGCACCACCTTCACTGATCTTGTAGAAAAAGGTGTCCAACTTGAGAAAGCCTTACTTGCCAAAGGTGAACTTAAGTATGGCAGAAAAACAATAAACACTACCACAAAAACAAGCCCAAGTGCTTCCAATGATAGAAACAAATATTGGGTTAAAAATAAACACATCACCAACGATGGTGTGATTGATGCAAAAAAAATTAACACAATGGGTCATGTACTCACAATCAAAGGAGTGCAAACTCAAAATGTACCTGTGACAACACCAACACCAACTGCTAATTCCATTCAAAATAATCCCGCTCAGTCAAACCAAAGGAAACCTCATCAGACAAAGCAATTCCCAAAATGCACATACACCCCCTTGGGTGAAACCATCGAACTTGTCCTAAAGAAACTCATCCAACATGGTGTCGTAACTTTGGAAGAACCTAAACCATATAATACTCGTCATTTTAAGCCATCATGGTGGGATGATAATGCATTATGTGATTATCATCGTTTCAAAGGGCATAAAATTTCTTCTTGTCGCCAACTCAAAAATCTTGTCCAAGATCTTATTGAAAACTACAACATTGAGCTTGGTGGTAATCAATTTGTGTCTAATTCAGTCCATACAATCCACAAGAACCCACTATAGGACCATGGCTCAGGTAACCCCTCCTCGTCTAGCACAAAGAATAATAACAATCAAGCTAGTTATGATTTTGTTTCTTTTGACTATTATGGTGGAAAAATCATTAATAACCTTTGAGCAGCCGAGGAAGACAAATGTGTCAATAGAATTACTATTAAAAAAACCACAGAATGCAATGTCACCACATGCAAAGGCAAGGTCACCATCCTGGGCCCTTCTGCTCATCAACCCAATATCACCATACTAGGCCCGTCTACCAAGAAGTTAATACCCAATCCAGAGTTCAATCTCATCGAGCAATTAAATAAAACCTCTGCCCAAGTTTCCATCCTGGAATTACTCCGCATTTCACCAGCACATAAGGCCATATTAGATAAAGTCTTGTAAGAGTCCTTCATTCCAAATGATATTGATGTCAACCATGTTGAAACTATGGTCAGATATTTGAATTCACCTCACTACATCACCTTTTTAGATACTGACTACTCCTCATCGAAGCCATCTCATAACGACACCCTGCAATTTGATGTTTTCATCCATAAGCATAAGGTTCAACAAGTTCTAGTAGATGGCGGACCAGGATTGAACATTTTCTCTTTAAAATTGGTTCAATCTCTCGGCTTCTCTGATGCATGTGTAAATTCTACCAAGAATATTATGATAAAGGCATATGATGACGAGGAGCGCTCTTCTAAGGGTATCATCACACTCTGGATTTGTGTGGGATTGGTTATCATAGAAACAACATGCCAAGTCCTAGATCGTAATATACATTATAATATCTTACTTGGTCACCCATGGATTCATTCTCTAAATTCCATTCCTTCCACATACCACCAATGCCTGAAGTTCCCTTTCGATGGCACCAAAATTACTATCCCAGGAGACCCTGATTTATTTTAATATTGTACCAACTTGAGAGCTACTGTCGAGCATCAAGTTCCTATCAATCAAGAGGCTTCAACATCCACTTCCTCTAAATACATCGACCCATCCACACTTATCAAGTCATCCATATCCACTCCATCAACTTCCGCCACACCATCCTCCTTGGCATCCATACCAAGTACTGACTTTAAGATCTAGGACATGAGTTGTGGAGAATTAAAATTGAATATGACTTATTGTATCACCACAATACCTAAGACACCTAAAGTCTATGGTCGACCTTACTACGTAGTAGAGCCTAAGAAAAATTTCAAGGTTCCTCCAAATAGATTCTTCACACTATGGGGAGACATGAGTAATGAAGTCATTATCAAAATAGTTGATTGGATTTACAAGGACCCGGAAGGATTACCCCCACTACTAGTACATATCAATGGCAAAGACTATGCCATATGTAAAGCACATGGTTTTGATGGAAATAGTGGCTTTGGACAAAACGAAAATGGAGGGAGAGAGCCTATCATCATTTCTAAAAGACCAAAGAATATAGGGCTAGGGTTTGAGCAACTTGAAACTGACGATCAACATACCTATGTAATTTAAGGTAAGGATGTAATGACTCTTGAAAGTGTTGAGACATGCAAAGACTCCCCTACCAAAACTGACTCTCATGAATGGGACTGGGTATCTGCTAGGACTTTGAGTGACTACGATATCATTGAATTATTCCTAGAACCTGACCAACTCCCTTTTGAGGAAAGATTCAGCCAAATGTACAACATTGATCCTGTAGATCGCCATTCTAAAAATAAAGATTGGGTAAGCATCCCTTGGGACCCAAATGAGAAAAAACTATCACTGGTAACATCTACATCATCCTACCTCATTCCCATGCCCACCCAAAATCCTGACACAACTGAACATACTAAACATACCTCTGAATTTCCTTCCATCGATCGTGATGTTGATCCATTTGTCCCATACTACGACCAAGAGCATAAATCATCTGACTCTGAAGATTGTCGTTGGATTGAATCTGATTGGGAAGGTGAATGAAACAATTTTTCCTTTATACTAGAGGCTTCCATTTTCATTCTTTCCACATCAGCCTCCTCCTTTACCAACACTGATGATGGGATTTCCCTTGTCTACCCACAACTCACTGACTAGGACCAACAAGATCCATCCACCATGGACTTATTTCAGAATGACGAGGCCATTGTAAAATTTATGGGACTCTACAAGGGAATACCAAGTGGTGATCACAAGGAAGGATTCTCTATTGATCTAGGTTGTGTAGCATACTTCGGGGAGATTGTGCAATCCTCCAGTCGCAAAAAATTGAAAAATATAAAAATAAAAAAATAAAAAAGACATGTCTTTAGGTGAAAATTGTAAGGCACCTTCTAACAATTCAATAGTAAAAATAAAGGATGTATGCAAAGGTGAAAACCTCTCTGAGGCACCTAAGGATGGAGAATTTCACTTTCTTCCCATAACACAATATAAAATAGCAATGCTTATTGAAGACACTATAGAAGTTAACATAGCTACACCAGAGAATCCTAAAATTGTTCTCTTTGCTGCATCATTGATAGAGGAATAGAAACTTGAATCTAAACAATTCTTCTCAAAAATAATAGTTAACTTTGCATGGTCATATGCTGACATGCAGAACTAGACCTTGAGTTAGTATTGCACCATATTCCTTTGATTCTAGGTATTAAACTAGTCAAGTAGAAATTATGAAAAATGCATCCGCAGATTGCGCTACTTGTGAGGGCTAAACTAAAGAAGTTACTGGATGTTGGATTCATAAGATTAATCGATTATGTTGGCTAGATTTCCAACCTTGTCCTTGTCACCAAGCCCAATGGACAGATCCACATTTGTTGGATTTCAAAGATTTAAATAAGGCTTGTCGAGAGGATGATTTTCATTTACCAAACAAACATTATTGTTGATCTCACTACCGGATATGAGATCCTATCACTCATGGATGGTTTCTCGGTCTACAATTAAATACATATCACCCCCTAAGGATCAACACAAAATAACATTGACATGCCCATGGGGAGAATACTATTGGAATGTCATGACTTTCGGCTTAAAGAATGCAGTTGCCACATGCCACAGAGCAATGTCAACAATATTCCATGATCTCATTCATACCTTAATGGAAGATTATTTGGATGACCTCATGGCCAAATATTTGACATGGGAAGATCATCATAGATTCTTGGAAAAAAAAATTAACCGGCTAAAAGAATACAACCTTCATTTGAACCCAAAGAAATGTGTTTTTGGGGTTACTTCAAGCAAGCTATTGTGCTATAGAGTTTCACGGAGAGGTGTAGAAGTTGATCCTAATAAAGTGAAAGAAATAATAAACATTCCTCCACCAAAAGGAATTAGTGAGGTAAGGTCACTATAAGGTAGATTACAGTCTATTTGGCACTTCATTTCTCAACTAGTAGACAAGTGTCATCCGTTTCAGTACCTGTTGCACAAAATTATCCCTTTTGTGTGTATAGATAAATGCCAAACAACCTTCCAAAAAATAAAAGAATATCTATTGAAACCAGCCATATTAATGTCTACCATTGAAGGAAAACTATTGATCCTGTATGTCTGCAACCACCAACACATTTCGGGCATTATTGGTACAAAATGGCTATTAAGAAAAAGAAAGATCCATTTGTTATATTAGTCACACACTGATATGATATGGAGTTAATTATACATGTCTGGAATGTGCCTGTCTCACCATTTTCTTTGCAGCCCATTAATTAATAAATTACATGTTGAATCACCAAACACAGTTGGTAGCAAAGATTGATCCACTAAATTATCTTCTAAGTCAGGCAACATTGATAGGTCGGTTGGCAAAGTGGGTAATGATTTTGAATATATACAACATACAATATGTTGAGTGTAAGGAAATAAAAGGATAGGTAATAGATGATCAGCTTGTAGATTCACCTATCTAGAGAACTCATCCATTAATAATTGATTTGCTCATGAGTCTATCTTTCACGCAGAACCTGCATCACCTTGGAAACGATATTTTGATGGGTCTCACATTGGTCACGAATCAAGAGCTGGTATCTTGTTCATCACACCACAAGGGGATCCCATTCCTAAGGAATTTTGAATCACCTTCCCTTGTACTAGTAATATTGTAGAATACAAAGCACTAGTCATAGGACTCAAAATGGAAATTAAATGGAAAATTCAGACACTGCTAGTATTCGAGGATTCTCAGTTAGTTATCAACCAAGTGAATGATGATTATGAAACAAAGGATGAAAATTTTCTTCCCTATAAGTGAATGGTGGATAGATTTCTGACTTGTTTCAAATTTATTTCCTTTGAACAAATCTTGAGAGCACAAAACAAGGCCGCCAATGCAATGACAACTATTGGATCTCTTTTGGACATCCCCAAAAATGTGTCACAATTTGACTTCTTGGTGGAATAACTATTGATGCTTACATACAATGTTCCAGAAATAGAGATGGTTTGTGAACTTGTTGGTCCTAGCTCACCTTGGTACTAGTACATATATGATTATCTGAAGTCTAAAACCCTTCCACCTAAATTATCCAATAATCAACCTAAATCCTTCATCTGAAAATCCACTCGATACACCATCGCCAGTGACAGCCTTTACCGTCGTAGCTTTGACAATACCCTTCTTCACTGTCTTGAAATTGATGAAACTCACACAAATTTACCTGAGGTACATGAGGATATATGCCAATCTCATTTGAGTGGCCCTACTCTAGCTAGGAAAGTCACTAGACTGGGGTATTACTGGCTGATAATAGAAAAAAATGCTCTTCAGATGTTAGAACATGTCAGAAATGCCAAGTACACAGTGACCTAATCCATGCACCTGCATAGGAGTTGGGACCAATCACTTTTCCATGGCTCTTCACACAATGGGGACTCAACCTCATGGGAAAAATCCATCCATCTTCCTCTAATGGCATAAGTTCCTCATTACCACCACCAAGTACTTCACAAAGTGGATTGAATTTGTCTCCCTCACTTACATCACCGGTAAGCAGATTTCAAATTTTATCCTTAATTACATCATCTATTGGTATGGTGTTCCATAGTCCATCATCATAAATAATGGTAGTTCATTCAAAAATCAAGATTTTCATGAGCTTTGTGAGCAATTCCACATCCAACCCCACTTCTCCACACCATATTATCCATAAGACAATGGTCAAGCCGAGGCGTCAAATAAAAAAATTCTTCACATTCTTAAGAAGATCATCAATGACGCTAGACAAGATTGGAATCTACAACTAAATCCCACCTGTTGGGCCTACCGTACACCCATCGGAGCCACTACATTTTCCTTGGTCTACAAATTTGTAGCTATATTGCCCATCAAGGTCGAAATTCCTTCTCTCTGAGTCTCCTTGAAGGGAATGATTGATTATGAAGAATACAGATAGTCTCATTTGAATGAACTAGAAATTATACAAGAAAGAGGACAAAATTCCTTGAGGGTATGTGTAGGATCATCATGGAAAAAATAGGCCCTTAAGTGGTGATGAAAATTCAAAAAATCAAAGCTAGGGAACTTGACGTAAAAAAATGAATAAGTTATCTATATTATTTCAAAAATATGTAAGAATAGAATCTATAGAAAATTGAATGTAGTTTCTAAACTAGTAGGTTTATTTAGAAAAAAACAAAAATCTATTTGGTGAAAATTTGAAATTTCAATGCAATAGTACTTAAATTTTAGGGAAAAAATAAGTAGGTGTCTATCTGACCACCCTAACCACAATAAAATGATAATATTTTTTTATAAGATTTCAGATATAAGTTGAGGACTTATGTCTCGATGTGATGCATATTTTTTTTTTTAAAATTCCAAGTAAATAACGAATTATGATTTTTTTAGAACTTAAAAAATATATAAAAACCTGTATGTCTGACCACCTTAACTTGGTCAAACCTTCATGAAATTCAATTTTCTTTTTTTTAATCCTGTAGTATGTAAAGCATAGAAAGTGATACATATTTTGGATTCAAAAAGTATTATACTATTTGAAAGCTATAGATGTTTTTCAATCAGCCTATCAATTAGGACTTTAGTTGTAATTCAAATAAAAAATGAATAATAATAATTTATTAAATTCAAAGTAAAGCATAATTTATATTGGTGGAAAGATGAGAATCTTCTTTAAAAACCCTTTTCGTTTCGTCAATTTTGGGTAAGAAAAAAGTTGTCAGCCACATGGCCATCATATCACTTACATATCGCCACTTTTTGGCCCGTCATGATCCTGCACATACGCTTGAACCACTTATAGGCATATCAAAATCGTCTTTGCGAGAGCTATAACAAAAGAGTGATGGTAAAAAAATTTGAAATCAGTGACTTGATCCTCATGCAAAATCCAAGAAATCAAGCTAATCATAAGAAGCCTCAAAATTTTGAGCCTAATTGGGTCGATCCTTATATTATTATTGTAGCATTAGGTTTTGGAGAATATCAGCTGGCCACACCTAATGGAGAATAGTTGAAAAAATGCACCACCAATCTATACCCATGCTGCCATATTCACTACAAACCTTATCTCTCCTTGAAATCAATGACACCTTTCATTAATTTCATCATCCTCACTTGCATGAGAAACTCCATTTCATCTCTAATTCTATTTCATCATGCTAGAAATCTGCCTTGCATGATTTTCCCTTTTCACATCAATGACAACTATGTGCCAAAAATCTCCCCCTTTCTCATTGATGGAAAAACTAAAATGCTTAAACTGCCAAAGGTCAGATACCAATGTTTGGCAACATCTGAGCTCTCAATTATCCCCCTTTAACATACCTTCTCCTTTTCTCACACTTGTAAGAAACTACACAAAATTCTCCCCCATGCTCAATTGTTTTGAGCATTTTCAAAACTTTGTCCCCCTTTGACATCAATGGTAAAGGGTCACAAATTCTTCTCATTTTCATCTCAGGTCACCATACTATTGTAGCCTTTATTGCTTCTTAGCAATGGAAAAGGGAATTAGCTCCCCATTTGATTGATACTAATTGAAGACAATTTATGTTCTTATACCAATTGTTGCATTCAACCTTTTTACTACAATGGAAATACCATATACTCCAATTGCCCTATACCAATTAACAACATTTGATTCTAGTTGAAGTGCCATTACATGATCTGATCTGATCAGGTCAGATACCAATTTTAGATATTCTGATTCATGCTCTCTACCAATTGAATTATATTTCAGATGCTAATTTGTGATATCATGCTTTGATATCGATTATCATTCTGATACCAATTGTGAATGTGTTCACTTTATTCTATGTACCAAATAATATCCTAGACTAAAATTTATCAAGTATAACACTGATCTGATACCAATAGTAGCTCCCCATTAGACCTTTCTCCATGCTCGCTTCATGTATACTTGAGAATTTGCTTCATTCTGAGCTATGTGCCAACTGCACTATTTTGAACCAATTTATGGTGGTTTGATACCAAATTAAAAATAAAATACATAGAAAAATTCCCCCTAAGACATATATCTTCTCCTTGCAGTCAAGGATCATTTCTCTCAACAGAGCATTTACACCACCTTTTCTTCAATATTTGATAGAAAAAGTGGATATCAATTTCTACAACTATCTATCAACTATTTGTTGATGTTCTTACTCTCTTATGATAATTTCAAAGAGAAAGAATGTGACCATACATCTGCAACCATCAAGTCATTATAAATTTGTAAAACATGTTTTAGTTGACTTGATCTCTTTCTCCATTTCTAGGGATGAATGAGGTACAAATTTAACTTCCCTTGGATTAATGCCCAATCACTATTAATTAGTGATTTAAAGAAGAAGTAGCCCAATGGAGCATTGCTTTCCAATATTTCTCTTTCCATACCTTCTTGAGCTTCATTCCTTTCTTGTCAACCTTCTTCTCAAGAACATATGAACTTTTGTTCACCTTAGGGGATTGATTCCTTCTTTCATAATGTGCTATTGGTCTACCATTATTCAATCTACAAGTCTTAGCGATTGGACTATTTTTTTTGCAATTATAGCACATTACATCTATATTCATTACACAAGCAAATGAATTTCTATCTACATATTATGTGCTCCTTCTAGGTGCAGTCGTACAAAATCTAGCTCTATGACCATACTAATTACCAGCATAATAGTAACCATTAAAAAATGGGGATTACTTGGTCATAAAATTCCTTTGAGTAGGATGAGATGGCCTTCTTGTCCTTTTCTTCTTCATGTAACTCATCCTTGAAAATATTTCTTCATCAATTCCCTTTGTATGTAGCTTCTTTTTCAAATTTTTGGGAACTAATTTATCATCTTCTTCTTTGTTTTGGCCATCTTATTCTTATCTAGATTTTTCAGCTCTACAATAGTAGGCTTCTTTTCTTCTTTTCCTTTCTTCACTCCAATAGTCCTTTTTATGATCTTCCATTTCCAAAGGTATTTTCTTTGGAACAACTCATGTAGGCTTCCTCATTCTTTGTGCAACATCTTTCTTCTACTTTAAATCTCATAAAAGTTTGTAGAAGCACCGGTTGAGGGACTCTTCCCTTTTTCATCACCAAAGTCAATCTTCACTCTTGGTCTTGATCTCGGTCTAGGTGGATTTTGTGATCTCACAAATTCATTTAATGTCTCAGATCCACCATTCAATATTAGGCCTTTATCAATCTTATCTTCAGCTCTTTCTAATTCTTTTCTCAAAGCCAATATTTCTTCTTCCAATTTCATGCACTCATTTGATATGGATTGTAGTTCAGTTTGAACTACATCATTTATCCTTTTAGCTTCCTCCACTTGTGTCTTGAAACTAACTATCATTTGATGATATTCTTCAAGGTTTATAGTTAGTCTCTTTATTTCCTTTTTTGCATTCATTTATGTTCTTTGTTTTCTTTTATCAACCTCTTAATCTCATCCAAAACATAGATGAGTTCATCTGTAAAATCAATCTATCCACCTTCAATGGATATATCAACATTGTCTTCTTTATCAGATATTTCAACATCCAAGGATAAGGAATCATTTTCCTCAATCCCATATGAACCTTCATGTCCATCATTTGAGCTACTAACAACATCTGATAATCTATTTTCTACTTGTGTATACAGATTATTTTCACTATCCATTTCCTTATCAGAATCATTTATTTTCTCAAAGAAACATTTATAATCAAAATGATCATTATTACCTTTATGTTTCCTAGAACCATTCCTTAATATTCTAATAGATTTATCTTCCTCTTTATCAACCATCTCTGATCTAGATGTATATGTTCCTCCATCATCACTTGTTGTTGCAACTTCACTTGAGAACCAGTTTGTAGGTTTCTCATCTTCACTTGTCTCAAGACTTTTAGATTCATTATGATATATCTCAATCAATGATTGCACTTCAACATCACTTTCTTCATACACCCTCTTCAGCTTATTATAGACTTCATGCATTTTTTTAAAATGCATAACTTCATCAAGTACTGAATCTAAAAATTTGATAATATTTGAAAATCTTGATTTAGCATCATCTTAAAATGCTTTCTTTTCAGCCATATTAGGAGACTTCAAAGGAGTATAAATATTATAAATCTTCTCTATTGAATTCCATATATTAGAGCCTAATGATTTCAAGTAAGGTTCCATTTTTCTACTCCAAACCATATAGATTAATCCATTAAATAGAGATACTCCTTCTACAAACGAGCTTTCCTTATTAGCCATATTATGTTCAGTCACCAAGAGCTACCCAAGCTGAATAAGCTTCTCCTAGGAAACCTATTGCTCTGATATATTTTTGCAGGCCCCATAGTTGTTGCACCAAAAGATCAACCACCAAAGTTAAATAATCCACAAAAGGCAGTTAAACCATTTCGCAAATCCTAACTAGCGTTGAACAACCAAGGAGATGAAGGGCAACACCTTCCAACAATCCCCGCAACACGAGTGAGGGATTTGAATCCATGACCTTTGGGTCTAATACCAATTATTCAAACATAATGATCTATTAAGATGGGGGAGAATCAGTAGATACTATTGGTTATTTCTATGGTAACCAAGTTGATCTTTAGAATTACCTATGGATAAATCTATTTCTAATAATTAGCAATCTAAAGGGATTGGCCAATGAACGAGTAAAAGCTGCAAAACTTTCACTCCTACACTTTGGGCTTTGTGAAACCTAGGAGGGTGATACCATAATGCATATTCAAGTATTAATACTACCAATATGTAAATACATTGCCAACACATATACTTCTCATATAACCACTCAACAACGTAATATATTGAAAAAGTAGGCAATTCTTTTAACAATATACTACCCTTGGAGCATGAGAACAATGAAGCTCAACATAACTACAATAGTAATTCATTTGAAAGATTTGTAAATAAAGAGTGATTAGCTAATGAATTGACCCAGAAACTATATTGAATACTTTACTTTAACCAGTACCTTATCTTAAACATAGAGTCGACAACAACCTATGAAACCTGATAACAATCCTTCATATAGCAACATAAAATATTCAAGAAACATTGCATTATAGTACTCTCATATTACATTCTCAACCACCACTTCTTTAGATATCCTAGCATATAAATTCTATTTATCAATAACTTCGTTCAAGCTTTTATACTAGTTCACTGAACTAAATAGAAAGAATGAAATCACATAACCATTGGAATCAATAAAGATGAATAAAATGATCTTTGATTATATTATTCATGATTGATAAACAATTTACAAAGGAGAGAAAATGGTCATGAAATTAGCACCATTCTACTTTTTATTTTCTATCTTGTTATCAAAATCACATACACTATTAAAGACTCAAAACCTAAGACAAAAGGAAAACATTCACAATATGCATTGTATTTCTGATACAATTCATTGTTTCAATTGCAATGCAATGAACCCAACTTTCTGGTCTTGAATTCCTTCTTATAGAAATGAAGGGGAAAAACAAGCTTCAGACTAGAAAGCGCACATGTTATTTTTCTATTGGACTACTATAACATATATTTTATTTTTCAGTTACACTTAATTACTCAGGTGGTGAGAAAAGACATGAATAAAAAGTATTCTTCATTTATTGGTGGATATCTGGTCCTACCATCAAAAGGCATATTTTGTCATTACAACAACCTCAAAATATCTCATACATGCTCAAAAAGTGTTTCCGTGGGAAAACCCAGTCAACAAAATTTGAAAATTTGAAAAGCATGAAAAAATATAGAACTGATTTATCCACATTAGCACCAATGCCACTACCTTTCAAGTTGAGTAGAAAACAATATTTTTCAATACTTCATCAAAAGCCTAATTTGTACTATTTTAAGGCTATGCATTGTTGCTCTCTTGTCCATTACTTATGATCATCCTCTTACAAGCTTACTCAGTATATTTATCCAACCATGTGATGTATTCTTCCTCATATAGCCTTTTTGCATCCAAAAGCCTTTGCACTTTCACACTGTATTGAGTATATTTAGCATCAACTAGGGCCTTGGCCTCCTTGACAAAAGCATCCATCCTTTTTTCAATTTCCACCATTATATCAATATGTGGATTCAACATGTAGTAATCGCTTATACTTAATGTCATCTTTGTTGAAGTGAGCATCTCTCCCAGATCACACCTCCATTGATTGAACAATTTTAGTTCACCCATTTGATTCAATATCCCAGGCATATGATGCTTCTCCATTTCTCTGAATGCATTTAACTTGCTCTAGAGTTTCATCCCTAACTTCCCATGAATTTTTTTATTTCATTTACCAAATCAATCACTTGCAATATTTCAAGGATGTTTGTGGGTGCCCCAGGATCTTCTTCCATTTTAGGTATCATCTCTTTTAAAGCACCCACTCTAGTGCTCCACTTGCTCCACTCATTCTTGAAAGCTTCTTGAAATTTTGAGTACTTTATGTTTGCTTCATATATGCTCTTATAGCTAACCCATACATCATCTTCCCTATTGACCAGTTTGGTTACTCTATACCTTAATATATCTTCAAAAATGTCATTAGCCACCTTGAAAAAAATTGAATTTTGCCTTCTTGATGTTTTCCTTTTCTTCCTTTAAATGCTTATTTAAATCATCAATTCTTAGAGCTAAGGTTTCACGATCCTGTGTAGACAAATCAAAAGAAGAAGAGGTAGGAATAGATACCTTTCTTACTAATTAATTATCCAGGATAGTGGCTCTCATTCTATTCATTTCATCTAGGGACTTTTTATATTCCTTTACCAAGGAATCATATTTCTTTTGATTTATTTGTGCAGTGTCTACACTAAGCATTACAACATGGGCTTTTAATTTAGTAGCCTAGGTAGGTGTTATATCTGTGGCCCTTTTCACCACAAAATAACCCATGACCTCTTCAATAGGCCTAGCCTCCTCATGCTTTCCAATATTAGGTGCCATGGAATAAATTGCAAGTGCATGAAACTTTAGACTATATACAGATCCAAAAACTTTATCTTCCATCTATTCCTATGGTATTGAAGCTTGAGGATCTCTTCTTATATCATCAAGTGAAATATTTGAAGTGATAGTGTATCATGGTACCAATATTAGTCCACTATCTGCTACAATTTACCTAGCTTCAATAGGGGTGATAGCTACAATACTAGCCTTAATCTTCTCCTCCTTTTCCTTCTCAACCTCTTCCTATTCAAAAGGCTCAACACTAGTCCTAGCTTTTTCAATCCTTTCTTTTATCTCTTTGCTCCTTTACTGAGTTATGAATTCTTGAAATTCCTTAGATTGTACAAACTTATCATCCAAAATAAATTCATTACAATCCTTAATCCTAGGATCATCACCATTCATCTCATCATGGTGCCACTATATCATTTTGTATTGGGGAGCCTCAACATCAGGGGGAGGGAACTTCTTCTCCACCTCCCCATCATCAGGCACATCTTCAACCATTTTCTCTACCTCAATTTCCTGGATATTCTCCTTTTGCACATCTTTAGGTTGTTTTGGGATATTTATAGCCTGGTATTGTTGTGTTAAGAGAGCTTGTGCTCTCTTAGTAGCCTCTTTCACCTTTTCTTTGAAGTCACCACTTTGGTAATCCTTCAACTTTGTAAAAGCTCTTTCAAAAGGATCTTCAATTTCATCATAAGGACTTATGTAGAAGACATTCTTGCTTTTTAATTCTCTCTTCAATATCCTAAATGAATGTCCATTACCTTTTCTTGGCTACAACAGCCTCATCACTTGTAAAGTTCCTCAATACATCATCTAAATACAAGAATTGATGACCAATCCTCGATAAAAATTTCTCTTTTCTCCTTGCAGAAACAAAATCCTCTGGGTCAAAAATATTATCCTCATCAATAGATAGTCTGAGGTTATTCACCATGATTCCAAATTTCTCATACCCCTCCTAGGAAATAACTATAAAATAAGCAAGAGAGAACTGAGGGCTTACAACACTACTCTACCTAGGTTTCCTGAACATTTCATAATCCATAAAATCAATTTGCCACATCAACTCCATGAAGACCAATCGGTCAGAAACATACAAAGGGAAGTGGTGTGGTGCCACCTTAGAGCCATAAGCACTCAGTAGAGTATACTCTGAGTGCATAAACCAATCTACCCAATTATGTTGCTTGTTTAGCCCCATCACCTCTCTTGGATGCATAACTTGCCTGATTTTCAAGGAAATCCTATGGCACGTTCCACACCTAAACTCTCTAGAATATCATACCTGATAATATTTGCAAACAAATTAAATAATTAGAATTGGGACAATCCTGGTCCCAAATATATGTCCACATCTGAATAGGTAGAACTTTATATTTATTGTCTCTCATCCTCAATTTCAACTTCCTTTTCGAATTATAGTAACCTTCAAACAACAACATATGCATCAACAGGGAATAATGTGGAAAATGTAAAGGAAGGATCTCCTTCTATAAATTTATGAGATCCTAATGCATCTAATCCACAAAAAAAGAAGCATAAATTTGATTGTGTCCCTGTATATCAACATCCATTACCAACATGTCTAGAGCTATCCTTGCATCAAAAATTTGAGCTAAAGCCTAATTTAGGCAATAATATGTATTCTTGATATAACCCACAAACTCTTCACATTCAAAGGGCTCAATATCTTTGGGGAGAAATTTCTCCTTGATTTTTCTATGTCGAACAAGCAATCTATTTATGTATGCAAACCTGTTTATCTCATATTCACCATATAGCTTTACTCGCTTAATTTCCATAGTGCAATTGGGATTCAACCCAAATATTTCTATCATTTTGTCCCTTGTTACTTTAAGGATTACATTTCCATCTTCACTTTTGATTTTCCTATATGAAGGGTCATAATGCTTGGCCAATTCCATCATTACATCCACCTCTAAAAATACATTGGGTACCACAAACATTTCAAGGTTGAGCCCTCATAAGTAATATGTCAGTTTTTTGGAATACCTCCTATTAAAGGAATATGTGAACAACTGTCACCCACTCTAGGGCTAAGCCAACTCTCCAATTTAACTAGCAATGTCAATTAGTCAGATCGTCACAAAAAAAATTCCTATGGTTCTCTTACCAATTTGTGACCCACCCACTTTTACTTCTCCAATGGCACTCCCATAAATCTCCCCTGAGTATTATTGGCACCTTTTAACATTGTAGACACAACATGAGTACCCGATGTAGGGTTTGTCACTACAGTTGGCTTTAGCTTGGTTGTGGATGAAACATCTTGGGTTTTGAGCCTTTTAAGTCTCTTCTGCTTCAATTTTCTCTCTGGCCTAACACTAGATTCATTAGGCTCTGAAAGAGTGATTCACACCAATTCTGCTGCAATTTCCCTGTCGGGGCTCTTCACACCATTTCTTTGGCTTCGGTTTTTCTTCTTCACTCCTGAACAACTCTGAATGTGTAGTAAATAAACCAACCAAATTCTTCATGGATAGGAAGTAGAAAGTATCACCATAAATTTTTGATAGAAATCTCACATGAGTGAATTGAAATCTAGCCATTCATATTTAAAACTTAGTTGTAGATCATTGTGTTTTAAAACCATATCAACGGTTCTCCTCCACCTTGTCGCTTTATTTTTTTCCTTGAAAAATGTCCCTCAAGTGTTGCCATATTTTTCTTTATGCAGAAGGCATCGCTCATTGCTGACACATTTCATCATTCACAATTCTCATCAATGATGTGGCCATCCATGCAATGGAATCTGAACCCTCTGATCAAATACCCATCCTTGATTAAGATCCTCTTCTCCATCAGACATCACCAATTCATCCTTCATTCCTCAAATGACATCATTGATAAGTGAAGAGGATCAAAACATGTGCACCTGCATGAAAAATCAATGTCACAATATACATCGCTCCTAAGAGCACTTCAAATCAGTGAAGGAAAGCTTGAGATAAAGACTTTATCACTCATCACTCTTTTTGAAAGAACAATCTAACAATTATATGCGATGAGTGATGGAAAAAACACTAAAGAGATCTGAAGTTGTTGCTCATTGCCCATTATAAACTCAAACCTTAGAATGGATCCCGATGAGCGGGGAAAGAACAATGAGCACAAACGGTCATCGTGTATCGCTAATATAGATTGCCAAGTCTATGAGCAATTAATGATATCAAAGGATATAGTGATAACATAGTCCAACATGCATCACCAATTCAACTTTAGATATTTAAAAAAAATCCATGATGCATGAAATCAAAGAAAACACCGCTCATCACTCATTTGAGCTTACAAACTTAAAATGGATCAGCAATGAGCGATACGAGACTTAAGTAAAGACAATTAACATGTGCTCATATTTTTTTCTAAAAAGGGGGAATGACCTATGTTGATGAATAAAAGGCCTCAAGGACTTAAGACATAATTATTCAAAGGATGTAAAGGCCAAATAAGGTTTTTTTTTAAACCTTTCAAAATATAAGATTGTCAGACTAGGTATGATGGTGCGATTACCTTGTGAGAGTTAATGGTTCAAGATGTTTTAAGACAACTAGAAATAGGAAATAGTAGGTCAACGATGAATTAAAACCATGGCCAAGACACAAGCTTAAGGATTATTGAGGAATGGTTTAAGGCAACATGAAACCTCATAACAATAGTAATGGATAAACCCTAAGCTCACAGGATAGACACATCAAAAAATTTGTAGGATGACTAATGGATCCAAAACAAAATTCAAGGCTTCCATCAGATACAAAAAAATTTCCCTCAAAAACTTAATGGAAACTACATCCTTACCTCCAAATACCTTGCGTAGATTTCTTACTCAAACTCGTAAAGTGTAGATTGAAAAATAAAGATGCAAACATAAACATACAAATAGACAATCGACACACACATGTCCACAACACTAGATATATGTGGAAAACCCAAGATGTGAAAAACCATGGTGAGAAATTTTGCTTGAGTCTATTCCTCAAATCAAACCTCACAATAAAAATATCCATTATAATGTTTAGGGATACAACCTAAGGATGATCCAACATCCTAATTTAGGAGCTACAACTCCAAGGAAGCAATAAATCCCTACTTTAGAAGCTACAACTTCAAGGATGCTACAACACCCTATTTTAGGAGCTACAACTCTAAGGATGCAAAAAAACCCTAATTTAGAAGCAACAAATTTAAGGAGACTACAATCCCCTAATCTGAGCTACAACTTAGTACAATGAGGAAACCACCTCTGTGATAACAAAACAACACCCTATTTTAGGAGCTACAACTCTAAGGAAGCAAAAAAACCCTAATTTAGAAGCAAAAAATTTAAGGAGACTACAATCCCCTAATCTGAGCTACAACTTAGTACAATGAGGAAACCACCTCTGTGATAACAAACACAAGTATGCATAAGACTTGGTTCTACGAAACCTGATAATGCATCATTACATTCAGTACATTATTGCACTCTTTGTTGCTAAATTTGCACTCTCAAAAACACACCCCTACTCTACACTCTCTTCTACACATAGAATAATCACTATTCTATCTTGTTGCACTATACCTCTTTCCCTTTTTGCAGTGTCTCACACATCTACACTCTCCTAAATGAAAACCTAGATGATATTTTGTATTATAGTCTAGGACTTCCTTGCATGTGCATTCTCTATCTACTACACTTCACTCTCTCTTTCTTGCAGACTTACTATATCACCCTCACTCTCTAAACTTATAAATTTTTTTGACAATATCTAATTGTCTTCTTTCTCCACTAGCCTGCTATCTTTTATTCAATATTCTCTCTGTCGTCCAGATCATCCCCAGCTTACTGTTAGGGTTTTATTTACATACTAACTTTACCAACAAGCTTCCTTTACATTGAGCCACACACACCACTATCCATCTCATAATTAAGATGTCTGATAGATTTTACCATATATTTCCATATCTTGCATTGAGCCACCCAAAATTTAATTCAGTTACAAAGAATTTTCCCATTTTATCTCTCTGTCAATCCTAGAATCTGATTTTGCATTCAATTAATTATTTTGTCCATTTAATTTGATTCAATCTAGATCACCTTTGTAATCTATTCCACCACCTTGAAGACCAAATCTTCATTTGTATTGGTCATTTGGTGCAGTTGGACAAATTAATTTCTTCCTTTATGTCGATTTGCAATACAGACCCTCGTTCACATTGTCGTAGCCATTGTAAATATTTATCTTTGAATATGAGTCATCAATATTATCTACACGCTATGATCCAACGTTCCTTGTTCATCATCACATCTTTAAAACCTTGTTGTCAAATGAACTACCTTTAATCCTACACCATTTATCTTCATTGAATGATGATTACTATTGGATCAATTGTTGAACAATTTTCATTATAGATCTCCTCCATACACTACTTTCCATACGTAGGGTCCACCAAGACACATGTCCAAAGCCCACTATCCCATGAGATTTGATAATAGACGCACACAAATTTTATGGGGCTTGGAAGTTGTTGTCATTTGTCATCCACATCATTTCCACACAATTCATAATGATGTGATTTGGCCTATCAAGCAATTTCTCTTCACCATCTGGACATGTTAACACATATACTATTGGCTCCTATCAAGTGATTGGTCCCCACCGTCTACATGTCATCCTTGTTAGCACCATGCAACAACCATCACCTATTTGATTTTTCATGCTATTCAATCACATACCGCCAGATGTCACCATTAACTATCATCACCTTCACTTCTTCCTTTGTTAGGTCCCACCAGATATACTGTGGGCACTGTCAGATTTTCCTCACTCAATCTCGACCACTCATTGATACCAATAGTTCATGGCATACATAACCTTCCACCATTTGGAGCTAGCATCTTCATCAATTATCATCATTCATCCACCATAGATTAATCTCCACCATTCCTCGCTAACCCCGTGGGTCTTGATCGAGCCCCACTGAATTCTCAGTGAGGTATATAGGCAACCACCATGTATACACTTTTAACATCACCAGCAAGTCACTGTAGATTACTTTACACCAATCCTGTCATGTCACCTGTCTACATCATCATGAATTCATTGTGTCGAGGGAATATGAAATGTACTCCCATTGAATCTGCATTTTCTCTTTGATGAAGAGACTCCAATCTCCATACATTCATGCTCCTATTGACCATAAATTATTGTTAATTTTGCAACAACAATGCAAAGGTCAACCACTAAATTTTTGCCACATATTGCCACACCAATTGCCGTCTGAATACCTTCATTATTATTGGTTCCCACTACCACATCCACATCATCACCTCATCACTCTTTGATCTACTACTTGCTTGTCATATGTGGGGTCCACTAGATAGGTCATCGCCACCTGTCATCCTTTCATTCACTCTTTGAATGTTTCATCAATGTATGCCACTTTGATGAAAACAACAACCCCCAATACATCATTCCAATGTGGGTTCCACACGATGTCATCACATGTCCATGTCATCATGGTTGGTTCCCATTCAGAGTTCTTCCTTCCTCCTTATCTCCATTGCTAAGTCACTAAAAACCCAAACTTTAGAAACTCTTGTCAAAGGTTACTAAGTTTTGAAAACCCGTGACTTGCCGACAACAAAGAGATCACTAAGTTGCTAAAATCCCAAACCTTAGAACCTCTTTTAGAGGTTACCAAGTTTTAAAAACTCATGACATTCTGAAAACAAAGAGACCACTAAGTCTCCAAGTCGGGAGGTTATGAAACTCTAGAACCCTGTGACATAAGTTAGAAAAACTTGGAACCTAGCGACTTAATTAACAAACCATTTTTATCCAAATTCTAGTCACCGATAAAATAGAAACCTATTTGATCACCATGACTCCAACAACTATAGGGTTTAATTGATAAATTATAAAACACATGAAGGTCAATATAATTCATTTTTGGGTGTATCCTTCACTTCCTAGACCTGCAAAGCACATCACTGGAATGCTCTTGAAAAACCCATATCAAATCTCATACCTAATTTATCATCAAATACCTAGAAGCAACTATTTTAGAGAGATGACAACATTTTTCAACTATGAAAGATATTGAGCAACTTGCTCTTCTACACAAACAACCAATCCACATACTTCCAAAACTAGATTTACTACAAACCTTATCTCTCCTTGACATCAATGACACTTTTCATTAATTCCAACATTGTAACATATGCATTCACTCCCAACTTGTACCCATTCTCACATATTTACTACAAGTGTTATCTCTCCTTGAAATTAATGACACTTTCCATTAATGTCATTATCCTCACTTGTATGAGCAACTCCATTTCATCTTTCATCTTCTTTCATCATGCTAGCAATATTCCTTGAATTATTTTCCCTTTTGACATCAATGAAAAATATATGCCAACAATCTCCCCCTTTTTAATTGATGGGAAAACTAAAATGTTCAAACTGCCAAAGGTCAGATAGCAATGATAGATAAAATATGAGCTCTCAATTCTCCCCCTTTGGCATACCTTCTCCTTTTCTCACACTTATGAGAAACTACATAACTTTCTACCCTATGCTCAATTATTTTGAGCATTTGCACAACTTTCTCCCCCTTTGACATCAATGGAAAAGGGTCACAACTTCTTCTTGTTTTTTTCTTAGTTCACCATACTGGTGCAACCTTTATTCCTTCTTACCAATGGAAAAGGGACTTAGCTCCCCCTTTGACTGATACCAATTGTTGCATTCAACCTTTTTACTACAATACAAAAACCATATGCTCTAATGACCATGTACCAATTAACAATATCTAATGCTAGTTGGAGTGCCATTACATGCTCTAATATGATTAGGTCAGATAACAATTATAGATATTTTGATTCATTATTTATACCAATTGAATCATATTCCAGACATGAATTGGTGATATCATTCCCTGATACCAATTGTGAATGTGGTCACTTTATGCTATGTACCAAATGATATCTTGTATTTCACTATATCAAGTATAACACTGATTTGATACCAATAGTAGCTCCCCTTAGACCTTGCTCCACGCTCTCTTCATGTATACTTGAGAATTTGCTTCATTCCGAGATATGTGCCAACTAAACTATTATGAACCAATTGATGGTGGTTTGATACCAAATTAAAAATAAAATATATAGAACAACTCCCCCTAAGACATATATTCTCCCTATAGTCATGGAGAATTTCTCTCAACAAAGCATTTACACCACCTTTTCTTCAATATCTGATACAAAAAGTGGATATCAATTTCTACAACTAACTATCGACTATATGTTGATGTTTTTACTCTTTGATGATCATTTCAAAGAGCGAGAATGTGACCATACATCTGCAACCATCAAGTCATTATAAATTTGTAAAACATGTTTTACCTGACTTGACCTCTTTCTCCATTTCCAAGAATGAATGAGGAACCAATTTAACTCCCCTTGGATTCATTCCCCATCACTATTAATTAGTAATTTAAAGCAAAAGGAGCCTAATGGAGCACTTATTGTCAATCTTTCTCTTTCCAGACCTTCTTGAGCTTCATTCCTTTCTTGTCAACCTTCTTCACCCTATGGAATTTATTCCTTCTTTCATAATGTGCTATTGGTCTACCATAATTCAATCTACAATTCTTAGCTATGTGACCAGATTTTTTATAATTGTAGCACATTAAATGCATATTCATTACAGGAGCAAATGAATTTATATTTACATATTTTATACTCCTTATAGGTGTAGTCCTACAAACTCTAGCTCTATGACCATACTGATTACAAGCACAACAGTAACCATTAAAAAATGGGGAGTACCTAGTCATAGCATTCCTTTGAGCAGGATGAGATTACCTTCTTGTCCTTTGCTTCTTCATGTAACTCATCCTTGTCAATATCTCTTCATCAGTTCCCTTTGTATGATGTTTCTTTTTCAAAAATTTCAGGGAATGATTTCCCCATATTCTTCTTTGTTGCGGTCATCTTCTTCTTATTTATCTTTTTCATCTTAGTAGTGGTATGCTTCTTTTCCTCTTTTTCTTTCTTCACTCCAATAATGCCTTTTTTTGATCTTCCATTTCCACTAGTATTTTATTTGGAACAACTCATGCAAGCTTTCTAATTCTCTATGTAGAATATTTTGTCTACTTTAAATCTATCATACAAGTTTGCAGAAGCACTGGTTTAGGGACTCTTCCCTTTTTAATCACCAAGGACAATCTTCACTCTTGGTCTTGATCTCATTCTAGATGGATTTTTTGATCTCAGAAATTAGTTTAATATCTCAGAGCCACCTTTCAATTTCATGCCTTTATCAATACACAATCATGGCATCACTAATGTGATGAAAGGAAAACAATTAAAAACAACAATAAGAGATGTGCCATCCCCATTGTTGAACTCAAATAGGGAAAACATAACCTTTCAGCGACGGGTGATAGGAAATAGAGGAAACTTTAGAGTTCATATCTAAACACTGCGTCAACAACTGACTCCTTCATTTGAACAACTTTATAGTTCCTTGCCAACTTTTCATTTTTCTTTATCAGCACAGACAAATTGGTGTGTTACTCCCAGCTCTCGACAAATTTACTGCTCTTCAGGTTCTATTGCTTCTCTATGAACTTTAGTGGCATCAAGAAAGTGTTTACAGTATTCAACATGCAACCCTATCATCATCTCATCAAAACCATGTTTATATGAACTTTCCATAGCTAATAGTTGGTTGAACACACAAATCAAATTCATTAATTCAGACACTACTCAACAAACCTCACTAGTAGTAATTTTATACTTTTGAAGTGTTTAATTTGAAAACTTCAGCATTGCAACCCCAAAATCAAAGCATAACAAGTAACTTGAGAACACAAAATGCACTTCTCTCAATAATTTTCTTTAACTATCTTTCCATTTCTTTGCTTCATAATATGTTTAGGAAAATATAATAAAATTTAGTTATTAGTGCCAATGCTATTTGTTAAAACAATTTTGATGCATTTTCACTGCAAGCCAAACTGTCCTTATGAAAAGAAAGAATGTGCTAGATTTACCCATACATCATACATCTAAATAAATATTTTTCTTGCAACAGCTTCTTGTACCTGTGAAAAAACTTCCTTTCAAATATCAAATTGACCCCTTTAAATTAGCACAATGGCTGCCCCATTTGCAACATAATCATTTCTTGGTCTTAGTTTCAGTACTTCACAAGAAAGTTCTCTAGCCTTCTCAAGATGTGTTGTCTCATTTTGTGGATCCCTTCCCCATGAATCAATATCAATGCTTCACACCTTAAGGATTCACTATAAGTTAGACCATAAGGACCTTCAATAGCTACTTGAAGATGAAAATTTCTCTCTATAGCGCTTATACATGCAATGAAGTTGTAAATATTTTTAGTCCATCCCCATTGGAACTTGATAAGTATATGAAATAAACTAGATCCAATTGTTGAAGTAGAAACAATTCTGAAAGGGTGACATTATGAACATGTTATAATACGCAAGTTCAAAATAATAGCACTCATAAGGTTGTACAATAGACTTGTATGCTTTATAATAACTAGTTGCACTATGTTTGAAGGAAATTTTTCATGTCTACAACATGTGGTACACAAAATCCAATGAATAAAACACTTTATTTCCCATAATTTGACCCTTGGTGGTACCACACTCTGATTAACTTCATCTAGACCTTTAACAATATAAAAGTATAATCTCCAAACTAGTAAACCTATATAGATGATAAGAATAACAAGCTCACCACTAGTAACAGTTCCAAAAGGTCCTCTTGTGATGATTGGATATGTCCATAAACTCACTACCTATTTCTTGCTTTTTATATTAATAGTTTGTTGGTGTTTGGATATGTGGAAGTAGATGGACCCCAAAACAACAACCAAAAATAGGAGGTGAAAGAAAAATGTTGATTGACCATCTCTAAGAAGCTGAAAAAATTATCTTCACTTTTTTCTCCATAGTGTTGAGTGTAAATTCCCCCCTCTAATTTTTTTGTATGTCACTAAGAAATGGTATTATAAGATCTAAGAATTGGAGAAGGAGATATCACCATAGTTTATCCTATTGAGGAATCTATTATGGATATAAAATTGCTCTATTGTTTTTGGTTGAAACAAAGCTTTATTTGTAGTTAATATGATTTCATTTCCATCCTTTATTATGAACATGATTATCATCATCCCTTATGAGTATTTGGGTTATCTTATGTTCACCTCATTACACTTTGCTACCCCTATAAGCTCATTCACCATATGGCACTATCATGATTTCTGAAAAATTTCCTTCATCATGCTTGTTGCCCCTAACTATTATGAACCCTCCATTCATGCTATGTTTTTAGGTTTCCACTTGTGGTCCATGTAGTTTCTTTTGCATCACTAAGGTCAAGCACAATATGGTCCCTATTTTGGTTGAACCTATCCCAAATCACATTATCCATTAAAAATGCTTCACAATTTGAAGAGATCCATCAAGAACCACAATACCAACATAAAAGCAACAACCATAAATAAAGGGGCACATCCCTTCATAAGAATGTATATATGTAATAGATAGATAGATATAAAAGAGTAGTAGGATATATACAAATGAAGATATGTGTAATGAGATAGAGGAACTGCCAGAGAAGGGACTAGACTACCCTTTTGTACCTATTACAATATAATATATATACTAGAAGGAGTTATAAGGACATATGTGCGTTATGGATGTCTAAATAATTTCTTTTATTGTGTAGGCTGATATATGTAATGAATTCCCTATAGGTTCCTACCACATGCTTGTTTCTCTTACTATATCATCCATTGTATAAAATAAATACACAGGGAAGAATGGGGTAAAGATCCTTCTTGACTATGTTTCCCCTCCAATTACCTTGCCAAAAATTCACACACTCACTCATTTAGGTTATTTGGAGCTTTGTCATGTCAATTCAAGTATTGAATCGCTAAATTCTTAAACCTAATTGGATAGGATAAGTGTCTTTAGAGAAAATAATTCCATATCCTTATTGATCCTCTTTTATCATTAGAATTATGTTAATTGTAAATATCATTTGCACAATAAAAATAATGTACATAGTATATCTAGAAATATATATACATATAGTTAATGTAAATATATATGTATGTATATATAAATCTACATAGATGATTAATATTTATGTATATTCATATGTATATATGAATAAAAGAATAATGAAAAGTCTATATATTGGTATATATATAAATATATATTATAATATTATTTAGTTGCAAGTTATATTAAATGGTCACTCATAAACTGAGTTAACTAAGCCAATTTAAAAGGCTTTATGGAAGATCATTTAATGATTATTGTCGTCACCTAGCTTGGGTACCACCATGTGAAGTTAGTAAGTTAATATTAAAGCTAGGTAGTGGTTGATCTTAGTGTTGCAAGTATGAGCAGTTAGTTTTGTCATTGATGTCAACAAGCATGTTTTTTCATTGATTCCTTTAGTTGAGTAAGATGGTTGCAAGTATGATTACTTGATGTTATCAATGCTTTGATTAGTTGCATTATGTTTCCATTAGTAAAGATACTAGTGTCAACTTCTATTGTTGCTTTGATAAGATTTTTTCTATGGTTGTGTAAATTTTGAAGATCATGAATATGCGTCTTTGGTGCTTGGTTTACAAGTTCTTTTCAAAAAAATTGATAAAAAGAGGAAATAGTGTGTTGTAATAGTATATTGGGTGATAGTTGTGTTCTAGTTTTTCTCTGTATTTATTCTAGGTTGAAGATATGTCTGTGAGATTTAGCTATGTTGGTGAGAGGTGTTATATTCAAGAGTGTGTATGTCGGATTGTCATACATAAGAAGTTGTGGTCACCAATATGTGACTGTGCATTGCAAAGGTTTCTGGGAGAAGTTTTTCCACTCCACATGTCTTTGTAGTTGTGTTTCAGGTCTTTTGATTCTAAATATGTGTTGATTATGTTGGTATTTTACCTCAATCAAGAGGGTTTGAGGTTTGGTGCTTAGGAAGATGGATTTATAAATTACAATGTATGGTAGAGTCATTTGAATGTACACACCTATACATTCTTTATGTGGAAGTTGTTGTTGTATACACTCAAATTTGGTCTCGAGAATTAATTAAATACAAGTTATTTAACTAATAATCTTTAATTCTTCTACTTATAAATACATTTTTATTTATATTTATATAGCTCATTTTTCTCTAATTCATTCTATCCTAGTTCATTTTCTTCATATCTTAATTAAATGAACACATTTAATTATTTTTTTATTTAATTAACCTCCTCTCACTAAATTTTTATTTAAACACATGTCTACTAACTTCTTCTCACCTTCCACCTGATCATGTGTCTCAAGAATTAAATATTTCTAATATTTAATTTTTAATTTATCATTAACAAATTCTAACTAATTTGGGACACTTGGCCTTCATCTCCATTTTACTCCTCTTCACACTTGGCAGCTTATTCTTATGAAGGGAAAACACTTCCCCTTTTCTCTCTAACCTCTTCATCTTCAACCGTCCATATCTCCAAATCAAATCCAAATAGTTGATTCCTACCACCTAGGCTCATGCCTTGGAAAATAAATAAATAGACCCTCATTCACACAACAAAAAAGGGGGGGAGAGATGAGCATTTGCAGCAATTACACTCTGCAACATTTTAATTAGCATTATCATTCTATTGATCATTTTAGTATTAGCATTTTAGCATGAAATAGTTTAATCATGGCATTTTCATCATATCATTTTCATACAACAATATCATAGCAACATTATTATCTTTGCATATCGTCTGCAACTAGTTCATTATCATGTAATGTAGGAAACATCTCTTGCATTTCAATCATCTCTCATTCTTTAGGTTGTCATTTGGAAAGTCATGTGCAACACAATCTGAGAGCAAGATGACTTAAAGAATCCTTGGAGATAGAGGACAATGAGACACCATTAAGGAATTGTTGTATTACTTTTATTTGAATTCCTTGATATAATTTTTCATTGGTGTGTTGTATAGTTTTTATTTTCTTATTCACGTTATTTACATAAACACATAGATTGGTACCCACCATGGGGCCTAGCCCTGTTTTTAATATTTTTCTGGCAAGTTTTATCAACAGGTCCATTTATGAATTCTGATGTAGCACATCCACTACCTATTTCAATACATTGGTGGTGACTTTTGGCACATTAAAGCTCTATTATAGCCTATATGCAGCCCAAACCAACACATTTACATCCTATTTTAGTGTATATATAGGATTTGATTTCCCTTTTCTATTTTCCAAAATAGAGCATTGAATGTGTTTAATAATGCATATACTAAATATTTTAGCGCATATGCTCTCTGTTTTAGTGCATACACCTTTATTTGTAGAAATTTAAAATTTTGGGGGACTGATCTATATCTCTTTTTTTTGCAGATACTCTATACACTATCAAAGACATATCTGAAACTACTAATGATGTTTACAGGGGCTGGATTTATTTTACTTTGATTAAATTAGGCATCTAGTTTAATTATAAGGTTAAAGAACACCATGTATGTTGTGTTTGCAAAGTGATAGGCCTATGCTCTCCCCTTTATTGAGTGACCAAAATGCCTGACTCACTCTTTCAGTTTATTGCAATAGCACCTTTAGTAGTCCTTCCTCCCCGCTTCAAAAGGAGGGAATGACCTAAGTGGGAACAACTACAACCAAGCATTCCAACCCACTATAATCAAACATGAATTGTGATGAAAATCACATTCAATGGTAGTGTGCATTGATAGCCCTCCCCCAGTATCCATGAGATACATAAAGCCTTTGTTCTAAAGGTTGGGAGGCCTCCTAAGGTATTTTATCATTTACCACAACAAAAAAAAGGCCCTTAATAAGATATTTAAGTGTAGTAGCCAAGCTGAGTTAGTTGCCAAACATTATAATATTCACAGTGCAAGGGGAGGGAAGAATCCACCCCCAAGATACTCACCATATAATTACTAGGGATTTTTGGCCAATAGTGGAGAAATCTACTTTGGTTAAGACCCAAAAAAGGAAAAAACACAAGTGCCCTCTATGGGGTGACAGGGATGTGTGAGCTGACGTAGTTCCAAGCTATGAGCTATGATGTTATTAATGACCCTTGACATTAGAAGAGTTTGACTAATTTGTTTGCTATTGCTTAATACCAGTGGAAATCAAAGAGATTGGACAAGATCCTAGAACATACACTTGATGTTTATATCATAGGGTGAAACAAGTATTTTACTACTTGCTTCTATGTTTTCAATCATTGTTTAGAAGATCGTCCATCAAAACACTCAATTCACTAACTTAGAAACAAGAAAACCAAGCAAACTTTCAAAACAATGACATTTCCAGTTTAGCAAATAAACTTCATGATTTCACGTGTTTATCCCATTTTTGAGCGCATGAGCTTTCTATTCTAGCACATTCAAGTAACATTCTAGAGAATATAGGGTCTATTCTAGTGCATTTTCCCCATATTTCAATGCATATACAATCTATTTTAGTGCATTTTCCTAATACTCAAATAGAGAGAAAAATTGAACTCTTGTCCAACAACTAGAATCATATTTAGGGACCCCTTTTAGATTAGAGATCATTTCTCATCAAAAAATTGGTTTAAACTTGAATAAATTGGATTTTGCAAGTGCAATCCCTTTAACTAAACTTAAATCAAACAACTTAAAGTTCCCAATCACCAATCTCATTTCTGATTGTTAGTTGATTTTCACTATCAGGATATATCATCCTTTATCATAAAACAAATGGTGTACATTAGATTTAGCCTAGTCTCATAAATACAATCTATCATCCTATTTGGCTTAGGTATTTCATTGGCACTCCAAAAATAAAAATCAAAGTATAGAAAAACTCTATCACTTGCATGACCATTTTAACAAGAGCTCAAAAGAAAAAACTTAGAGAAAAAGAAATAGAAACCTAAACCATCATGGAAGAATGAGAAGAAAATCATTTTCATAGATTTCATCAACCTAAAACATATGAGATAGATGATGAGGACATTCAACGAGCTCAACAAGACCATAAATTTCACAAGTTCATGGAAAAAATTATAGGAAAAATGATGGAGAGAAATAATTTTTGATGTTGGCAAATCAAGGTGTAAAACTACCCAATGATTTTGATTTCAACCAATTGAAGGAAGCTCCCAATAAAATAGAAGTTGACTCATGAATCAAATATCCATTGAATGCTTTAACTCAACAAATGCAAGCTCTTCAACAAAAATTCCTACACATGCAAAGGAGAACAACAAAGAGATATTTGTTGCAGGACATCTTTCCTTATCCATTTGACAGAAACATGATCATGATACCTTTTCCACCAAATTGTGAATTTCTAAGATATGAAAAATATGATGGAAAAACTAATCATCAAGATCATGTAAGAGAATTTTGTACCATGAGTTTGTAATTTTCACATGAAGAAACCTATCTAACGAGATTATTTCCAAGAATTTTGGGTGGTCAATGCATGGAATGGTTTTAAAAACTCCCACAAGGTATTAGATAATTTGAGGAGATGGTAAATAAACTTATCTCCCAATATTCATACAACATGAAATAACCATGAAGGATCTTTGTAACACAAAAAAATAAATAGTGAACCATTTCTTACATTCTTACAAAGATGGAGATGATTATTTACTAGATATTCTCGTTCAATACCTGAGAAAGAAAATATGGATATATTTATTGATAATCTCAACAGTGAGATGATTTATAGACTCCAATTGCAGTTTCCACCTAGTTTTCAAAAGATGATTGAAAATGGAATTAAGATTGAGGAAGCCTTGGTTAAAAGAGGAGTATTGAAAATCTATAACAAAGTAACAAACTCTTCTAACAATCATAACAACAATGAAAAATCCAAATTTTGGACAAGAAACAAGAATGTTGGTAACGATGTTGTAGTTTACACACATAACATATAACCCATCTTTAATTTATTAGGTACTACACCTAAGAACAATCAAAGCAACAATGAATCTAAACCAACTCTGCCACCATATCAAAGAAAATTTACAAATTTGGGGCGATCACTTGAATTGGCATTAAAAGAGATTGTTTTACACAAACTCATAATATTACTGAATACACGAGATTTTGAACCAAGAGTCAAACCATGATGGTGGAATGATGCATATTACTATGATTTTTATAAAAGAAAAGGTCATAAAAAAATTATTGTATGCATATAAAACATTTGGTGCAAGACTTGATAGATAGAGGTGGCATATCAATAGAAGGACATAAAAAAATGATGATCATGGAGAATTTAAAAACCCTCTACCCAACTATGAAAAAGGAGAATATTCTTCAACAAACAACAAAGGGAAGAATGTGAATTATGTTTATGATACCACCATCAATCACATTTCTGCAGTTGACAATCAAATCAATGGCATCAAAATCAACGATAAACAAGACAACCTACCAGTAAATGTGACCACAAGAGGGTAGTTCAAGTTTGTATTGAGATGTAGTACATCTAAAACACCTGTTGCTTCTTCGAATCGATAGAATATAGTGGATCAATTGCAAAATATTCCAGCATAGACATCCATACTAGAACTTCTTAAAATTTCACTATCCCATAAATATATTCTAGAAAAAGCTTTATTGAACACCATAGTACCACCCAATTTGGAATTTTGTCAATTCCAAGCCATGGTGGGACATTTGATCAAACCCCATTTTTTATTGTTCTTAGAAAATGATGATGCATCCCTCACTCATCCACACAACACTCCACTCCATATTGAGGTTTTAATCCATAAACACTGGGTCAAACATGTTTTAAGAGATGGAGGAGCCGGTCTAAATATATGTATTTTAAAGCTTATTCGTGCATTGGGATTTTCAGAAAATGTGATAGAATCCAAAAGAAAGATCACCATAAAATCTTATGATGATGAAGAAAGATCCTCTCAAGGACTAGTAGTATTTCCAATTCAAGTGGGACCCATTCAAAAGGATATAATCTTCCAATTTTCAGACAAGGACTTGACCTACAACGTACTCTTGGGCCGACCTTGGATCCATGAAATGCAAGAAGCTCCATCAACATACCATCAATGCTTAAAACTCCCCTACAATGGACAAGAGATCACAATTTTAGAAAATTCTAATAATCCCCAATATTGCAACACTCTCAAGACAGTCCAAGATGTTTTTGTACCACACAACAAAGAAGCTCCCACTTCTACTTCCTCAAGTAATTAAATTCAAATCAATTCTTTGTAAAAAAAGTTTGAGAAAAGGTTCAGTTGAAAGAGGCATGGGTGATTATTATTTTGAGCACTCCTTATGTCTCTCACAACTACTACCTTCTCCAAAATTATATGGAGAACCATCAACATCTAGACAACAATCTTCACTACCCATCACGATATTTGATGGTAAATTTATAAAAGAAGGTCCTCTAGATGATGAATCTGAGGACAAAGATGAAGAAGAATCCTAAGTAGCAAATTATAATATACCAACAAAGCAATATGATAAAGGGTTCAAAAACTTAGAAAAGATGGTATATGAAGGAAAAGGTCCTATTTGAAAATGAAAAGAATGTATTATTCCAACCTATCTCAATCAATGAAAAAGATAGGACACAATTAGGATACAAAAAAGAGATAAAAGAAGAAGCCACTCAGAAGATTTGTGAACAAATCCTCCAACTGCAAGCTAGTTCTGAAACAAAATCAAATAAGTATTAATGGGATTAACTATTTGAAGAATCTTGTGAGGACAAGGAAATCAATGTGATAAAGAGGTATGCACCCATATGTATGGAGGGAAAAATTTCAGGGTCTAGACCATTTGAATTTGGATCACTACATATCGATGACTCTAGTGAGGATGATCAGACATCGAGTGAGACAAATTATTCGATATCGAGTGACACAAATTATTCGAAGGATAGTAACATTATAGACCTTGATGTTGCTAGTGAAAACCTCAAAAAAAATTCCATCATGATCCTCACTGCCTTTGATCTTGACCAATCTAATAATTTCTAACCTTTCATACATCTCAAACTCATTGACTGGGAACAAACTGAGCCTCTTGATATCCCAATCTTTTTAGATGATAATTTCATTGCCAATTTCCTTATTTTTGAAAATTCATAAACAAGTTCCACCAATGAATTTCATAGCGAAACTTCAAACTAGGGGAGTGCCAAGTCTCTTATTTGTAAAATAAAGAATACAAAAAATCAATCTAATGGTGAAAACCATGCAATGGCAGTATTAGATCATGAAAAAGTAAAAAGAAAGAGTGTATCCAACTATGAAAGCATTTCTACGGCACTAAAGGATGAGATATTTGACACTCTTCTTGAGAATTACCAAGATATATCTTTAGTATTGGTTGAGCCTACGCAATCCATAAACATCGGTACTATAGAAACAACAAAGACCATACACCTAGTGACATCAATGATAGAGCAAGAAAAGCCAAATTTCACCAAATTATATGAAGAAAGACAAATCAATTTTTCTTGGTCTTATGTTGACATTCTAGGAATAGATTCAAATCTAATAATGCATCATTTATCTATAGCACCTGGAGTGAAGTCAATAAATAAAAAATTGAGAAAAATGCATCCACACATCGTCCTACTAGTGAAAGAAAAATTTAAAAAATAATAGATGTGGGGTTCATTCGACCAATTGACTATGCAGAATGGATTTCAAACATTGTACCAATCTCCAAACAAGACAAAAACATCAAAATATGCTTTGATTTTAGGGATATTAACAAGGCTTGTCCAAAGGATGACTTTCCTTTGCCTAATATAGAAATCATTATAGATTTAACAACATGACATGCTATGCTATTACTCATGGATGGTTTTTCAGGCTATAATCAGATCAATATTGTACCAGAAGATCAAGACAAAACAACTTTCACATGCCCATGGGTTACATTTTGTTATAATTTCACGAATTTTGGATTAAAGAATGTAGGATCCACCTATCAACGTGCAATGACAACAATATTTCGTGACATGATGCACACATTTATGGAGGATTATTTGGATGACCTACTATAAAAATCATTCACCAGGGAAGGACATCTATAAATCTTGGATAAAATCTTTAACCGATTGGAAAAGTTCAATGTGTGATTAAATCCAAAGAAGTGTGTATTCAGAGTAACATAAAAAAAACTCTTAGGATACATAGTCTCAGCCAAAGGCATCGAAGTAGATCCAGAAAAATTCAAAATCAATCATAGACATTCAACCTCCTAAGAACATTAGCCAACTAATATCTCTACAAGAAAGATTCCAAATCATCAGAAGATTCATTGTGCAACTAGTGGACAAGTCTCATCCTTTTACTCATTTTTTACACAAGAATGTTTCTTTCAAATGGGATGAAAGATGTGAAGCTACCTTTAATCAATTGAAGCAATATCTGATAAATCTACTATATTGGTACCAACAATAAAAGGAAAATCACTTCTACTCTACATAGCGGATATGGAAGTATCTTTGGGAGCTTTTCTGTCACAAGAAAACTCTACAAGAAAAGAAAATACCATCTACTACATTATAAGAACATTGAGTGGTTATGAACTTAACTATACATTAATTAAAAAAAATTGTTTGGTAGTGGTGTTTGCTACTCAAGAATTGTGACACTATATGTTAACAAATACCATCAAACGAATAGCCAAGATAGATCCATTAAAACATCTACTCAGCAAAGCCACTCTAACAGGAAGATTAGAAAAGTGGGTGATGATATTGAGTGAATTTGACATTCAATATGTAGATAGAAGAGAAATCAAGGGCCAAGTAATATAAAATTAGTTAGTTGAAGCTCCATTGCAAGATGACCATCCTATGCACATTGAATTCCCAGATGTAGATGTCCTCACAATGATAACACAACATTGGATATTATACTTTGATGGGTCTTACACTCACCATGGATCTGGTGTTGGAATCCTATTTGTTACTCCTCAAGGACACACTATCCCAAAATCTTACAACTTGATGTTCCCTTGCACAAACAACATGGAAGAATATGAATAATTAATCATCAATATCAAGGTATCAGTGGAATGTAAAATCACATAATTACAAGTTTATGGAGATTTCCAATTAGTCATCAATCAGGTTAATGATGACTATAAAAAAAAATATAACAATTTGATGCCATACAAGAGAGTGGTAGATGACTTCAAGAAATACTTTTTTGAGATCAAGTTTGAACAAATTCCAAGAGTAGACAACAAAGTTGTAGATGTCATGGCAACAATCACTTCTCTTTTACAAATATTAGAAAAATGAATTCATTATGAATTAATGGTGGAACAATTGTTTACTCCTACATATACCCTTCCACTTGATCTATCCTGAAACCAAAAACGTAAATTTATCCATCAAGTAGCCCGATAAACTTGTTGCAAGTATGGATATGTTTGGTGGTGTTGTCATTAATATTTTCATTGATGTCAACATAATTCAAGTTGAGTAGGTTAAGTTTTTGCCAAGTGCTTTTGAGAAAAATTGAGAAATAATGAACAGTATTGAAGTGTGTACTAAATGTGCTCCGGTATTGTGCTCCACATTTTTTCTATGTTGATCCTATGCCTATGCAGATCTGTAAGTATGTTCATGAGCTTTAGTGGATCGTATATACAGATTTTTTGCTTCTAATTAGATGAAGAGTAGAAGATTTGTTCACTAATGTGTGAATTGGTTTTCCAGAACTATTTGTTTGTGGACTGGGAGAAATGTTTTGGCTCCATAGTCCTCTGATATTTGGTTTAAGATCTTGTAGATCTGGGAGATGACTCTTTCTGATGGATTTTGTGTTTTGAAAAAAATTCTTGTGGTTTGGCGCTCCAGAAGACCTGCTCCAGAGCTCCTATGTATTTTCTAGTTGATCTGGTTGGACAGATGAAGTGTTCTCTATGAATGAAGTTTGTTGAAATTTTTGTGGATGTACCTAAAATTTTTTTAAAGATTGTAAAATGATTCGTGAAGCATGTTGAGTGATCCTTGTGTGATTATCTTGTTGAAGATGCGTGCACTTCAAATATCATTGGTGTTTTCTTTAGGTTTGGCCGACCTGGTGTTTACACATTACATTAGGCCTTTGCATCGATTTGAGAAAGCGTGTCTATGATCCAAGATATTTTTGGGGCCTATTTTAAATATATAATTGGCCCTCTCTCATTCATATCCACCATGAAAATGTTGAGTAGCCAGCCTAGTTTGAATTTATAATTTGAAATTATATAGCCAACCTTGGTGAATGTTTCTAAGGTTGAAGATGGTATAAAATAAAATCAAGTTGTGGTGTATTTAATATGCATCCATCTATCATCGACAAATCAAGCAAGTCAGTGAAGTGTGTGAATAAGTGTGAAAAGTAGAGAGTGGAAGAGAAAATTGAGGAATCAATACTTTAAGGTGTTAGATTCCTAAAATTAGTGAGCTGATGGTATCTACAATCTTTTGATCGGGTTGCGAATGTGTGGAACCATAGTTGTGGATTTTCATTTATCTCCTTTTTTTATTTTATGTAGGTAGTGAGCCTCCTTTCTCGATAGTGAGTCCTTCTCAAGGAAGTGAGCCCTTAATCTAGGTAGTGAGCCTTTTAATCTGGGTAGTGAGCCCTCTGGTAGTGAGCCTTTATATCCGGTATTGCATTACTACTATTTTGTGAGTTAATCCTCATCGTGTTTTTTCCCTCATTGGGTTTTCCACATAAATTTGGTGTCTTTGGTGTTTGATTTCTATTATTTTCATTTCTTGTTTAAACTTAATAACAAACTGAAGTTAATTTGAAAATATTAAGTTTATAAGTAAAGGATTTGATACAACTGATTCACTCCCCCTCTTAGTTGTCTTGTGCATTTAAAAAATTGGTATTAGAGCTCTGGTTCCTCGGCGAAAAGCTTCACCACTTGAGGTAGATCAGATCGCACACAAGTTGTAGATTCCTATTTTTGATGGGGATGATTATAGTGACTGGAAAGAGTAGATGAGAATTTTTCTAATTTCACTAAATTTCAATACCTGGAAATTTGTGGAGTCAAAGTATGTGTTACTAGCAGTTGGACCTTCCTCTTCTAATGAGGTTGTAGCATTTGAAGAGAATGAAAGATAAAGGTATGCTATTTTCAATGCTTTATCCAAAACTGAAAGAACAAAAGTTATTACTCTACCTACTTCTTATGAAGTATGGACAAAGTTGAAAGAAATTTATGAAGGGACTGATAGAGTAAATTTGTCAAGGAAACTAACTGCTAAGAAAAAATTTGAGAACTTGAGAATGGAAGAGGGAGAAGACATTGCAAGCTATTATCAGAGAGTTGAACTTATTGCAACAAAACTCAAGAATCAAGGTGGTACCATGTGAGATGAAGACATAATTGAGAAGATCTTGATGACCTTACCAGACAATTACATTGACAAAGTATCTGATCTTGAAGAACTATATGATCTGGAGATATTTACTAGGGAGCATCTATTTGGTGTCTTGACTACATTCGAGATGAGAAATTTTGCAAGAGATAAGGAGAAGACTGAAACATCCTTTAAAGAAATGAATATAGAGGATGATCTGGATGATGATGATACAAAAGATCTAGAAGAAAATTTCACAAGGAGATTGAAGAAAGGTATTGGTAAATACAAAGGTAAGTTGCCTTTTAAGTGTTTCAGCTATGGAAATATGGGTCATTATGCATCAAGATGTCCTAATAGAGCTACACAAAAGAAGAGCAAGGACATTAACAATAATTAGAAAGATAGGAAGGATAGGAAGTTCAAGAAATTGTACTATGTCAAAGAAAATGCAAGAATCTTTGATGATGAATCTGATTTTGACGAAGATAAAGATGAATTTTTTTTTCTATCCCTACAAAATAAATGTGCAAAGGAATCTAGTCCAAAGAACAAGAAGGATGAAACAAAAGGTACTCTGGTAACTACTTTTCATGCCAAACAGAATGAAGACTTTTGGGTAATTGGCAGTGGATGTTCAAATCATATGACTGGAGATAAGAGTAATTGTACTAAACTTGAGAAGTATGATGGAGGTATAGTCATGTTTAAAATGACTCTGGTGTTAATATTGTTGGTAAAGGAGCAATTAATTTTGATGGAAAACACAATACTGATGATTTTTACTATGTAAAGGTTTTAAGGAATAATCTCTTAAGTGTTGGACAAATGTGCAACAAAGTTTTTAAGCTTGTGTTTTAGGATAACATGTGTGAGATCAATAAATAATATAGAACTGTGGTAGCATCTAGAAGAGGAACTCATGGAAACATCTATCAACTTAAAGGTGGATATGGTTAGTGTTTTTTTTCTCATATCAATGAGAGTTGGCTCTGGCATCAGAGGATGGGACATGTGAATCTGTATAATATGATCAAGATCAGTAATAGGGAAGTTTTCAAAGGTATTCCTAGAATCACAAAGCCTTCAAATTCAATCTGTAGAAGTTGCCAGATGGGAAAATAGACAAGGAACAATTTTAAAGGAAAGGATCAATTATCTACCGAAATGCTAGAATTAATCCATATAGACCTCTGTGGTCCTACAAGAATAAGAAGCCTAAATGGTGGCAGGTACTTTATGCTCTTAATTAGTGATTACTCTAGGATGACATGGGTTACATTTCTTAGAGAAAAGGCTCAGGCTCTTGATAGATTCAAAGTATTTAAGGCAAGAGTAGAATATGAGGTAAATCTAAAACTAAAATGCTTAAGGTCTGATAGAGGAGGATAATTTTCTTCTGGTGAGTTCAATGCATTATGTGAAGAACATGGCATAAAAAGGAATTATTCTGCTCCTATAACCCCTCAGTGGAATGGATTTGTTGAAAGAAAGAACTGGACAGTTCAAGAAGCTTCCAGAACTATGATGAAAGAAGCAAATGTTCTTGATGTGTATTGGAGAGAAGTAATCCACACTATTTTTTACATTCTTAATAGAGTTCGAATCAGAAGTAACATCACTAAAATGCCTTATGAGTTATAGACTGGTAAGACTCCTACTATAAAATACTTTAAGGTATTAGGAAGTAGATGCTACATTAGAAGAGATGAAGAAAATCTTGGAAAGTTTGATGCTAGATGTGATGAAGGAATTTTCCTTGGATATTCAAATAACAATAAGGCTTACATATTTTTTAATAAGAGACTGAGGAAAATAATTGAGAGTGCTAATGTAAAGTTTGATGAAGCTATGTATAGACTAGTGGAAATAAATGAAGTTGAGCCTGATGATCCTATCAATGTGAAAATACAAGAAGAGGAAAAGGAAGAAAAAGAACAAAGTGATGAAATAGAAGAGATTCTGGAACCTACACCTAAGACTCATAAATATGTTCAGAGAAACCATACAGAGGAACATATAATTGGAGAAAAAATTGAAGGAGTGGAGACAAGAAGTAAAGTGGTTGAGGTAAACTTGTGTTTACTTTCTAAGGTATAACCTAAGATTGTGAATGAAGCATGTAATGATGAAAGTTGGATTAGAGCAATGAAAGGGGAACTACAACAAATAGATAATAATGAGACATGGGAACTAGTCCCTAGACCTACAAACAAGAATACAATTGGTTCAAAATGGGTATTCAGAAACAAGATGAATGAAGATGGTGAAGTGGTAAGAAATAAAGCAAGACTTGTATGTAAAAGATATTCACAGGTTGAGGGAATAGATTTTGAATAAAAATTTTCACATGTAGAAAAATTGGAGGCCATTTGGATCTTCTTGGCATTTTTCAGCTCATAAAGACTTTAAAGTATATCAAATGGATGTCAAGTCTTCTTTTCTGAATGGAAAACTAGAAGAAGAAGTGTATAAGGAGCAACCAGAAAATTTTCAACTATCAGATAAACCGGACATGGTTTGTAAATTAAAGAAGGCATTATATGGACTGAAGCAAGCTCCCAGAGCTTGGTATGCTAGATTGGATAGATACTTGAAAAAGAAAGGATTCAGCAAAGGGTCCATAGACAACAATCTTTACTTCAAGTTCAAGAAAGATAAGATATTGATAGTTGTGGTATATGTTGATGAAATCATCTTTGGTGGAAATGAAGGTATGTGTAAGATTTTTGCTGAAGAGATGTAAGAAGAATTTGAAATGTCTATGATTGGTGAGCTGAATTTTTTCCTTGGACTTCAAGTAAATCAATATGAAAAAGGGATATTAATTTCACAATCTAATTATGTTAAGGAATTGTTAGAGAAGTTTGGAATGGATGACTCCAAACTAGTTTGTACCCCTATGGTAATTGGATGTAAGATGAGTAAGGATGATGAATCTGCTAAAGTTGATTAGAGCATGTATAGATCCATGATTGGTGGACTGTTGTATCTTATTGCTACTAGACCTAATATCATGCATGTAGTATGTTTAGTTGCAATGTTTCAAGTAGAACTTAAGGAAGCACATGTAACAGATGTGAAGAGGATATTCAGATATCTTAAAGGAACTCTAGACTATGGGCTGTGGTATATGAAGGACAATGATTTCACTTTTAATTCCTACACTGATGTAGATTAGGCTGGTTGTGTAGATCACTAGAAGAGTACAAGTGGTGGTAAATTCTTCCTTGGAGGGAGATTAGTTTCATTATTGAGCAAGAAATAGGATTCGGTTTCCATATCCACTACAGAAGCAGAGTATATTGCAGAAGCATCCTGTTGTATACAAGTACTTTGGATGAAGAAAACCTTGATGGAAATAGGTGTGGTAAGTGATGAACCTAATTCTATATTTTGTGACAATACAAGTGCTATAAAAATTTCAAAGAATCCGGTGATGCATTGTAAAACAAAGAACATATCTATCAAGTATCACTTCTTGAGAGAAAAATTATTGAAGAATGAAGTTAGACTTGAATATGTACCTACGAAGGAAAAAGTTACAGACATACTCACTAAGGCCCATCTGAAGGATAATTTTGAGTATCTCAGAGGGAAGTTAGGGGTTATTGCCTCTCCTTCTTTGAACTAAGTGCACATGAAGGTGCATCAGTCCAGTGGATTTATAGACTCTTTTGTTATGGACTAATGATTTATGTCTACTCCTCAGGGGGAGTAGAGATGTGCATTGTTGTAGTATGTGATGTTGGTGTACTCCTTAGGGGGATTTAACAGAGATTTATATAGAAAGAATTTCCTTTTCCATTCATGTTAAAGGGGTATCAAGAATATTGTGAAAAATTTATGCTTGGTAGGTTGTCACTTCTATAAATCATGTATGTTATCTTTGATGGTTTTTCACATCATATTTTTCCATCAATGACAAAGGGGGAGATTGTTGAAAGTATGGATTTTTTTGGTGGTGTTTTCATTAATGTTGTCATTGATGTCAATGCAGTTCAAGTTGAGTAAGTTGTGTTTTTGCCAAGTGCTTTTGAAAAAAAATGAGAAAAAATGATAGCAGTATTGAAGTGTGTTCTGAATGTACCCCGGTATTGTGCTCCACATTTTTTCTATGCTGATCCTATGCCTATGTGGATCTATAAATATGTTAATGAGCTTTAGTGGATTGTATATACTTAGTTTTAGCTTTTGAGTTTATGAAGAGTAGAAGATATGTTCACTGGTTTGTAAACTGGTTTGCTAGAACTATTTCTTTGTGGACTGGGAGAATGTTTTTGGTTCCACAGTCCTCTGATATTTGGTTTTAGATCTTGCAAATCTAGGAGATGACCCTTTCTTATGGATTCTATGTTATAAATTTTTTTCTTTTGGTTTGGCACTTCAGAAGACCTGCTCCAGAGCTCTTATGCATTTGTTGGTTGATCCGGTTGAATTGATGAAGTGTTCTCTGCGAATGAAGTTTGTTTCAATTACTATGGATGTACCCGAAGTCTTCTCAAAGATGGTAAAATGATTGGTGAATCCTGTTGAGTGATCCTTGTGTGATTATCTTGCTGAAGATGCGTGTACTTCAAATATCATTGGTGTTTTCATTAGGTTTGGCTGACTTGGTTTTTACATGTTACATTAGGCCTTTTGATCGATTTGAGAAAGTGTGTGCATGATCCAAGATGTTGTTTGGGTTCTAAATTAAATATTTAATTGGTCCTCTCTCATTCTTATCCATTGCAAGAATGTTGAGTAGCTGACCTAGTTTGAATTTTTAATTTGAAATTGAATAGCCAACCTTGGTGAATGTTTCTAAGGTTGAAGATGGTAAAAAAGAAAATCAAGTTGTGGTGAATTTAATATTCATTGGAATTTTCATTAGCAATGTATCCTAATTATAAGATTTTCATTACTAGATAACAAAGCAATTGTTAATGCTTATGATGCTTTAAAGTTGTATCTTGAATTTTGTGACCCCAGTCATTTAAATAGAGCATTATCAAGGTTCTCACATCAATTAGGGAGGGATATGACTGAAAGCTTCAGGGAGAAATTTCATTATATATCTTTTCTTCTTCACCATAATTGTTATCATGTAGCGTCTCCATCACAAAGAAGAACAAGGACTATGCAATATCCTATCCCAGTAGGGTCCCAATTTGAGGGACACGATCAACCTTTTGATGATAACAACACGAAGCTTGCAATTGCTCATATTCTGGACATGAACGAGGCAGTAAATTCTTAGCTGAAGAAGGAAGGTAATGAAGAACAGGGAGATAACTTGGAAGACTTAATGCAAATGGAGGAGTAATTAGAGAAACAATAAATTTTTGAAGATGTTGCAGATTTTTAACTACTTATAGTATAAGCCTTTAAATGTAAATCAGGAACTCTATACAAGATGTAACCTTGGATAATTAGTTCCTGATTTGACTGTAAATAGTCATCTCTTTGTAGTTTGTTTAAATTAGGATTATGCTTTTCTATGTTGGGCTATAACCGAAGGTTTTCTGACTGGATCTTTTCTCTCAGTATGTCCTTTGAGCCAACAATTGTATATGTTTATATTTTATCTCTAATATATAAATATATAGTGGTTAGCCACTTTTACCTAAAAAAAGTAAAAAAAAATAATTCATCATATTTCACTATTTTTCCGCTTATCTCCCCTAATTGGATAATTTTAATTATTAATTAGCCATAAATCTATTTTTCCTCTAATTTCTCATGATTAAATAATTCTAATTATTTAACTATTTAACTTCCCATCTCATTCATTTGAAATAATCCTTTTTAATAAAGAATATCCTAATCCTCTATAATTAAATAATCTTGAATTATTTAATTGTTCTAATTTTCCCCTCAAAGGCATATTCCCATATAATTTTTTCTTCTTCAAAATATCCTAAAATATCTTAATCTTCGCATTCATCTTCAACCCTCCATTTTTTGATCTAATCTCCACCCTTCATTTCAAAATATTCTAAACCAATTTACTTAAATTTTGGAGATATTTTGAGTTCAAATCGATCTTGATCCCTCATCTTTCTTGATTCACTCTCCTTCATGGGTCTTTGAGGTTTAATCTCAACCATTGATCATAATCATGGAAATCTATAAAACATCCTTCATTACTCATTATCATACAGCTAGATCATTTGAGAAACTTTGAAATATTGAGCATATCATTATCATTGAGCAATTATCATTCATCTAGGTCAACATTTCATGCTTTTGCAACCCTAGGAGCTTCTTGATCGACCAATCCAACATACCATCAACCATTAAAATGCAATGCAAGTTTTTCACATGGCTTGTTTTCATGTTTTGATTAGGATTTTCATTACTATGTTGATATCTAACCATGTATGCATTCAAATTTCATTTGTAACTAAGATTTGATCATTTCTTGATTTAGATATTATGAGTTCTAACCCTTTTATTGATAATTCATGTTTCATTTCCATTTTCCCCTAACCTCACTTCACAATTATATTGTGCATGATTTTGACCTTTCATTCTACTAGAATTATGTGTCATTATATTTTTTTAAACTTCTTTCATATTAATTCTTTGACTATTGCAAGCTTTTATTATAAACAATTTTATATTAATCTATAACATTAAAACTTAGTCTAATATATATATATATATATATATATATATATATATATATATATATATATATATATAATTTTTTTAAATATCAAAAATAAAATTAATTTGATTCATATAAATAAAAAAAACTGATATTTGAAAAGTGAAAAAGATATCATATAAAATGAAGAAGAAAAAATGTAAGAAATCATAGAAAAATAAAAATATCTAATAAAAACAATTCCTAAATTAGTAAGACTTTGTCATCCTTTCATGAAACCATTTCAAAAGCTTTTCAATATTTACTCAAGCATTGGTCAAGTGTTTTTGCGTTATTAAATATGAAAGTGAAGAGACTACAAAATCATTTCAATTTCAATTTCTTCACTCTAATCAAAATAATATTTCCACTTTTAGAAGGAAAAGTGTAAAAAAATAGTTTTTTGTTTTAAGTCATAAAATAAAAACACTTTAAAAAAATGTAAGATTTGATTAATATATTATATTAAATTCATCTTATGGGCTATGGGATTTGCTTATGTCTCAACACATTAATTAATGTTGGATAGACACAACATTCTAAGAAGAAGAAAATATTAGTCAAATGCGAAGGAGGTGATCACATCATTAACTCGTAATATCCATAATTAAAGAACATTATTACATCTTTTACTTCTTTTATCATTTATAATCAGATTAAATTTTGTTGTTTAGAGAGCTTTATTTAATCTTAATAATATGATTGTTGTCTTGAATAAACATAATCATGAAAAACCATGTTATTATAAAATTATTTCTATTATTCACTACGAAGACCTTGGGCGTGGGATTAATATAATGGAAAACAAAGGAAGGCCAAAGTATATTTTTTAAATAATATATTGTTTATATTGATAAAAAAGCTAATATGTTAATTGGTTCGAGTTGATTGATTGATGAAGTTTATAGCTTCATAAAGAGTTTCAGCAGATTTTTTATTTATTTTTATGTAAATGTTTGGTACCGTAATGTATGAGGTATTGTTACAGTTTTAGTCATTATATATTTGAATAATAGAGATATTTTTATTGGATAATTTATTTTATTAAGTGAATAAGTATTCAAAGTTGTTATTATTAAATTCTTAAAGAAGATATGATGATTTTTATAATTATGAGCTATAAATAATATTTTACTTTAATAATATTGTATTGGGATTTGAGTTTTCATTGGGTCACATGTTTAGTTTTGTAACTAGTTAGTTAATATCATATCATTTCTTTTAAGTAGGGATTCATATATTTACTTCATATTTATTGAGGGTTTATTTTAATTTTCTCACATTCATTTGGTTTTTCTTCCTTTAAATGGATCCAAATCTTGACAATACAAAATATTTGTCTTTTTAGATGTGTAAAAGAATGGCTCCTCATCTAAACAAACCTAGTTTGTAATGAAAGTGTTTCATGAGCTATGTCTTCGAGGTCCTATTTTTTATGGTTTGTGTATTATTGAATTTAACAATGTTTGCAAATGGCTTGAGGATTATAGTCTGATTGATTATTTTGTTGAGCATATCCCCTACAAAAGAATGTCTCATGAGTGGGTCACTAAAGCTTCCATCCATTAAAGGGTATAGCTAGATTTTGTCCAAAAAATCACAAAAAATATATTTTCTACTTTTTCTTTGTAGAAGTAACCCATATGGACGATATTCAAGCATGGTCCTTGACATGTCCATGGCTCTTTCTTCATTTTCAGTCCCTAGACTTAAGACTATATTGATTTCAAGGAACAAGTTCTTTAAGTCCCAATTTTGATCAAGTTTCTTGGTTTGCCCTTGTCTTGTTGCCCTTTGTTACACCTTGTTACTACCAATTTAGCTAATGTAATTTGTATTGAGTCAAATATGTATCCACTCATCCAAAAGCGTATGTTTTATGTTGAGGGAAGATTTTCTAAAGATATAAAAGATTATATTAACATTTTTATTAGCTAACTCATGAGACCCAAAGAGTTCTTTATATCAATCTATCAAATACTTTCTATAGTAGTCAATATTCAAAAAAAAAAAAATGTTTTCCCTTAGCAATATCAATGACATCATTTTTGTGCTAAGTGGATTTTTGCATGGGAGGTGACATCAAGAGACCACAAGATTAATCGAACCAATGTGATGAAAATCCCATCTTCTAATAGTAATTCATTACAAAATAATATTGGTCCTTCAATTTAAAATAATCTTGATAAGAAAAAGGAGATTAGTGTCTCTCAATGCCTTAAAGAATCCTTCAAAGAGGTTATTAAACCTTTATTTACTACAATGCCACTAGGTAGAAGTTTTCTATCTTCTTAAATAGAGATACTATATTATTCTCCTTCCTCCTTTCATTGAGAAAAAATATGGTGTTCTCTTATCCTAAATTAGGACTTAGAATATGTGAAGTACATTTTGGTCAAGCCAAAAAAAAATTAGACTAACTATCAACTTGAGAAGTTATAAACCTATAATATAATGTTACTTTTATAGACTATATCTAAATCTTTTCACGAGATTAATAGTGGAAATATATATTTTGATTCCCCTAATCCATGAATTTTATCCAATGGATTTTTCAAGGTTTAAAAATCCTCATAAGAAAGGCTGATTTGTTGGATTCTAAATAAATATTTATAAACTTGGGCATTATTTCTTTGTAAGAATTCAAATTTTTAGGCTTTTCAATTTTTATATTTTGCATGTCATAGGGTTAAATCTAGTCACTTTTTGTTTCAAAAGAAACATATATATCATGCCAAATTTTTAATAAGTGAACAAAAACACAAACCCACGATTTTTTTAAACAATACCTAATTCAATTCTTGCATCAAAAAGGGTGATCAACAAATTGCTTTCCAATACTTAGATTATTTTCTTATCTATCTAGTTCAATTAATGTTCACATAAAATTTATGATTCTTCAATATCAAGGACAAGAGATGAAATTTTTAAGAGCATTCAACACTTATGATGGAATATCATTCATTTACATAGTGGGTGAGAATAAAAAAGTATAAATAATAATAATTACCTATCAATATAAGTCATTTCACAATACTCTACATTTCTTGTTATTTGAAGAAGAATGTAAAATGTGGTTACTTTGAGAAACTACATCACTATCAACTAATATAGATGTTAAGAATCCTTCATAATTATATTTTTCATTCATAGGAAACAAACATAGTACAACATTATAACTAGATATAACTACTATATCAAAACCAAAAATCGCATCAAAATAGAGAAATCCACATCACACATGACCTTAGTCCCTCCATATTGACCAGGATCAACGTCACTGATTAAGTAAAATCAATTTTACCATGTGACCTCCCAATTACCATTGGTAATGTAAATAAAATACATGCTCAACTACACATTTTATTCCATCATAATAATAGTCATACTTGAAAAAATAAATTAAAATAAATTCAATCAATAAAATATTCATCACATAATTCAAAAATTTATCACAATCACATTTCGTAACATTACAATTCCCTATGATGTAACATATCTAACCATACTCTTATAGTTTTCACCAAGATTCTAATTCATGAAGTAAATAATTCAATACCTTCAAACCGGAAAGTGAAATTTTCCTTTTTATAATAACAAAAATTGCATTTTGCATTAAAGAAATAATATAACATTTCATAATTGCAATAACATAACAAACATCATGTAAATGAAACACATCTTTTCAAATACCATTTGTGTCTAAGATTTATGATTAAATAAACATTTTCATAATTTACAATCAGAACAAGGTTAGGATATCCTTAGTTGGATTACTCTTCTATTTCATAAGCCTCGATATATCATTTTCAAGAGGGGGAGCATTACCCAAGTGCTTTACCTCCAACCACAGGCTAGCGGTCCCACGCTTTCCTTCCTAACTAGAAGTGTCCCTACCCTTCGATAAAGAGAATAGTATAGGAACCTCTAGTATTTCCATTTGAGTATCTAGTGTTGTGTCCTACATAGAAAGTACAGTCATACAACTATAGAAATTCTCTAACTTTGCATGAAATTATTGACAAGTTATGCAACCATGGAGCACAGTGAAATAACTAGCACAAGCAACAAATTTTTCACTTACTTTGGAAAAAAGTTATGATATATATATAATCACCCACTTTCCAAGGAAGCAATGTCATAAGTTCATCCACCTCTAAATTTCCTTGGAAATCTTAGTAACCTATGGTTATCTTTACTTTTGGTTTTGAACCAAAGGTTAACTTATTTAAATATATATTCTCTTCCAAATAGTTGTAATTTGAATAAGTTGAATTTGGACACCCATGTTATATTCACATAATATCTTGGGCCTTGGAAATTACCACTTATTCAAGTGAGGTTCTTCTAATTTAGTAAACAACTTGAATAGTTATACTTTTCTCGCTATAATAACCAAGTTATGTTCTTGCAACATTCAGGGTCTAGGAAGCTACCTCTTATTTGAGTCCTTATTTTTAACCATGAGAGTAACTACCCTCCTATTTTATGCACAATTAGTTAATACTAATGACATAATGTCATCTACTAGGCACACTTGGTCTTAATATAAAAGTGTCGACAATATTTCAATATGTATAATAATATATTATTAAACTTAAGTTAAAGATTACTCACTCATATTAAAGTTTTAGATGTCCAACATTTATTCTTATGGTTTTTTTCCTAAAGAAATCCATATCGAATATAGTTAACCTTGAAGTGAACATAAATAGTCAAGCATTTTCCTCTTAAATAATGGTTTAGACTCTTCATTATAGTACCAAGTATGGTTTCATTCTTCTAGAACTCCATAACCAATATTTTTAATTATGATATTAAATATATTTAAAATTGATTCAATATAAAACTTTATATCCATAGTAATATCCTTTAATAATTCAATATATTAATCTATTTAACCTCTAACAACATGACTAAGAAACTATCTGCCTAATCTCTTGATTCTTCACAAGTTTCTCCCATGTTATCCTTTGTATAATTATATAAAATACCTATGTTTGTAGGTTTATACTTATTCATATATTTATCCTATCACATGAAAATTATATAATCAAATATATATGCATGACAATTTTATTTCCAAATTTGGAGAATATTTTCTATTTGTGGAATATTTGGGCTCCTGCACCTTAAAATCTCCTAGCTTCATTGCCTTTGTTTTATAATGAGAGCATAATATCCTCTACTCAAGTTACTTTATTTCAAATCAATAGATAGTATTAATGAATCATGGTCTAATAATTAATACTTATAACATTCAATGATAATAAGGACTTTGTCTTCCTATTATGTTCAAGCCTTATCATTGAAAATCCAATATAAAATTGTGTTAACAATTGTATATAAAGACATATCAATGGAATAAATATCATAATCAAATCTTTAGCAACTCTTCACTACTTCAGTTTTATTTTAAGGTAGTTTGTTTGGTAAAAAAAACTTAGAGATTCTTAACTTTTCTCTTTAAGATCTTCCAATTATATTAACTCAATATCACATAAATCTAGCACAGTTTAAAAATGTTTTCAAAAGTGAGATACTTCACTCTAGCCATCTGGTTATTCTAATTCTTATTATGTCTTATCCTTTTTCATAAATAATCTATATTTTACATGTTTGAACATGCATTCATATATGGTTTCAAACAACCATAAATTTTCATTTAATACAACATATTCATATTCAAAAATATAGAATAACTCTTTCTAGATTCGAGAAGAAAAGAAGAAATTTAAAACATGCCTAGAAAATATTATCTAGTCGGTGCAACTGCTATCTCTTGCTTCAAAATTTTGCAACTTAGCTCATAAATTCTATTCTTTTCAAGCTCCATGCCTAGTACTAACTTTTGTACTATTTTATTATGTCTAATGTCAATGGTCTATAACTAATGATCAACCTAAATTAGATTCAGTTGAGCCAATCTCTCTATATGGAATATTGTTTGTAGATTACAAAATATTTTCACACAATGTTAACTCTCTCTTCTAATCCCATGCAATACAACTTTCTCTAAAAAAAAACCTCTCAAAATGAACAATAGGTATATATTTATACTAAATGAATTTACCAAAGATAAACACCAATTTTCCTTTTGGCAGCTCGAATAGCTCTGTAAGTGCCATGTATTGTAACCACTTGTAGGCATGAAGAATTCCATACAATATAATCAACTATGCTGCCCAAAATGTTTTCATGAATAGAAATTTGATTGAGTCAATACTATAGTGCCTCTCATGTTTTGATACTCTGTTACAAATTTGGTGTGCGTGTGCTTGCTTCAGTTTGATTTTTTGGCTATTTCTGATGCATATTTGATACTCTGTTTGACATCTTTTCCACCATGTGTTGGGTGTGGCAGACAATTATGCTCATTTGATTATGTTAGATGGACTTATGTGTGAGGTACTCATGTTATAATGATGTTACTTTGTGGGTTATATTGATGATGTGATGATTAGATATTGTTTACTGTCTTTGATTTGGGTGAAGGAGATGGGGTGGCATCGCTCATCTGTGAATGCCTTGCCTCACTATAACTCTCCTTCACAATGTTTTTGGTGATGATTTATATGTATATACATGTTGTTCGACGTTTTGTGTTATGCAAGAATGTAGGTCCCAGATGTCGACTCCACCCACTTTGTCGGGTTTGAGCGCATCCTATCTACCCAATGGTTTGATGTGTTTAGGGAGTTGGTAAGAAAGTATCCCCGCCTATGTTAGTAGTTGGTTCATGGATTGTTCTTGTCATGTCCTTTTTGTGTTCATATGGGTATGGTTGTTAATTAATCATTTTATTTCATGAATTTTACAAGTATATTTATGGCTTGGTCTAGTGATTTATACTTTAATTAAATATTGTTTCATGATGCAAAATATTAAATTTATGAGATATCCAATGTAGCTTATGATATCTATACTTTGGAAAAATAATGCGTACATTAACACTTTATTGTTATTTTATATTGTGAAGTGATTCTTTAAATTAAATCATTAAAATTAAATAATATTGTTAAATAGATTATTATGGTTTAATTTTAAAAATAAATTAAGTTAGGGAAACATTATCATATTTGTCTTTGTTTAAAAAGTGATTTTTATAAAAGAAACTTTAAACTTTAAATATTAATAAAGTGGAATATGGGTAAAATTATTATTATTTAATTTTTAATTATCAAAAGTGAATTTATTTATTTGGGATATAAAGTATTTAAAAGATGCATTAATTGTGTAAATAAAATTGAAAGATTCTCTTCCAAATTTGGGAAGTGACATAATTTTTGTGCTAAGTGGATTTTTGCATGGGAAGTTGCAGAAATTCTATGACAACTCTTGATTGGGTTTTCTGGAAAAAGATATATTTCCAATTGTTGCTTTTTCAAAAAAGCAAGTGGGAAGAAAATGAAAAATGGGGAAAATGTCTGCAACTCAATTTTTGTTGAAAATTTTATAGAAATAATTAATTCTTGAAGTTTTTTTGTCGATTCGATCTGACAAAAATAAATTTTGGTTTTGCATTGGGGTTTTGCTGAATCCATTTTTGCTGGTGTTCATAGCTCTAGTTTTTGAAGATTTATTTTTGGCTGGATTTGCGCAACTCATCCTCGAATTGAGCTTTGCATTGGACTCCAGATAGTTCGAATTCTTATTAGATCTCTGTAAATTTACTTTTTTATGAAAGAGGAAAAATAAATAATATTTTGGGAATAATTCCCTTTCTTTGCAAAATTGAATTACCTATTCATGGATTTCCCTCTTTCCTCTCTGTATCCATTTCAGAATTTTGTTGATCTCATTTCTCTATTTGTAATCTTTGAAAACCCCTCTTTCATCTGGAAATCTCTTTCGTTGATAATCCTCTCACCCTTTGTAATTCACTCCTCTATTTTTTATTCTAGAAATTTGTGCAATCCCCTCTGTTTTGTTGCAATTCCTTTCTATGTATCTTGTTGAGTAAAATATATATACATATATATATATATAAATATAAATATATATATGTTATTTAATATTTCTTAAGCGTCTATTTTTAATGGTGTCATACGATGAATGCTACAGGGGAATTTTATTATTTTTGCAGCCTTTATAATTGTTGGGGGTGGGGAGTATCCCACACCGCTCCCCCCATACATGGAGGGAGTGTTGCCAAGGTAGTGCCACCCCCATGTTTGGGGGTGGGTGGCCAGTTGGGAAGCCAGACCAGTGCCCCCCTTGCATATTTGCAGCCTTGTAATTTGGGCGAGTGCTAGCGGTAATGCCTCATGTTCGATTCTTTATATATATATATTATTTTTTTGATTATATTTTGATTTACTTTTGAATGTGCATTTTAATATTTTGATCAACATTATATATATATATATATGCATATATATGTATATATGTATGTGTATATATATTTGGTTATTGTTATGTTTTCAGTTGTAGATGCATCAGATAAATTAATATATATATTTATTCTTATATTTGTATACACATATGTAAATATGTATATACATACATATGTATATATATATATATATATATATATATATATATATATATATATATATATATATATATATATATATACATATAGAGTGTATAGGAAGGAATTGTGATTAAGTATGTGGAAAAGAAAGAAAAAATAAAAGTAAATTACTCTCTAGAAAAAAATTATAATTAATAAGGAAAATATTATTGTTTTAAAAATTTGTTTGAAAATGATTTCTTTTATTTTGTTTTAAGTGATAAAAAAAATTGCATTTTAATTAAATTACTGCAGAAGTTGGATTTCCTTATTTTCCAGCTTGACTGTACAGGAAACATCAGATTAATTGTTTAAAAATTAAGTAGCTCAATTGGATTTTGGACTTAATTAAATAATAGATGGAATATGATTTTTATTTTGTAACTGATTTTCTTAAATTAAAATTTAGATTTCCTTTATTTAGGAAAATTAGAATTTAGATATTGTTGTGTGGAAAATATTTAAAATTAGGAAATATAATAGTGTTGAAAAATTGCATTTAGTAAATAATATATAATTGGGTTTGATATTTATTAAGTTAGTAAATTTTATTATGTTTATTACATTATGAAATTATCTTTGTTGCTCTTCAAATTAGTTTTTAGCAAGTTTATAGACTTAGCTATTTAATTAGTGAATTATTTAAATGTAGGAAGATATTTAATTAAATTAAATATTGGTTTTTATTAAATAAAAAATATTAGTGAATTTTCTTATCTTGTTTTTAAATGGATGAAAATGATAATTTTATGGAGACTTAGATGATTTATTAATTAAATGTCTAATAGTTAATGTTGTGATATTATTAAATTAAATGTGACATTTTTAGTATGTCTTGTGTGGATTTAGCGTATCTCTAGAGGTTAGGGAAAATGTGTATGCTTTCTATGGTTGCATTTATGTGTTTCATGTTGTTACCATGTGGGAATTAGTGGAAGGTACCCTATTAAGGTTTATATTTATTTTGTTTGAACATGGTGGTACCCAACTCCTAGTTTTGGGTTTTAGGGAACCATAAGGGAGAGTGGCTCTTCTCGGGGACAGTGTACAAGTGGTCACCCATGATAAAGTTTCCTTAATTAAGTGAAAAGTTGATTAATTTACTTAGTGGGTTGGGTTAGTTATCACATAAAAAGATTAAAAAAAAACACCTCACCCCTATCGTTAGCGCTCCCTAAGGCTAAGGACAAGTGGGAAGACTTGGTCGGTAAGGTCACTACCTTGTCTTCACGAGAAGTAGTTGTCTTTGCATGAGTCAACCTATGGAGCGACACCTTGAAACATGATGTTTGGTTAACCATAGATGGAGGTGGCTCCTAGATTATAGGTAGTTTGGTGAATCCATGAAGGCCATGCGATGACACTATTCCATTGTGCCACCTTTGTTTCCCTTATTTCTTGTGTCTTTGGAGTTGTGTTAGTTTTTTTATTCTACTATTGATGTTTATGTTGTTTCATGGGCTTGAGTCTTGTGACACGTGTCCTTTATGTTTGATTCTATGGCCGAGGATTCTTTCTTATTGACTCCTTGCATGGGGGGTGTTCCTTTGGGTTCACGCAATTGGGTGGAAATGTGCAATGTACCCATGGGTCCCCAATTGTGATTGTGGCACAGATGTAGCTACAATGATCTTAGAGCTTGTACGGAGAAGACTGTTCCTTGAAGAATTCTCTTTCATTTATGTACTTTTGTAATTTGATTTTACCCTTCCCAATGTTATAAGGGAAGTGGCCTTGTAAAGTAACTTTGATTTTTATATTGTGTTGTATCTATGGAAATATATTAAACATTTTTAATTTGAACTTTGAAGTTGAATGTAATATTATGTGATTTATGTTTATGAGATTATATATTATTCTTGATGTACTATTATCATGGATTTTCGTTTCTTTTTTTTGCTTTAGTTAGTAACACATATCGTTTATTTATTTGGTTCATTTAAGTAATGCACCATGCACCCCATAGGATTAGGTTAATGATTTATGTTATATTTATATTGTATAAATGTTTAATGTTGCAATGTGTTATTGTTACTTTCAAAAAAAAAATTGTTATTTTTGTAGTTGTCCTATGGGATTGTGCGGCGGGGCATTACAACTTGGTATTAGAGCTAAGGTTAACAACACTGGGTATTGTAGGTTAAGTAAGCCCATTATGTTAATCTTGTTGTGTATTTTTGAACTCATGTAATCCCTTTTCTTGCTGCGGAAAATCATGCCTAGGGGTCGGGGACGTGGGCATGGTCACGACCATGTCCATGGTGGTCATGGAGCTAGCCATCATAATTCTCCACCTCAGAGCTCCCATGAATCATAGTAGGAGGAAAATTAGGGTTCCCAAAATAATAGATTTAGTGTGGTGAGTAGTTGTGTCAGTTGTTGGAATATGCTCTTGGTCATATGGGTCCTAGGCAGGATGAGAAATGTGTGATCAAAGAGAGAGAGAGAGTAGTCACTGAGGAGGAAATAGATACTGATAGATCAAGATTCAGTGGTCATTAGGAACACAAGGGATCTCCTCAGGGCATGCCCTCCTATTTATAATGGCTTTGGTGGAGGTTTGGAAGCTGAAACTTGGCTAATTGATCTGGATCGATGCTTTGCTATGAATCCCTACAATAATAATACTAGGGAAATGTATGCCATCATGCACCTCATAGCAGTATATATCTTTTCTTCTTTTTATAGAGCAGTATGAATGCCGCTTCTTTAAGCTGAAGGAGTACACCAAAATTGCTAATGATGAGGCTATGCTAGTACAACATTTTTTCAGAGGTCTGAATGTCGGGATTAGTGGAGGTGTCTAAGTCTTTGAGCTGAAGATGATGGAGGTTGCTATCGAGAAAGCTCACCTTGTGGAGGAAAATTTGACCTTAGCATTAGGAGTTCATGTTGGAGTCTAGATCGGTAGCACTCCTGCTATAGGTGGCGGTTCCTATACTGGGCAGTCTCAGGCTGTAGGTCCTTCCAGGGATCATTCTACACCTACTAAGGGCAGAAAACAATAGTTTCAATCAAAGAATAAGCCCTCTTAGTCTCATTAGAGAAATAGTTTTCAGTCTAGGAGAAACTGTCATTGGCAGAGATCACAACATAACCAAGTTGAGCAACCAACACATTCCTCACAACCTATACCTAGCCATGGTAGCTATCAACAGTTTAATGTTTTGTCTGGTGTTAGAGTTTTTTGCCATGGTATTGGGTGTTTCAGTTGTGGAAAAAAGGAACATATTTCCAAATAGTGTTTGCAGAGGAGCATTGTAGGGTTTATTCAGAGGCCAATAGCATCTAAGCCGACCGTTGGAGACACTGGAAGGTCTCATTAGCTTTTCACCGCAGTGGATAATCATCAAGTTGATCACCAGGGCACTATGGTGGAGGTATCAGGTTTGTTGTAGGGCACTCTTATTTTTATTCTATTTGATTGTGGTGCATTAGATTCCTTTATTTCCCCTTCAGTTGTTAAGCATTGTAATGTGGTTGTGAAAAATCAAGGCATTAAGTGGCATGTTGAATTAGCTTCTAGGGAAAAAGTGTCAGTGGAGTCTCTTGTTCTAGGATGTAAGTTGGAGTTTGGTTCAATTGTGACTTTGGTGGATCTTCAAATTCTTCCCCTAGGTTCTTATGATGTCATATTGGGGATGGATTGGTTGAGTGCACACCAGGCGACAATTGATTGTCATCAAAAGTCTGTTTGTTGTTGGGATGATTTTGGAGGAGAGGTTGAAATTATTGGCATTAAAAATCCTATCTCCTTGAGGATTATCTCTGCAATGCTGTTGAAGAAGTGTTTCCATCAAGGGTGTCAGTTGTTCGTTGTCTCAGTTAGTGACCTGGATATGGAGGAGAGTCAGGAGATAACTTTGGATTATTATCCTCTCCTGAAGGAGTTTTCTGATGCGTTCTCGAGTGAGATACCTAGGATTCCACCTAAGCGTGACATCAACTTCTGTATTGATCTTGTTCTAGGAGATGAGCCTATCTCTAAGGCTCCTTACATGATGAAAAATCAGGAGCTTCAAGATCTCCATTTGCAGTTAGAAGAATTGGTAGAAAAGGGATTTGTTTTTCCTAGTGTTTACACTTGGGGAGCACTGATCTTTTTTGTGAAAAAGAAGGATGGTTCTCTTTGGTTGTGTATTGATTACAAGCAGTTGAACAAGGTAACAGTGAAGAATCGCTACACCTTTCCAAGGATTGGTGATTTGTTTGAATAGATCAAGGGAGCAAAGGTGTTCTCTAAAATTGACCTCAAATCAGCATACCATCAATTACAAATTTTTGAGAAGGATATTCACAAAACTGCATTTTTTACCCGATATGGACATTATGAATTCATTGTCATGCCATTCGGGTTAACTAATCCATCCTCATTTTTCATGAGCTTAATGAATGGCATTTTTCAGACTTATCTAGACCATTTTGTGCTCCTATTTCTCGATGACATACTTATCTACTCTAGATCCATGGAGGATCATGAGGAACATTTGAAGTTGGTTTTGTGATGCTTGAGAGAAAACTAGTTGTTTGAAAACTTGGAAAAGTGTGAGTTTTGTAAGTCTGAAGTAAAATAATTGGGACATGTAATCTTCGAAGAAGGAATCATCATGGATCCCTCAAAGATCCAAGCTATTATAGACTGGCCTGATCCCAAAAATATTCCAAAAATTTGCAGCTTTATGGGATTGGTGGGCTATTATCGACAGTTTGTGCAAGGTTTCTCTTGGGTTGCACATCCCATCACCTCTTTGTACAGGAAAGGAAAGAAATATGAATGGTATAAAGTGTCAGTTGGATTTTAAAGCTCTCAAGGAGAAGCTAAGTAGTGCACCTATTCTTGTTGTCCCTGATCTGACTCAGGACTTTGTGGTTTGCACAAATGGATCCTTGGAAGAATTGGGGGTTGTTTTGATGTAGGATGACAAGGTGATTGCATATGAGTCACGTAAGCTCAAGGAAAATGAGATAAATTATCCTACTCATGAATTAGAGTTGGTCATGGTTGTTCATGCTCTGGTAAGGTGGAGGCATTTCTGGTTGGGCCATAGGTTTGAGTTGCACAGTGACCATCGTAGTTTGCAATACATTTTCATGTAGTCGAATCTTAATGCTAGGCAAAGAAGATGGATGGAATTCCTCTATGAATATGATTTTGAAGTGAAATATATTAAGGGCAAGGAGAATGTTGTGGAAGATGCTCTAATCTGTCACTTTCATGAGTTATCTTTTGTTTTTCTCGAGGTTAATCTAAAAGGTAAGATTCTTGCAGCACTTCCTTCAGACAGCTGGTTTCAAGAGGTGAAGTCAGAGTTGGAGTCGGGTAGAGTGCTTGAGGGAAGGTTTTCTAGTTATAATCTTGAGTCCAATGGAATTTTTTGATATTTAGGTCGCATATGTGTTCCTTCCTCTAAGGGTCTTCGTACCCTAATCATGTCTGAAGCTCATCGAGTTCCTTATTCGGCTCATCCAAGAGTTAAGAAGATGTATGTAGATCTTTGTCCATTATACTTTTTGGTAGGGATGAAGATGGATATAGAAAATCTTGTGGCAAGATGCCTATAGTGTCAGAGGGTGAAGGTAGAGTATTATCATCTAGTAGGTCTTTTGCAGCCCAATTACGTTGCAGAATGGAAATGGGATATTATATCTATTGACTTCATTATTGGGTTGTCGATGAATGCACATCGACATGATTCTATCATGGTCATCGTTGACAGGTTGACCAAGGAGGCACCTTTCTCCCCTATTTGGTCTTCCTATACTGCTTCGTCTGTGGCTAAAATTTTCATGGAGAATCATTTCTAATAGAGATCTAGTGTTAACTTCTGTGTTGTGGACCTCATTGCAACATGCCTTGGGAACACAATTGAACTTCAGGTATGCTTACCATCTGGAAAAAAATGGTCAGACTAAAAGGGTGAATCAGGTTCTCAAGGACATGCTCCAAATGTATGTTATGGATCAACAATCTTGATGGGAAGACTATCTACATTTGGTTGAGTTTTCCTACAATAATGGGTACCGCAATTTGATCGGGATGCCACCATTCCAAGTTTTGTATGGTCGCCCATGTCGAACACCTCTGAGTTGGGACCATTTGGAGGATATGATTCTTCTTGGGCTAGAGATGCTACAAGAAATGGAGCAGAAATTTTTTCACATTAGAGAGCACTTGGTAGCGGCTCAGGATCAGTAGAAGAAGTACATCGACGCTCATAGGGTTGATCGTCAGTTTTCAGTGGGTGATCATGTGTGTCTTCGTGTGTGTCCACAAAAGACCCCTATCCATTACAGAAAAGGATCCAAGTTTGTGCCCCATTTTGTGGGTCCGTTTGAATTTTTAGAGAGGATTGGATTCATTGCTTACCATTTGGCCTTGTCACCCAACCTTGCACGCATACATGATGTGTTCCATGTTTCTGTTCTTAGGCCTTATTTTCTTGATTTATCTCATGTACTGGATTGGAATGCTCTTTAGCTTGAGGATGGGCAACTTGCACTGGAGCTCGTGGATGTGCTGCAACACAAGAGACTCGTGCTTAAGGGCAGAGAGATTGATTAGGTGTGGGTCCAATGGGACTCAAATGATGAGACTTCAGCGACATGGGAGGATGCATCCTGCATTCAAGCTTCTTTTCCTTATTTTTTTTTTGGCTTCCTAAAGCAAGTCTAGTTCTATGGGGGGGAAATGTAGTGCCTCTCATGTTCTAATACTCTGTTACTGCTTTGGTGTGTATTTGTTTGCTTCAGTTTGACTTTCTGGATATGTTTTCATGCATATTTGATACTTTGTTTGACATCTTTTCCACCATGTGTTGAGCGTGGCAAACAATTATGCTCATTTGATTATGTTAGTTGGACTTATGTGTGAGATACTCATGTTATGATGATGTTACTTTGTGGGTTATATTGATGACGTGATTCTTAGATATTGTTTCCTATCTTTGATTTGGGTGAAGGAGACATGGTGGCATTGCTCATCCATGAGCGCCCTGCCTTACCATAACTCTCCTTCACAATCTGTTTGATGATGAGTTATTTGTATATATACATGTTGTTTGATTTTTTGTGTTATGCAAGAATGCAGCTACCAGATGTTGACTCCACCCGCTTTGTTGGGTCTGAGCGCATCCTATCTACCCAATGGTGTGATGTGGTTAGGGAGTTGGTAAGAAAGTACCCCCGCCTATGTCAGTAGTTGGTTTAGAGATTGTTCTTTTCGTGTCCTTTTTGCATCTATGTGGGTATGCTTGTTAATTAATCATTTTATTTCATGAATTTTACAAGTATATTTATGGCTTGTTCTAGTGATTTATGCTTTAAATTAAATATTGTGTCATGATGCAAAATATTAAATTTATGAGATATCCAATGTGGCGTATGATATTTATACTCTGGAAAGATAATGGGTACATTAACACTTTATTGTTATTTTATATTGTGAAGTGGTTCTTTAAATTAAAACATTAAAATTAAATAATATTGTTAAATAAATTATTATGGTTTAAGTTTAAAAAGAAATTTAGGGAAACATTATCATATTTGTCTTTGTTTTAAAAGTGATTTTTATAAAATAAACTTTAAACTTAAAATATTAATAAAGTGGAATATGGCTAAAATTATTATTATTTAATTTTTAATTGTCAAAAGTGAATTTATTTAATTGGGATATAAAGTATTTAAAAGAGGCATTCATTGTGTAAATAAAATTGGAATATTCTCTTCTAAATTTGGGAAGTGACAAAACTTTTGTGTTAAGTGGATTTTTGCATGGGAAGTTGCCGGAAATTCTATGACAACTCTTGATTGGATTTGCTAGAAAAAGATATATTTCCAATTGTTTCTTTTTTGAAAAATAAAGTGGGAAGAAAATGAAAAATGGGGAAAATGTCTACAACTCAATTTTTGTTGAAAAATTTACAAAGGAATAATTAATTCTTGAAGTTTTTCGTCGATTCGATTTGGGAAGTCAATTTTGGTTTTGCATTGGGGTTTTGTTGAATCTGTTTTTGCTGGTGTTCGTAGCTTTCGTTTTTGAAAATTTCTTTCTGGCTAGATTTGCACAATTCGCCCTCGAACCGAGCTTTGCGTTGGACTCTAGGTAATTCAAATTCTTCTTAGATCTCTGTAAATTTATTTTTTTATGAAAGAGGAAAAAAAAAATAATGTTTTGGGAAAAATTCCCTTTCTTTACAAAATTGTATTACCTATTCATGGATTTCCCTCTTTCCTCTCTGTATCCATTTCAAAATTTTGTTGATCTCATTTCTCTATTTGTAACCTCTGAAAACCCCTCTCTCGTCTGGAAATCTCTTTCGTTGATAATCCTCTCGCCCTCTGTAATGCATTCCCCAATTTGTTATACTGGAAATCTGTGCAATCCCCTATGTTTTGTTGCAATTGCTTTCTCTATATCTTGTTGAGTAAAATATATATACATATATATTTATATATATATAAATATATATGTTATTTAATATTTCTTAAGCCTCTATTTTTAATGGCATCATACGATAAATGCTATAGGGGAATTTTATTGTTTTCAAAGCCTTTATAATTATTGGGGATGGGGAGTATTCCCCACCGCTCCCCCCATACATGGAGGGAGAATTTCCAAGGCAATGCCACCCCCATGTTTGGTGGTGGCTGGCTAGCTGGACAACTAGACTGACGCCCTCCTTGTGTATCTGCAGCCTTGTGATTTGGGCAAGTGTTGGCTGTAATACCTGTTGTTCGATTTTTTATATATATGTATTTTTGATTTACTTTTGAATGTGCATTTTATTATTCTAGTCAACATTATATATATATATATATATATATATGTAAATATATATGCGTATATATTTGTATATATGTATGTGTATATATTTTTTTTGTGAAATAATATATTTGGTTATTGTTATGTTTTCAGTTTCAGTTGCATTAGATAAATTAAAATACATATATTTATTCTTGTATTTGTATACACATATGTATATAAATATATAGTGTATAGGAATGAATTGTGATTAAGTGTGTGGAAAATAAATAAAAAATAAAAGTAAATTACTCTCTCGATAAATTTTATAATTAATGAGGAAAATATTATTGTTTTAAAAATCTATCTGAAAATGATTTCTTTTATTTTGTTTAAAGTGACAATAAATAATTGCAATTTAATTATTACTGTAGAAGTTTGATTTCCTTAAAACTTATTGAGGAAATATCAGATTAATTGTTTAGAAATTAAGTAGCTCAATCAGATTTTGGAGTTAATTAAATAATAAATGGAATCTATTTGTAATTTTGTAACTGAATTTCTTAAATTAAAATTTAGATTTATTTTATTTAGGAAAATCGGAATTTAGATATTGTTGTCTGGAAAAGAATTAAAATCAGGAAATATAATAGAGTTGAAAAATTGCATTTAGTAAATAATATATAATTGGGTTTGATAAATTAAGTTAGTAAATTTTATTATGTTTATTACATTATGAAATTATCTTTGCTTCTCTTCAAATTAGTTTTTAGCAAGTTTATAGACTTACTTATTTAATTAGTGAATTCTTTAAATGTAGGAAGATATTTAATTAAATTAAATATTGGTTTTGATTAAATAAAAATATTAGTGAATTTTCTTATCTTGTTTTTAAATGGATGAAAATGATAATTTGATGGAGACTTTGATGATTTATTAATTAAATGTTTGATAGTTAATGTTGTGGTATTATTAATTTAAATATGACATTTTTAGTATGTCTTGTGTGAATTTAGCATATCTCTCGGGGTTAGGGAAAATGTGTATATTTCCTATGGTTGCATTTATGTGGTTCATGTTGTTACCATGTGGGAATTAGTGGGAGGTACCATATTAAGGTTATGTTTATTTTTTTTGAACATGGTGGTACCCATCTCCTAGTTTTGGTTTTTAGGGCAACCATAAGGGAGAGTGGCTCTTCTTGGGGCCAGTGTACAAGTGGTCACCCATGATAGAGTTTCCTTAATTAAGTGAAAACATAATTAATTTACTTAGTGGGTTGGGTTAGTTATCACATAAAAAGATAAACAAAACACCTCACCTTGGTCGTTAGTGCTCCCTAAGGATAAGGACGGGTGGGAAGACCTGGTCGGTAAGGTCTCTACCTTGTCTTCATAAAAGGTAGTTGACTCTGCATGAGTCACGTTATGGGGCAGGACCTTGAAACATGATTTCTGGCTAACCATAGATGGAGGTGGCTCCTAGATTATAGGTAGTTTGGTGAATCCATGAAGGCCATGCAATGACACTCTCCCATTTTGCCCCTTTGTTTCCCTTATTTCTTGTGCCTTTGAAGTTGTGTTAATTGTTTATTTTACTGTTGATGTTTATGTTGTTTCATTGGATTGAGTCTTGTGACATGTTTCCTTTATGTTTGAGTCTTTGGGCGAGGGTTCTTTCTTACCGACTCCTTGCACAAGGGGTGTTCCTTTGGGTTCACACGGTTGGGTGGAATCGCACAATGCACCCATTGGGTCCCCAGTTATGATCGAGGTGTGGATGCAATTGTAGTGATCTCATAGCTCGTATGGAGAAGATTGTTCCTTGAAGAATTCTCTTTCATTTATGTAATTTTTTAATTTGATTTTACCCTTCCCAATGTTATAACAGAAGTGGCCTTGTAATGTAACTTTGATTTTTATATTGTGTTTTATTTTTGGAAATATATTCCACATTTGTAATTTGAACTTTGAATTTGAATGTAATATTATGTGATTTATGTTTATGATATTATATCATATTCTTGATGTACTATTATCATGGTTATACTCAGTTCTTTTTTCCACTTTAGTTAGTATCACATATCATTTATTTGTTGGGTTTGTTTAAGTAATGCACCATGCACCCCATAGGATTAGGTTAATGATTTATGTTATATTTATATTGTATAAATGTTTAATGTTGCAATGTGTTATTGTTACTTTCAAAAAAAAGAAAAAATTGTTTTTGTTGTAGTTGTCCTATGGGGTTGGCTTGGTGGGACGTTACAAATACTATTCAAAATCCACAACTTAAAAATGCAATTATATGGTAATTCAATTTCATTTTTAAATATCCTTCCAAAGAAATTCAAATTCCTCCCTAATTGCCATGAATTACTCAAATATTAATTTGTTTCTAAAATATAGATTGAAACTTCATAAAAACTCCTGGTAAATGGTGCGATATGCAACAATGTTTCCACACTCCAAAATGTTTATTTACTCTTAACAAAGTCATGCAAATTGAAAAATGGGATCATATGCATAAAATATCACCATGCCTCTACTTATGGTGGCTAAATGAGTTTGATAAATGATAAGTGTTGAATGCATAATAAAACATAGAGGGGGTGAATCGCTTGTATCTTATAACTTCAAAACCCTCATTAACATTTGAATCGCTTGTTATGTGAATCAGCATGGAAAGCAAATAATAGAAATTGAAACAACTTAACACCATACACAAGAGAACACTAGATTTACATGGAAAACCCAAGAAGGGAAAAACCACAATGATGATTAGCTCACAATATAAGTAATATCAACATTGAATAGAAAGGGGCTCACTACCCAAAGAAGAAATACTCACTTCCATAAAATAAAAGAAGATAGAGAAGGAATGTTACATAGGGAAATCATCTCAATGCAACATGGAATCCACCACAATGACTTCAAAAACTTCACAGTCTAATTAAATAATTATAGCCACCATCTACTCATTGCATCCAATAAACTAACACATGAAGGCTCACACTGCATTACTCAATTTTGCACACTAAAACTATGCACTTTACATTATTCAAATCTCTTACATCAATCTTCACACCCTTCAACAAATCAACTCATTTGTATACTATCTTCAACCTTGAAACCCTCTCCAAGGTCATCTATGCACCTCAAATGTGCAAATTCAAATTAGGTCGAAACCAAAAAGCTTCCATGGTGGGTAGAAGTGAATGGAAACCACATCAACACTTAATTGGGACCCAAATCAATAAAAATACTCAACCACACACTTCCTTAAACAATATTTATCCTTTGCCTATAGTGTAAACACCAAGTTGGCCATTACCTATGCAAACACCATTAAAATTTTAATTACATTCTTCCTCAATGCCAAGTATGACTTTCCAACCATACACTACAATAACGAATCTTCTAGAATATTCCACATACACCCTAAAATCCAAAAAACTCCTTTGCAACAAATTCCACTTGAAGAATGTATAGGTGTGGACACTCAAACAACTCTATCATACACTATAACTCATAAAATATATTTTGAAGTACCAAACCTCAAACCCTCTTGACCAAGGAAAAATACCAACATTATCAAGACATCTT